>CM038794.1:21379407-21769051 GCA_021764765.1 Vicia sativa | reverse complement strand
AGTATTTGTTAGCATTTTAATAAAAATTACTTAATTACTTAATTGATATATCTTAAAAAGATGAAATGGAAAAACTATTATTTAAGTTAACTGCAACTTTGGACTGCATATAAAAGTAATGTGTAGAAACTCTCTTGATAAATATAGCAATGTACATTCAACAACATAACATTGTACTTCTAGTATAAATGAAATATTTTAAACTAAGACTTGCATTTTCTTTTTTATTATTAAACTATATATTTTATAAAACAATGTAACTGAGTTTTTAGTAGTGGTGGGGGTTTCAATATTTTATAATAAATAAATAATAGATAAATTATATATATTATTTTATAAAATAAATATTAAAGTTCTAATAATATATATTTAATTAAAAATACAAATACTGAATTATTTAGTTACACATTCTTTAATCTATTATAATTAGAAAAATATTAGATGAAATACTCTAAATATTTGAATATTAAAACAAATATAAATTTAAATAAATGAAGAATATGATTATAAGTTTAGTCTATCGGAGGAGTTTTTCAATTTTAATTATGAATGAGGGTGAAGAGATGTGATGCAATTGCAGCACTTAGCCTTAACTTTTTGTCCGTGTGAAAAGTACTTTAAATCACCATCAATCATAGATGTACTTTAACTAAGCAATGTGAATAGTATTAGATCATGTACAATGGTTTCAACACTCAACATCCACTTTTTCAACTCCCAACACTCTACATCATTTTCTTTCTTTCACCTAATAACTCAACACTCATTCAACTTTTACCCTCTCCAATGGTTTTCACTCAACACCCTACCCCACCACTTTTATTTTCATACTCAAAGTATTAAATGGATAAAAATCCGGCACCAATCACGCCCGACCACGTGTCCCTCGGTCTCAATTGTGTTGAGTTTTCTCAACACCTCTCTCTCAGGATTTTGCATGTTGAGTTCAAACTCAACAGACCCATTGCACATGGTCTTCTAGAGATCAAAGTAAACCAATGATAGTGTCCTCAAAAACTGCACCCTCCAGCTTAGCTTTGTCAAAGGTCGGGCATAACAGTAAGGAAACCATTTATAATAAGCATAAGCTAATAAAGTATGTTTTAAACTTTGAAATACCTTTGAATCCTGAATAAGAGCTTCAATGTGTAATTGACCGTTGCGTTCCTTCACAGTCCAGACATCCACAATACATATGGGTAGTTAACAAAATGAAGAGAGTGTTAGGAGAGGTTAGGAATCAGAAAGTGGAAGTTGAAAATATTTGCAATGTTAATGGAACAGATCTTACAAAGTTCAACAAATAAAGAGAGTGATGGAAGAATGTGAAAATGAAAGGAAGCCGAGAGAGAGGGAGTTCGGACAAACCTGTTTTGGAGAGAGTGAGAAATGGAAAGGAAAATGAAATGGAGAAGGATTGGTAGTATAGAGTAGTCTTATTTACAACTACAACTAACATATAACCCGGTTAATACATGGTTCTTTTCCTATTACCCGAGTAATGTTATGTATTTCCTAAATTTTGAAATAGTTGTGACACTTGGAGCATTAGAGAAATTTCATTGGACAATTGAGTATGATATATTGAATTACTAAAAAGGATTTTGTTTAGTGTAAATTAATTTCAAATAAAGGGTAAGAATGGAAATGCTTAAGCATCTTTCATTCTTAGTTAGATAGTAGGTTGGGGGTACAATGTTAATTCCTCCCTATTACATTATTCAACAGTCCATCAATTGAATATTTGATAACTGTTGTGAATCGGATGCCTTGAAACAAATATATATAAGCTTGTTGCAAGGTAGGGAAAAAGAATGAAGAACACGATGAACACAAGGATTGGTTATTAACTACTATTCTTTCCTTTATCTTAAAACAAGATTACAAGTATACAAGAATAACAAATAACCCTCTCACCCTAAATTAGGATTTGCAGTATACAATGATGAGAGACTAGTATGCTATTTATAATAAACCTAACATACTAAACTAATGGGCTTTTATCACAAATACCCATTACAAGCTAACTTAGGGTACAAGCTAACTTAACCAATTGGACATAACAAACAGGCCCAATTCGATGCTAACAATTCTAGCATCCTTCGACACAATAGAGTTCGACCCAATATCTCACAAATCTCCACCTTGGAACAAACTCTATTATCAACTTAACGAATTAGTTTTCTTCATGCAGCTTTATCAACTGCATACAGTGGAAAAACTTGCAACTAGGCAATGTCTTGGTGATCATATCAGCAGCATTATGATCTGTCGAATAGTTGTACCAAACATACTGAAAACATATCCAGAAATAGATTTTCTGGAATCCATACAACCTGCATAATCAGAGTCGACATATCCTTCGATTCTTTGCTTTACCATCTTCACCAAAGGCTCCACCATAAATTAAGACTCGTTCGAGACCCATTTATGTACCTTAGAATCCACTTCAATGCTTGCGGTGAGCCTTTCGAGATTCGTCATGTACCTTTACAAGACTTCTGCATATGCTATGTCGGGTCTAGTACAAACCATAGCATACATCAAAGAACCTACTACATTAGCATATGGGATGCTATTCATATTAGTTCTTCGACCTCGATCTTGGGACATTGATCAATACTCAACTTGAATTGAGGGTTTGTTGGAGTCCAGGCTTAATTTGACATACCAAACTTTTCGAGAACCTTTCGTAAATATGCCTCCCGAGATAAGCATAACCCATTTTCTATCTTTTGAATGTCAATTCCAAGAATCACGAAGCTGCTCCTAGATCCTTCATTTCGAACTCCTTATTAAGTTCACCTTCACCCTCAATACCTCTTCGACATTGTTACTTGCTATGAGAATATCATCAACATAAAGCAACAAAATAACAAATGAATTACCGGGACGAAATCAAGTAAGCGTTGGTCGAACGACTTCTAACGAAACTTATGCGTGTCATGAATTTGTCGAATCTCCTATTCCACTGTCGAGGAGATTGTTTCAGCCCATATAAGGATCTATTCAACTTGCACACATAATATTCCTTTCCCTTTACATACCCTTGAGTTGCCTCATCGAGATTGTTTCTTCTAGATCACCATACAAGAACGCAGTCTTCACATCCATCTTCGATTCAAGATCGAACTGTGCCACCATGGCAAGCAACATTTGAATGGACCTATGCTTCACAACAGGAGAAAACACATCATTGAAATCTATACCTTCTTTCTGAGTGAAACCCCTTGCAACCAACCTTGCCTTGTATCTTTTCGACGCCACTCCTTTGATTCCTTCCTTAACTTTGAAAATCCATTTACAGCTGACTAACCTGGCTCTAGCAGGTTTCTTGATCAATTCCCAAGTGTTGTTATCATGAAGAGACTTCATCTCATCATCCATGGCCTTGACCATTCGGTCTTATTCGACTCCTCATAACTTCCTTATGGTCTCTTGGTTCTTCGTCCATAACCTCACTTGCAGAGATTAAGGCATAAGCTATAAGATCTGCATACCCAAACCTTTGAGGTGGTTTGATGACTCTTCGTGTCCTATCTCTTGCTAATAGATAGTCATCAACAGTTTCCTCAACTTCATCAGCATCATCTGCTTCTTCGACTTTATCTGGGATATGCAATTCAGCATCAACATGCCCCACCTCAACAGGAATCTCTACCTATTCCAGCTCTTCGTCAGATACTTCTGCACTTCGACCAACATCATCCGTTTTCTTGAAAGCCATTTCAGCTTCATTGAAAACAACATCTCGATGGTGATAATCATACGTGACGACTCTAGGCACCATAGTCTATAAGCTTTGACTCCCTCAGGGTATCCCAGGAACATGCATTTAAGAGCTCTAGGTTCGACCTTGTCTTGCCTAATGTGAGCATAGGCTACGCAGCCAAATACTCTCAGTTTGTCGAGATTTGGTGGATGTCCCGACCAAACTTCTTGGTGTCTTCATATCTAGCGTCGAAGGACATCTTTTATCGATATGTTATTGTCGAACGACCTCATTGAAAACACCTTCTTTAAGCCAACACTAGTCAACATGCATCTAACTCTCTCCAAGATGGTTCGATTAAACCTTTCAGCCAAACCATTTTGTTATGGAGTGCTGCAGAGTTACGTGCCTTGCAATACCGAGAGGCAGCACAAAGGCGTCGAATGCCTCATTGCAAAATTCAAGACCATTGTGCATTCTCAACCTCTTGACCTTTACGCGGTTTGGTTTTCGACGAGTCTTCCAACCTTTGAAATTCTCAAAAGTTTCATCCTTAGTCTTGAATGAATACCCATAACTTTCTAGAATAGTCATCTACTATGGATAGAAAATACCTTGCTCCTAAATGTGATGGACACCTTGCAGGCCCCCAAAGATCAGCACGGATGTAATCAAGGGATCCATGTGTTCTTTGTTTGCCTTTGTTGAACTTCACTCTACAAGATTTTCAAGTACACGGGTTCATAAAACTTGACTTTTCGACTTTGTCTCCACCAAGAAAATTTTGTTTCCCAATTCGACGGACCCTTTCACTGACATGGCCTAATCTCATGTGCCAGATTTCTATCTTCGACAAAGGTTTCGTGGATGCAACATTTGTCGAACCACTTACAACTTCAGCCACAAGGGTATACAAGCCTTGTTTCTTCACGCCTCTCAAGACTTCCTTCGACCCCTTCATGACTCTTAGAATACTTTTCTCTCCTTGAAAAACATATCCTTTCTTGTCGAATTCACCAAGAGAAATCAAATTTCTCTTGAATCAGTACATACGACTTGATCAATAACCTTATTGACTCATCATGGAGTTTGAATCTCACAGATCCCACACCTGCAATCTTGCAAGCTTTGTTGTTTCCCAGCAATACAGATCCACCATCTTGATCACATAATTCCTTGAACAAGTCTTTGTTTGGAGTCATGTGCCAAGTGCACCCAGAATCCATAATCCATTCCTTCGACGAGTTGCTGCTCGAAACCACAAGAACATCAGATGAGTCGAAATCATCTTGAACAATAGCTGCATTGCCATTATCCTTTCCTCCATGATTTTTCAAGCGTTCATGGCACACTTTTCTTGTGTGACCCTCCTTCTTACAATGATAGCATCGAATACTAGATGCTTCACCATAAAACTTGCGACTTTTACCTTTCTTCTTGTCGAACTTACTATCCTTTCGCAAGAATTTTCCTTTAACGGCCAAACCTTCACCAACCGTCGAAGGTTTATGCTCCTTTCGTTCATTCAAGTCCTTCGAATACAAGGTTGATTGAACCTCTTCAAAGGTCAGGGACTCCCTTCCATACAAGAGAGTTTCTTTGAAGTGGGCATGTGATCGGGCGCGCTGTGAAACAGATCTTCATCATCAATCTTCACATCAATATTTTCAAGATCAAGAATCGACTTGTTGAACATATCCAATGCTCAGCAACACTTTGTCTTCAATCATCTTGAATGAATACAAAGCTTGCTTGGTAAGTCGATTCACCAACGATTTAGTCATGTACAAACTTTCAAGTTTCACCCAAAACCCTACCGCCGTCGTCTCCTTTGATACCTGTCGAAGAACCTTATCACCAAGGCTCAACAAAATTGCGATGTGGGCCTTCTCTATCATTGCCTTCTTCTCAGCTGCCGTCAACTCTTCGTTCATGGCTGACTCTCCCTTCAACGCTTCCAAACAACCTGCTTGAACCGGTGGGGCTTTCATCTTCAAGCGCCACGGACGAAATCGTTCACTCCGGTGAACTTTTCAATCTCATACTTTGTCGAAGGCATCTTCTCCACGCTCACCGCACCAATTTGTTGTGAATCGGATGCCTTGAAACAAATATATAAGCTTGTTGCAAGGTAGGGAAAAAGAATGAAGAACACGATGAACACAAGGATTGGTTATTAACTGCTATTCTTTCCTTTATCTTAAAACAAGATTACAAGTATACAAGAATAACAAATAACCCTCTCACCCTAAATTAGGATTTGCAGTATACAATGATGAGAGACTAGTATGCTATTTATAATAAACCTAACATACTAAACTAATGGGCTTTTATCACAAATACTAATTATAAGCTAACTTAGGGTACAAGCTAACTTAACCAATTGGACATAACAAACAGGCCCAATTCGATGCTAACAATTCTAGCATCCTTCGACACAATAGAGTTCGACCCAATATCTCACAATAACCATTGTTTACAACATCTTTATAAATACTTCCAATTATAACTCAGATTTCGATGTGAGACTTCCTTCGTACTTACACCAATTATTGCTATGCTTGGTTTTGACATTTGACACTTGTATGCAAATAAGTTTATGGTTTGAATGTGCAAATTATTTATTGGACAGTGTATTGAGAAACAACAATACGAGGTGATCGTGTTATGAGTTCTTTCCCCTATGGATAAATGGCCATTTTGGATCAAATCAATATAAAGAAGTAATAACTTACTCCTTCCGTTTTAAAATGAGTGTCATTTTATATAAAAAAAATTGTTTCAAAATGAATGTCATTCTCATTTTTCAATATAGTAACAATTGCTATTTTTTCAATTATACTCTTCAATTATTAATCTGTGCATTACTTCCAACACATCAATAAGACTACTTTAGTAAAAGTTTAATACTTTATGACAACATTATTGCATTATTTAATTTGTGTGCAAAAACCTAAAACGACACTCATTTTAAAACGGAGGGAGTATTTTCTATGTTGCTAATTGAACTAACAAAGAAAGTGAACTTCGTATACATTAATATGAAACATTACATCATAGTTTGACATTAAAAGCAAAAATATGATGTACTTGTACATACAGTCTAAGAGTTGATAGAACATAGGGAAAAATGAACAGAAATACTAATGAGAATGAAATGTTGCAAATACAATAATACTGATACCAAATCATAACAATAAAACAGAGGGTTGATTTGCATGTTGGGTCAAAATATAAATCAAGTATGACTTATAAACAAAATTATTATTTTTCCCATTCCAACAAAAACACCATATTTATAGGTGCTGACTGAACTGAGATGAAAATGTGAAGGTGTTGAAATTCTATATTTGCAATCAACAAGGAAAAGTAAGGAGAGTTGTGTGAGACTTAAATTGTGGGTTTCAAGAGTCCCACATCTAATAAACAAACATTAGTATTTACAAACTAATCACATATATTGGCTGTTTTGGAAACCAAAATGGGCTTAAGCCCAAATCTTATATTTTGATAAGCTAAAAAAATAATTTATTAAAAATATCAATAAAAATAATTTTAAAAAAATGTAAAACAATTAATATAAAAAATAAAAAATATATATAATATTTATAAAAGTAAAAATAAATAAATAAATGATTAAGAAATTCCACATGTCATCCAAAAATTAAATTAAAAATAAAAAAAATCTTGCTGAATTGTCACATAGGATGATTCACTTGTACAGTCAACAAAACATGAGAATAGAGGTGAGTGAAAATAGAATTTGAATTTTATAAAGGAGAAATCTAAAATATAATCTAATAGAAGATAAATCAAAACTCTTTCTATAGAGGGACAACGTATATTTATTCCTATTAAAATTTATTTTTTAAAATTATTTATTTAAAGAAAACTATATTTTGGTCGATGATTACCCAATGTTGTCTCATTGGAATAGTCATCTTTTCATATTTGTTCACTCAATGGTTGTTAAACATAAGTGTACAATGTTTTTATTATTTTAGATCAATCACATACTACATAACATAAATATATGTCCTAATTTATATGTATTGTATTAGTAAATCCTTCGCATACCACTTGTTTGGAATTTATAGTAAATATTGTGATTAAAATACCAATTAACTAGGGATAAACATTTAATATCCCCATATGGAAATATAGAATAAAAAAATACAAGTAGTATTAATTTTATAAATAAAATAGTAATTAATAGTTAATACCTTATAAAAAATTTAAAATGAATGAGACGTTTTAAGACAAATTTCTTTTATAAGTTATCAGTCATTTTTAAATAGAAAGAGTGTCTTACAATACCAAATCAATTCAAATTAAGATAAAGTAGATAAGATTAAAACCTCATCCTTAATTGAAAACTCCCTAACTAACCAACTAACTAGGTCAACATACGCAAGCACATTGCTGACCAACTAAATGATACTTGTAATTATTTTACCAAAAATAAATAATCATATTCTTTCTCTTTCATTGGCCACCAAGACCTCAAAGTGTTATTAGAACTCAACTTCTACCCAACCCATAATCATTCATAACGTATGGAATTTGATTTTAATTTGATGGGTAAGATTTAGTTTTCACAATATGTCTGAGGTCTCTTTTTTTATGGATTTAATTGAAATGTATGGATTGTAATGTAATAAAATTTTACACCGTTAAATAATCACAACTATTTAAAATATTTGATTTTGATTTAATTTCTTTTAAAATAATAAAGTTGAATGATAATAATATATTAATGGTATAAAAAAATTTATACTATAGAACAATTAAACTTTTATTTTATAATGATTCTTAAGAATTCACAAATAATTCTGAGTTTTAAATTCTATAAATGCATCAATATAATAATATTGACCTAGACAAATTGATACTCCATAAGATTTCAAGATGGTAAACTACTTTTATATCACTTTTTTATTTGTGATGTGTATTAGACAGGAGTGATAAAACGGATTTAATTCATCATACATGTTTATTTTGTACGTATTTTTCTGTGACAATTAAAATTTTAGGTTTATATCCTCTAATGTGTTTGTCCTATTCTATTATATTTTTTTATAAACTATTGCATATGCGGACATTAATATTAAATTTTCTATTTTTAAATTTTAAAAGTGTTCTGCTTCATCACACTCTATTTTTTACCGACATACCAAAATTATAGTTGTTCGCTCTCAATTATTTTCGTCCGACTTTATTTTATTTTTTTCGAATTTGAACTTTTACATGACGGATTTAAATGAATCGTTTTATTCTTTTGTCACGCTTGAATAATGTATTTGGAGGGATGATATTTTAATTATTATATATTTTAGATGTAGAAAGTCTTCTATTATTAATTGTATAAAGGCAAGCATTTATTCTACGTTCACTTATTATAGACCATGTGAATAGCTGCCAAAATAGGGTCCCAAATTCTCACATTCTTCTTTCTCTATTAAACAAAATTAATATAAAGTTAATTTCCTTTCTTTTTCAATGCGTTGTTTTCCTTTTGATTTTGCATAACCATCTATATATGTTTTCTATGGTGCTTAAACTTCAAGGGAAATAGAGACAAAAATGAATGATTAATTAACTTTCATAATTTGAATATATTTGCTGGACTTATAATGGATTCTTGCCAGCAATAATAATAAGCTACTCAATTATGTGAATTTTAAGCAAGTAGACATTTCATATTTCATTTCATAATTAACACAAAGATGAAAAGCATGTCTTACCAAACCACTTATTGTTAACTTGTCAAATCAGTGATGCCATGGAGAGTATGCTTTCTAGTTTCTATGCTTTTAAAAAGCTCCTAATTGGTTGGATTTTGGCAGTATTGAATAAATTTTAATTTTATTTAAAAACCCCACCAAAATAAATAATTGGTTTTCAAAATTTGTGGATTAGATAATTATTTTTTGTTTGTTAGTGATAATTTTAAAAATTAATAATTTATTTGATTTAGAATCTTACATCAAAATTAATCATGCCAAAATAAAACTAATTTTTTTTCTCACACAATTTAATTATATCGGCTTCAATCATTTCTATTAAACATATAGTTAAAAAAAACACATTCAATTGCAAAAATTGGTTTAAAAACACTCTGAATTCACCTAAAATGTCAACTGAATTGAAGTTAAAATAAATAAAAATTTATATTTAAATAATAAATTAAACTATATTGTTTAAACGGTTCTAGAATTGAATCAAATAACAAATACACTAATCCTTTTAAAAAAACAAATGTACTAATTTGAAATTGAAACCAAATTAAATTGAATCTAAAATACAAAAAAATGTTAAAAATAAATTTAAAATATTTCATTAAAATAATTAAAAAATAAATATAACGGTTCAATTATTTAACAATTGTTTAGTTTGAAAAAATCTTTCTTTTAATAGTTTGACACGGTCAGAATTCAAAATCGATATATTAAATTAATAATTTTGATTCGATTCGATTCTAAATATATTAAAAAGATTCAGTTTGATTTAAATGATCTTTTATTAGTATTTGTATTTAGTTTGGTCAGACTCAATTCAATTTTTTAAATGCAACTTCTCTCATATTCATTTAAAAATGATGATATTTTAATCATTAGACTCTTTGGGAAAAAAAGAAGAAAAAAAAATCTTCAAAAATAATTTTTGTAATTAATTAAAAAAGACAAATTCTAAACATCTCCACCTAGGCAGTAGTTAGTTCATTTTAGTTGGCCTATCCATTTCTTTAAAACAGCAACCCTCTTAAACTCTCCAACCTACCCTTCCAAAAATCAAGAAAAAATCCACAACTTTTCTTATGTTATAGAGTTTCCATTTTTTGTGAAGCATCTCACAAAAGACCAATTCCAATGGAAGTCTCATGCAAAATTCTAAGAAAATCAATTCACACTTTTCTTCAAAACTATCAATATTTCACCACAAAAGCATCATTTCTAGCCTTGCCATTCTCAGCATCAATACTTCTCTCACAAGCATTAGTCCCTTTATCTTCATCACTCTTTCCTCAAATATACAATCACCTAAAAACTCTCTTTCATGCTGCAGGCTTTCCCTCATCACACTTGTTTACTATTCTCAACCTTAAAGTTTCTCAAACAATCACTTCCTCAATCTTCACCTTTCCTTTCACTCTCACCTTTTTCCTCATTGCAAAAGCATTCATAATTCAATCATTGAATAAGAACGAAAAAAATCCGTCCTATAATTATAAACCGATCCTTCACACGTATTTCTACAACACTTTCTTCATTCTTTCTGCGAACGCGTCTACTTTTTGCCTCCTTTTTCTCGCCTTTAGTTTCTCCGAAGGGCTAGGAAACTCTTCTTCGAGTTTGACAGTTTTTCTGTCAGCTGCAGCCGTGGTTTTCTTCTCGGTGATCCTTGCAAATGCGCTCGTGATATGCAACATGGCACTCACGGTGGCGGGTATGGAGGGACGTGGAGGGTATATGGCGATTCTGAAAGCGTGTATTCTTCTAAGGCGGAAGACGACAATGGCTTTGTTCTTGGCATTACCTGTCAATGTAGGTTTGGCTGCCATTGAAGCCTTGTTTCAATTTCGGGTCGTGAGAGGGTTTTATATCGGTCAAAATCCATGGTTTTTCGTAGCATTGGAGGGTGTTTTCATTGCTTATTTGCACTCGATTTTCATCATCATTGACACTATTGTGAGTTGCATGTTTTACAAAAGCTGCAAAATAAGAGAAACATGGATTGATGAGGAGGACAGACATTTTTTGAGGATTGAATTCGTTAAGGAGGACACTTATTATGGTTACTTGGGAGTCAAGAATTTCCAAGAACTTCCTTGAGTATCATATCATATACGGTTGCATCAATGGCATTGTTCTTATTGTTCTATCGAGGTTTTCTACTTAAGATTCTCAGATACAAGTTATTATAGCAGGAATTTGAAATTTTCATTCATGTTTGTTACTCAACCCAACCCGATCGACTTTCAAAGGCGTCAAGGTTTTTATCTCTGCTATGTGCAAGAACAAGAAGCTGGAGATTAGTTCACCATTACATTTTAATGTTTTTTCATTTACATTCTTAAAATCTGTCAACTTTTTATTTCATCACTTGTAAATTGATCTATAATATAATACATTGTGAATAATAGACAAAAGATCATGCTTACTTCCCTTTCACTTTTGAAGGTATAGTTAAGCATGTTTCAAAAGAACAAGACCATACAAATTCTTGCAACTGAGTGTTAATTTTGGCTTTTAGCAAATCTAGGAGTTATTTACTGTCTACATAAGTTTTTTCTAAGTTTTGTCAAAGACAAAATAGAGACAAGGTGGTTAACTGTATTGTTTTCAGACCACAAAAAGAAAAGACTACTATCAAACACGACACCGACCCTTTAACACCATAAATAATTTGAGAAAGAATAAACCAGAAAACAAAAAGATTATTATCAAACACAACACCGACACTTCAACAAACATCTGGAATAATTTGAGAAAGAATAATTATTAAATATAACTATATGTTTATATTGATACATGTGAGATATCGGACACTTCTTCAATTTGAAGTCAGAGTGGTGTATATATAGTCTCAATTCCCTTTTAGAATGCATGTAATTATCTAAGTAACAAAATCAATGGAAGACACTATCCAATACTATATCATGAATCTAGTAGCCTTTTGTAATATAATAACTTTAATAACAGTGTTTCAATAATGCAAAAAATTAGAGATGAAAATGTCCCTCAACAACTAAGGTACCTCCATGATAAACAACTACACTACACCTTTGAATCTGCAATGTATCTTTCTACAACCAAAATGTGTGCATATAGTCCAGAATGATAAATTTCATTTGATACACAAAACTTTGCAAAAAGAGAATAAAACAAAAAGCTTTTATACTTCACTATCCTGTATTGTATTTCAAGATAAATGTAAACTAGGATTTCTAACTCAACCTGTTGTTTACTTATAGCTACACTAGAAAGACCTGTTTCCTAATTCTTTTCTTAACCTGATAACTATACACAATCTATAACTGTCAGCTATCCTACAAAATTCTCTATGTTACATGAGAAAGAATTGGATCCTAAAGAAGAGGGTTAGAACTTTGTACAAGGTTGTATGATGTACTAATGTTGGACTCTGGTGCTTTACAATCAAAAAGTGTGTGCTTTGGTGCCCGAAAAATATGCCGATGAGTGATGAAAGCTGAAGCCGGTTCTATTGCAATAGAAGACATGTTCCACTTCAAAGTTTCTTTTTAATTTGAAGAATCGGATCCATCGTCTTCATTGCATGCATTAGATGCAGAATGATTCTCAATCTCAAGCAATCTCAGCAGGCACCGATGCTGGGTCAAAATTTGGCTTTTCCAGAATATTTTTCCGCGAATATTCTGCAACATACCGTTAAAGAATCAACAACTCCTAAGCCTTTTGTATGTACAAAGATCAGCACGTGGCGAGAACTCGCAGTTTTGCCTCGGTAAATGACATTGAGAGGCTAATTGCCACACCATCATCTTGAAAGAGAGGCGTTACTTAGCTCAATCTTGAAAGCAGTCCCGTTAATACCCGCAGGTAGATCTCTGCTCTCCGGCTGATAATGGTGTCAGTGCAAAGGAGTGGACAACCCAGTCTTCAATAATCTCTTCTGCACTCTTCCATTTCAAGTCAACGTTCTTAGCCTTCTCCGTTTCAGCATCTTCCTCAGCTTTCTTCTACATTATCTTTTTTAATCTTCTTCTTCAAACCACTGCCTTTACCCTTTTCCATTTCAGCCTCCTTCTTAGCTTTCTTTTCCATTTCAGCCTCTTTCTCAGCTTTCTTCTTCTCCAATTCTGCTTGTTTGATATTCTCATCATGTGCTTTGAGAAACATCCTTATAAAATTTAAGAGAGTTGCAGTAACTGCAATCAAGTATCGGAAAAGGTAAGAAGTTAACTCGAGCAATAAAAAATAGGTAACACGGCAAATAAGTTATCTTTGCTAAATAGTGCAGGAATAATATAATCAATATCTCAACTCCTCCCATTTCTTCTCCATTTATCTTGTTATTATTCCTTCTTAAGAGTCTCACATACCTTGCTCAAAAGGACAACGCGCAGGATCCTCATTGAAATACTGTGCAAGTGCGTCTGCATTTCTACCCTGTCCCGCAGACAAATAATATAATCTTTATATCCCTTTATATCTGTGCATAATCTACCGAAAAAGATGGTTAAGCATATTACCACATCAGAATATAGGCGTGTTACAGAATCCACCTGAGACTTGGCTTCATTAACGAAATCTTTCAATGTCTGGAAAGAATAGAAAGGTAAGTCAAATGCACAGAAAATACAAACCAGATAACAAACCATATAAACCAGGATTAGCTTCATGGATGCAATGTGAGGAAACCTTGTTCAATTCTAAAAATAATAAAGCACTCCTTCATGTTGTTTTTACACTTGGCCAATGTTTATACAAGACTACATTAGCCGAGCCAGACATATTGTGTCATCACAAATAACTTGTTAAGGATGCAATATAAAAAGTATTCATGTGCATTTACTTAATAGCTTAAGCATTTGGGATAGGTGGTCCGTCGTAGGACTCGTGTTGTAACTTATAGCACCAATGCTCAATACTTACTCAATATCTTGAGCTTTTGGTGAGTTGGTTCCGGACGTGCTTAATAACTAACAAAGGGCCAATAGCAACAGTGCTCCACGTGCACATTATCAATATACTGATGATCGTAAAAAAAAGTATTTACATGTGCAGAAGAGTTTAGAAGAACGAACAAACTTTGAACCAATGTGAGAATGAGCCACCGTAAACATTTAGAATCTAAACTCAGAATCAGCTAATAATTTTTGCTTTGACAGTAAATAATAGAGAAAAATTGGAAAACTCAACTCTTCTTGCATTTTATTATGCGTCTTTCATGATATAATAATGATATAATAATGAAGAATCAATAGACAAACACAAAAGTGCTAACACCTTACGGAAAACTTCAGATACTGGGCCATCACTTTCAGAAGCCGCAAGCTCCTGGTTTACTTTTTCTAGTCCCTTGGTAATTGCCTGCATTTCTTCTGCTAATGACTTCAATTGTATCTGCAAGATAAGAAATAAGCGAACAATATTTATTGCAATCCCATGAATTAATACTGATAGTGGGTCAGTATATCAACAGCAATTTCTTTTGGATAACAATGCAAATCTCCATTGACTATAGATAGTGCTTTATAAGAGCTTACAAAGTTTCCTCAACTTACAAGTCCATTTTGTGATGGGTAGATGGTGGTAAACTACAATGTGGAGTTGTGAAAGTCTCACAATGGTTGACAGTGGGCTGAGTAAAAAATATAAGTATGAAGAATCATGTACCCGAAGGTAGGTCCAACCCAAATTCTAAGATGGTAATAGAGTCTATCTTTGCTACATTCAGCATTATCGTGGCGGATGACGGACCATGGCCGAAATCCAAAAAACCGACATACCGGAAGACATATGATGCCACCATACTCGAGTATGGAGCCGTGGCGCCACCATCCTTCACAAATCGGCCATATCGGTTTTCCAAAAATCCACCACTGATATTCACCATGGCCGATACTAGACAACACTAGATCCATTGGGGGGAACCCAATATCATGCCACTTTATTACACTCTAAATGTTCAGTCCTAAGCATTAAGCAGTGTTGAGAGTCTCATACAAGATAGTGATATGGCCTAATAGTGGTTATAGACATCCCTCATCTTACAAGTTCGCTTTGTGGGATTGTGTTAAAGAGTCCCAAAACCTAAGAATAACATATGTATTTTTAAATCTGGGTGAACAGTCAACCGTTAGTGCTCAGGAAACTAAGACAATATGCCTGTCTCGGCAATTTGAAAAGAAAAAAAACTAAGTTTGCAAAAGAGATGCCCATCACAAAATTTACTGGAAACAGAACTCAATCTCTCTTCTTTTGTTTCCTAATGATCATTTCATAAGACATTCTAAGCATGTGCTTCCCAGCGTATGAGTTAAACCATAATATGAACGACAAGCATACCATTTCAAAAACCATTAAAGACATAAGGTGTTCTTTACAAATACAAGGAGAAAAGTCAAATCACACCAAAAAAATCATGGTAGTAAGGTGAAGTACCTTAGAGGCAGTATCTACGCTAACTAGGTCAAGGTGAAAATCAAGGAGTGTAGGAGACTTTTCAGCTAGGACCTGAAGTTTAAAATGAAAAAGAAAAACCAGAAAGTTATGCCACCAAATAATATCTTCATTAATTGCAACTTAGACTTGTACCTTGCAAAGATAATGCATCAGTGTCATTTTGCTGTTAGAAGCACGAGTGTCGGTGAGCTTTAAAAGGCTGTCTAACTTAAATCCAACAGCAGATCCTGTAGAAAGTGGAAATGTTTCACATCATTTATACTATATCATATGTAACAAAAACACCTATAAGTTTTCTGCTGATAACAAGAGGAAAGGCAAAGGACTATATATATATGTTAAAGAGAGCTAGCATTTTTGTGTTACCTATACTGAAAAAATGAAAGGAGAGAGACACTTCCATTACTAAAAAAGACATACCTCTTGCTGTTCCTTGATTCAATGCATTACCCAAATAAAGAATTTTCTTCATAATCTCCTTCAGTTTGACTGAATTTCGGACCTATAAGGCGACAAGACACACAAGGTCAGAAAGACAACAACCAAGCCTTATCCCACTAAGCGGGGGTCCGCTACAAGGTCAGAAAATACAAGCAGCAAAAGGTTTATTAGATTCATAAGCAAAGCACCTCTTCACATGCAGAGTTCACTAAGTTTAAACTCTTATTAAACTCTGTAATCTGCACAAAGTGGAATACAGATAAGGCAAGCAAGAAACCAAATATACAAAAAATTCAGAAAATTATTACAGACAACAGCAAACCTGACACTGAAATTGAATCTTGAAACAGAACACTCTTAATTTTGACTCAACTCGTGGCACTTTCATCAGCTCCATAAAGAACTGAAACATTACTAATATATATAAGTATATGACTACTAACAAAGGGGTCATTGACTTAACAAAGATCAAAATGATTTATTTTTAATACGACATGTACATCCTAAGGTGGAGATTATTAATAAGAGCAAGAGAATTTTTTTCTTCCACATGACACTGGGAATCACGTATAAGTTCTATATGCTGACATTTTCTTTGTACAACTACTACATAATACTTTGGTCAAAAGAAATCAATCACAGACCTGTTCGCACTTTCCCAAATTCTCCCTGTTGCCAGTATATGCCTAAATATTCATAATCAAGATGAACGCATTTTAGATAGGAAAAAAACAAATCAAAGGAAAAGGATGTAAAGTAACAGCAGATGCCAGAAATGAGAAAACTTAATCGCAAAAAACAAAGATGTAAAAATCATGTATAAGTTCATATGCTTCACCTTCAAAAGATCCATTTCCTCTTTGGTAGGACAAAATTTAATAAGATTTTCCACCTGATCAACATCTAATACTGTGTCATCCAAAGCCAGCACTGCAGCCTGAGAATATTAATTTCAAAGTATTAAGTCAGAAAACTTGGTTTGAGTCTTTATGATATTGATCCATAATGTATTTTATACACATTTATCCCTCTAAACAGGACCACTTAGATCCCAGCCTTCTTCAACAGTTTCTCTTAGCTTTCCCTTATCTTCCTCTATCTCTATTTGTTGGGCTATCCTTTATCTGATTTTTCTTTTACTAATTCATCTATTTCCTTAGATTTAGTTGTATCATCTTCTTGTTTATAAGTGTTTCTCATATGTTCTGATAAATTTATTCCTCATCTTATCTTTTCTTATATGTACACTCATTTCTGCAACATTCTCAACTTTGTAACAGCTGACATATGCTCTTGTTGGCGCTTAATCATCCAACATTCAATACATTCAAAGACATCTTTTGATTAGAAGAGACACTTAACTAAAAATCTCCGTTTCATCCACCTAACTCAAAACCTATCTTCTTTGCCTCCATCACTGTGTCTAACAGACAACTACGAAATAACTTTCCAAGAATTTATATTTATATTTCATGCAAAATAAAATACTATCATTCATTATAGTATGTTTTACTGAAAAATCCAAGCTTGCATATTTATACTTTAAAAATAGAGGACATGAATTAAGAAATTTCAAAGTGCCAACTTACCATCATATCCGGTAGAGGCATCTTAACCTTCGTAAGCATAATTTCAGTATTATAGGCTCTCCTTAAATCAACCTATAAAAAGTATATAAATCCAAAAATAATTAATCAGATACTTGGGAATTACCAAACAAATATGAAAGTCAATGGGTTTAAAACAAGTGAAACCATTAAATCATATCTCAAAAAGATAATGTACATAAAAATACCAAGGTAATTTTCTCAGGTTTGGATCCTGCGGATTTGCCTGTTCCTCCAGATTTACCACCAGAAGCAGCAGGTTTTGGAACATTTACAGCAAAAAGCTTCTCTAACTCTGAAACGTCAAACTCTTGTCCACTAAGATAGATTGCAAAACCGATCATTACAACCAGAAAGAAATTGAAAGCATGAATGACGTGATTAATTATAGCAAATTGAAAGGACTCATAAAAATATTGCAATAATAAACATGTCAAATTACATTTGAGTTTCTCCATGTCTTTGTAATTCTTCCCATAAACTTCCTTGCAATGCCCTTGTTACCTTACTCCAATGAAGAGGCTTTAAGGAGGATCGTCGAGGTGCCGCTGCACCAGTAGGACGTGCAAGTCCACGCCCTCTACCTCTTGGATCAGCCCCAGGCGGTGGGGGTGCACCACCTGGAGGTCTAGGAGCACCAGGTGCATGAGCTCCAGGAGGCGGTGGTGGAGCAGGGCCTCGACCACCTGGAGGTGGAGGAGGAGGTGGACCTTGGCCACCTGGAAGTGGCGGGGGAGGGGGGCCTCGGAAACCTGGAGGTGGCGGAGGAGGTGGGCCTCGAAAACTTGGAGGTGGAGGAGGAGGTGGGCCTCGACCACCCGGAGGTGGTGGGCCTCGACCACCCGGAGGTGGTGGAGGAGGTGGTGCTTGTGTTGCATGCATTGGAGGTGGTGGCGGTGGTGGAGCTCCATAGATTGATGGAGGTGGTGGTGGTGGAGTTACTCCATAAAATGGGGGAGGTGGTGGTGGTGGTGCTCCACTAGATGCAGGAAGATATGGTGGTGGTGGTGGTGCTCCACTAGATGCATGAAGATATTGTGGTGGTGGTGGTGGCACTCCACTAGATGTAGGAAGATATGGTGGTGGTGGTGGTGGTGGAGCCCCATAGAATGGTGGAGGTGGAGGTGGGGTCTTAGACATTGAAGGAGGTGGTGGTGGTGCTCCACTAGATGTAGGAAGATATGGTGGTGGTGGTGGTGGTGGTGGAGCCCCAGAGAATGGTGGAGGTGGAGGTGGAGGTGGAGGTGGGGTCTTAGACATTGAAGGAGATGGTGGTGGTTGAGGTGCTCCACTAGATGCAGGAAGATATGGTGGTGGTGGTGGTGGTGGTGGTGGTGGAGCTCTATTGAGTGGTGGAGGTGGGAATGGTGGGGCCTTAGACATTGCAAGAGTTGGTGGTGTTAGAGGTATTCCACTTAATGTAGGAAGATGTGGTGGGGGTGGGGGTGGAGTACCATAGAATGGTGGAGGTGGGGGTGGGGGTGGTGGTGCCTTAGACAATGAAGGAGATGGCGGTGGAGGTACTCCACTTGATGAAAAAAGAGGTGGTGGTGGAGGAGTTCCATAGAATGGTGGGGGTGGGGGTGGGGTGGTGCCTTGGACAAAGGAGGTGGCGGTGGAGGTGGTGGTGAAGGTGAAGGTGCTCCACTTGAACTAGGAAGAAGTGATGATGGTGGAGCTCCAAAGAATGGTGGAGGTGGGGGTGGGGGTGGTGGGGCCTTAGACATTGAAGGAGGTGGTGGTGGTGGAGGTTCTTGACTTGATGAAGGAAGAGGTGGAGGTGGTGGAGGTTCTTGACTTGATGAAGGAAGAGGTGGAGGTGGTGGAGGTTGCGTTTTACTTGTAGAAGGAAGAGGTGGAGGTGGTGGAGGTGGTGGAGGTTGCGTTTTACTTGTAGAAGGAAGAGGTGGAGGTCGTCCTCCACTCGAATGAGGTAGAGATGGAGGCGGTGGAGCTATACTAATAGCAGGTGGGGGTGATGGAGCTTTACAAAAAGGTGGTGGTGGAGGAGATGGTGGTAGGGCTTTATATACAACAGGAGGAGTAGGAGGCAATGGTGGTGGAGGTGGAGGTTGAGATTTACTTAAAGGTGGTGGTAGTGGAGCATTAAGTAATGTTGGTGTTATAGGAGGAAGGACTGGTGGAGCTTTATCCATATAAGACAAAGAAGGTGGGGGAGGTGGTGGAGGGGGAATGGATGTAACTCCATATTTTGGGGGAAGAGAAGAAGAGGGTGGAGGTGGTGGTGGTGGAGGAATGGGAAGAGTGACTGCACCAACTAATTTATAAACTTTTGATGCAAAAACACTTCCTACTATAGGAGTTGAAGGACGTAGAGCACCACCATTTTCTCCAACTACACCAATTGATGAATAATAGGGCTTCCTGTGAGTAGAAAGAGGTAATGAGCTCCCTCTATTTTGCGCAGAAAATGAAGGCGGGGGTGGGGGTGGAGGAGGATGAGTTGCAGCTTGTAAGTCCATCTCTTCATTTTTCTTACCAAAACCTGACAAAAAAGGTGGAGGTGGTGCTGGTGGTTGAGGAGGCGGTTGAGGCGGCGGTTGCGGTATCGTAGACACTTTACCGTCCAAGGAAGAAGATGGTGATGTAGGTGGAGTTGGGGGTGGAGCAAAAGGGGGGATATGAGGTTGTAGCACTTGATCAATGCTCAACTGTAGTGCTTGAGTAGCTGACTCATGAAATGACTCTGTAATTGGACTCAATGATGATAGCTGGGCGTTTGAATCAATTTCCCATATGCTTTCTAGAGATTTTGAATTGTCCCCATTACAACTTTTCAGATCATTTGTCGAAGAAGTACGTCTTCCTTTGGCATTAGTAATTTTCTCCTTTGCAGAGGTAGCATTTGACAGAATAGATGGTGAACTATTATGCCTTCTCGGTGGATATGAAACATGCATTGAATCTTGATAAGAGCCTTTGTTAGAAGGTATCCACCTAGTTGTTGCATTTTCGTTAGCTTGTTTTTCCTGAAATCCCCGTGGTTCTTTCTGTTCAGCCTTTTGCTTTTCTACAACTACGCCTTCTACTGGCTTCGAGTCAGAAGGTAGTTGTTTCTTTTCAACAGACATTGATCCGGAAAGATCATGCATCTGCTGCCCTTCCTCAGGCTCTAATCCTTCAAGTGTTGCATTGTTATCTTCGTCATAGTTGTCTCGCCTAACTGCTAACTCATCGTGCACATCCAAATTGACTTCCTGACTCTCCGGGGTTTCCATCATATCAAAAGTAACAGCAGTGGAAGTTAACTTATTTTCTCCACCATCCACGGCAATATCTTTCACTGCATGATGAGTATGTGAATCTACACTCTCATCAAGCTTGTATTCCACATCATCAACAGTGATGTCTTTCACCTCGTTAATAACAGAATCTGTCCATTCAACCTGTTGGTTAAACCCGTCATCTGGCGTAGAATCCTGAAAAGTAGGAGGATCTGAATACTCTTTCCAGGCATCTTTAAGGCTTCCTTCATCTCCTGAATTTTGACGAAACTTTGGAGAATCCTGTGCATCAATTACATTGCTGAAAATCTCTTCCACTTCGTAGAATTCCTCAGGTGAACCGCTTTCTGTCTCATTTTCATCTTCTTCACTCACATTGACTGTGGTTAGATTAGGTATAACAGCATCAGCATCCAAAAAAAGCACCTGATACAGATATGAGTATGTAATCATCTCCTACTGACTTGAAAAAAAGGCTGTGACATAAGAATAACAATAACTTACCTCAGATTTAAAATCCTTGGGGAACTGATCCTTTGTATCCCACAGTATATCGATTTCGTCACGGCTCAGCACCAAAATATTTGACCGTATAAATGCAGTATGAAACATGACTCTAAACATCATCTCCTCACTAACGAAATCTTCGCTTAAATGTATGCATTCAAGAACGACATCCCCTTGAACACGACAACGAATATCAATTTTCACGAGCATACACTCTGCCTGCGGTTAAAATTTCTTAAGCAGACTTTCTATGAAATTAATTCACACTCAATATGAATAGCATAACTTTACATCACCTGCAGGTAGTGGCGAATATGATTTTGGACTTTTGAAGTTGAAAAAAGAAGCTTAGAACTTCTATTGGCAGGATTTGAAGGGTCCGGACCATAAACATTTACAACAGGCCTGCAACCTTTCCCACCATCAAATAATGGAAGAACTCTTAGAATTAGACAATCTATATATAAAGGTGTGTCTGACGGAGGCCACTCAGAACCCAAATCTCTCCTGGAAATATAATGAAGATATCTTAACTGAGAAGGCTGTGGGTTCAAAGGCGATAAAAGCTGGAGAAGTTCTCTGGGTGCTTGCTTGTAGACCATTTCAAGAGTCTTCAGCTCCCCACTATATTGTTTTCGGTACAATAAAAGACCGGCTAACATAAATGCCAGCACAGGCCACCCCCCTCTTTCACAGTGCATCAAAAGCACATTTTGTTGCCCCTCCAAAGACAGCCAACTTTCACTTGATCGAAGAAAATGATGAACCATCTCTAGAGGAAGAAGTGGACAGCCCTCGTATTGCCGAGGGTACTCCATAACTGTCATGTCACACAAAGATAATATGTCCGAAATTTGGCTGCGCCTATCCCCTTCTCTGAAATTGAACACCATGAAAGAAGCATCTGGAAAGTAATCTTGTAGCTGAGCTACAATTCCCCCCATATACAATTTGTACTCATCTTCTTCCAAGACGCCCGTGGAGAAGCAGCAATCAAAAACTGCATCAAATAGAAGAGTAAGAACTCAAAACTTATTCTCATTCTCATAATTCATTATTTGGGTTTCATGTCAATAACTAGTTAAGAAAACAGATACTGATCGCAGTGTAAATGAGTTTGTCAAAGAAAAGTTAACTTCTCAAGAAGACCAAGCCTAGTATACATTAATCAAAGAAAAGTAATTTAGGCAAAGTATAGGCGAAATATCCTAAAATAGAATGGTTTTACGGGAAGGAAAGAGAGTAAATTTTTCATTCTATGTAAAGATTCTCTAACTTCATAACTTTTCAAAAAATGAAAGATTATCGCGAAACTTAGTATCCTAACGCCCAATTCTGTGTTAATATTTTTAACAATCCTTTATTTTAGCATTTGCAATTGAAATCTCGCATCTCGATGATATTTCAAAGTGACTTATAGGAAGCTAGATATTATTGCTTCATCCTGGACGTGTGTTACGCCGCCTGTCCACTGCAATTCTAAACATTGGGTTAATAACTTAATATAACTCCGTAATTTAAAAGGGGAAATTTTATCCTTCCTTCCCTTTTCCCCCAAAACCCTCCATCCAAAAAAAGTATAAATAAATCAGTTTCACTCAAAACCAGTGTTGTCGATGGCGTATGGCAGTTCATAGCAGAAAGTCAAAATCCCGCTATATTGGCTGCTTTGCAACGCCATTATAGCGGATTATGGCGGAAAAACCCACAATATCGGCCAATATTTGCCATTTTAGCAAGCTCAAAAACCGTCTTGTATACCCACCATAGCGCTGCCATGGCAGATATTTGATAACACTGCTTAAAACACTTCTTCCAAGAGTTCATATTAAGACAAAACCAAACCTTCCTTAGTTTTTTCAACCAACAAACCTCAACTAATGAATCACCTCCTTAAATACTTCTATTTTAGCATGACGTTTATAACTCAACCCTCCAGTATCCGATTCTTCTATTCTATCCGATTCCACTATTCGCTACACTTTTTTCCAATGCTTAAAGTTTTACACAAGCAAACCACAACACCTTAACCCAACACAGAAACAAAACAAACAAAAAAACCTTTCAGCTTAAAGAGTATTTATAAAGACTAACAGTACATTCATCTCACTCCAAAACAGCCACACCAGACAAATGAGTACTTAAAAATTAAAACTAACACTTATTAAGCTCCACTTTGAACAACCCAGTACTTTTTTCTTAAAAAAGAAATACCTAACCCAATTCCCGAATATCAATACCAATCGAAAAACACATAACAAGAACACCAAACTCGTAAACTTGATAAATCTCGAAGCATAAATAACCAAAAAATTCCACATTGTTCTAACTAACAGTAACCTAAACAGCAACAACACTTCAAATTACGTTATTACATTCAATCACTTCCATTTTTCGCAAACTATTACCGGTTCTAGTCAAATGCTTCATACATAGTAACATCACATTACATTACATTATCAAAGAAATTCTTCAAAACTTCAATTCTCAGTAGCTCAATAACCAAAACAAAGAACAACAGAGAGAGAAAAAACACATTATTGAAATATTGAGATTTGAAAAACCATACCATAAACTCTCTCAGAGATCTCAAGAAGACGATCCGGAGGCTTCCGGTAAAATAATCTTCGGAACAGCGCCATTGGATGGCGCTGTTACTTCCCCGATCGGATCCAAACCGAAAACCGAAATTCTCACTCCAACGAACAAAACGCAGCGTTTTGTAGATCTCAGAAATTTCCCCAAATGCAGAGATAATAACAATTGATTAACAATAATTAAAAATAATTAACGAAATTCGAAATTCGTAATCGAGAATTTAGAACGAAAATGAAGTGAACAAGTGGAAAATAAGTTGTAATCAAGTTTTTAGAGCTGTTTGTTTTTGTTTGTTTGTTTCTATGTTATGATGTTTCGATCATGTTTGTTTTTTCCTCTGTTTTATGAATTTGTTTTTGTTCGTGTTTGTGTTTCTCTCTCTATATATGTTGTTCTGCAACAACAACCAGAACGAAAGTATAAAACATAAAAACTCCCGACAAGAATACGTTAATCAATTTTTTGAGAGAGAGAGACAGAGAGAAAGAGAAAGAAAGAAAGAAAGCCATCTTGCTTTGCCTTGTCGTTATGCTTATACTAAAATCTATGTGGCATGCCACGTGGGATTTTCCATCTACCTTGTCAAATTTTGTTGTTACTCTTTTTGAGATGATTGAAAAGTATATTCAAATTTAGTAAGAATAAATAATATATGAAAAATTATAAATTCATGTGGTCGAGTAATTCAAAATTAGAAATATTCAAAATACTTTTTTTGAATGAGTAATATTAGAAAGAATATGGACTAGCATAATTTTGTTGGACCTAGAGATATCATGTGAGAAAGTAATAAAGATTTAGACACGTGATATAGAGCGAGTTCATGCATAGGAGTAGTAGTTGTCGAAATAAATCTATAGATATTTCAATTAGATTGGATTGTTTAAGATGAACCGTTTGATAGGGTCTGGATTGAAATTCATGATTCGTACCACCTATAACATGCGGTTGCGAGGTGTTTGGAAAACAATAATGTAAGGAATATGTTAAGGAGGGATTCCCGTTTTCTCCACAATAGAAGGAGAATTTGTTCCCTCTGTTTCAAGTTTTGGGAGATAAGGAAATCAATCATAACTCTTCAACCCAAGCTCAAAGATCTTCTATATATATACCTTGACTTGAGAATAGGAAAGGGATAACGAAATTTTCTCACAAAAGACAGAGATATGAGCTCTTATTACCCTTATGTTGACGGGCTCTCAACACACTCAAACACTCTTAAACCTCAAATAACCCTGCTCAAATAGGGTTACCCCTCAATGTATTTTTTTGGCAAGTACAATTGATGCCCACCATGGGACCCTAGTAAAATTGATATAGGCCACACTCACATTTCATTCATCAACTGTCTCAATCACTTTCTTCAACATGGTGGCAGAACGAGGCACCACAACACATATTAACTCAGATGCATCTTGTTTGCACCATAGTCGAAGGTTTTGTTGGAGGTGGGGAATCCAGCTCTAAACCAATCATATAGAAGGAACTATAACCCCGAAATCATCTTTTCTAATAGAAACATTGTGGGCATCCTTCCTCACATGAATGACCTCGTGGTCATAACTGTGCAATGTGTAACGCCCAGAATATTTAGTTAGAATTATTTAATTAAATATTTTAAATAATTATTTTTGAATAATTATGTTGGTTGCATCGAGGAATAATACTGATAATAATAATATTATTATTATTAAGTCAGTGAAGTGGGCCTGAAGGGTGGCGTTGGTGATAATGATGGTGGGGTGTGGAATTAAGCCCAATTAGTAATTATAAGGATTATTATTATTATATAAATTAATAATAATTAGAATTGGGACTTTTGGTTATCAGTGGAAGCAAACGTGAAATTGGGAACGGAAGAACAGAGCAAAGCGTAGAACTGGGAAAAGTTGGAACAATCAAGATCCTCAGAGCAACCTTCAATCCAAGGTAAGGATGGGGTTCTTGCTCTATAATTGGGGATATGATGGGAAATTGGTAGTTAGGGATGTATGATTCTCTAGGTTGTGTCGTACCTATGTGATTAACCGTAGAAAATCCCAAATTGGAATATATGATCTTGTATTCTGAGTATATTTTTGTTGTTGATTGTGTAAATTATGTGCATGGGTTGTGTGATTGTCAATTGTATGAAAGGAATGCACAAATTTTACTGCCTCTGTTGTACTGTGTTTGTTGGTGATGAATGGTGTCGATTGGAATTACAAAATAGTGAAAAATCAGGTTTTTGGTAAAAAATACGCAGCATGAGTCGACCCATAATGTTATGGATCGATACAAGCTGATGCAAGTTTAAAAACCAGGAGCATGAAAACTACTTGTGTCGATACATAAAGCCTTGCATCGACTCATGGGGTTGTTCTGTGGGACTTGTATCGACTCATACGTGGTATGTATCGGTGCAAATCAGTTTTGTATCGATACAAGGGGAGCTTGCATCGACTCATATTGAAGAAAAACAGAAAAATAGAATTTTGCAGAACTTATGAGTCGACTCATACGAAGCTTGTGTCGATACAAGCTAAGTATGTATCGATACATGGAGGTTTGTATCGATGCATACTGAACAGAAATAGAAGAGGAATTCTGGAAAATTGTTTTGGTCGTATCTTCGCGACCGTAACTCCGTTTTTGATGTCGTTTGGACCGTTGGAAAGCTAAAAATATGAGTTAACCTATAGTAATACTTTTAAATACAGTAGGTGAGAATTTGAATGAATTTAAAGTAGTTCCGTTGTGGGTTCGTTGTTGTGTATGTTGTTGTTGTTGAGGCTTGATAGTCAACGTTGACGGTTATGTTGTGGATTACGTTGTGGTTGTTGTTGTATGTTATTTAAATTAATTGCATACATATGTTGCATATTGTGTTGGTCTATGAGGACAGAATACGTTGAGCCGTCAGGGGCGATGTTGTTTACGTTGAAGGCTTACGCCTTGATGCCTCGAAATTACTGGCAATGAAATTACGTTGGGAGTTTCACTCAGTTGGTACCGCATGCATGTGCATTAGTCGAGTCGCATGACATAATACTTTATGATACTGTTGTTGTGATAATTGTATTATGTTGTTGGGATAATTGCTAGTTGTTATGGATAGCTTTATATTGTGACGAGTAGATGTGAGTTACCGTTGATTATTAGTATGATTACAAATGATGATGCTATATGATTTCGAACTATAGATTGTTTATCATATCTTCAATTATATGGTTTTATATCTCACCCTTTACTTGTTTTCGTCGTTACCTTTATATTGGTAACGTGCAGGTGATCAGGAGGAGTAGTCTTTGCTGATGTGGTTCTGATTTAGTGTCGTTTGCTCTGATATGGTTGAATAACCATGAGATGTTTTGTTTTACGTTGTAGAACCATTTGAATTCCGCTGCATGTTTAATGAACTGAATTATATTGTTAACCGTTGAATAGTGCTATGTATCTGTTGAAGAGATAATGACATGTTTACGTTGTGTTTATGTTGATTTATGGTATTTCGATTATGTGGATTTTTAATAAATGATGGTTTTTGAAAACTCTGATATTTTATTAAATAAATATGTGGGGTAGAATTAGGGTGTTAGAATAGTGGTATCAGAGCAAGTCGGTCCATTCGGCCAAGTTGTTGAGTCTGTAACAATCGAGTATTGTTAAATTATTTCTGACTGTTGGTTGTGTTGCAGTGTTAAGTTGAGATGGCTGGAAGGAACAATGCTGCAATTGCTGCTGCTTTGGAAGCAATGGCTAATGCGATGGAGAATCAGTCGAATGTTGGCGGGGATGCTGGATCCTGAAGTTTGGCGACTTTCCAGAGGGAGAATCCGCCAGTGTTCAAGGGTAAGCATGACCCTGATGGAGCACTTGATTGGATGAAAGAGATAGAGAGGATATTTTGCGTGATGGATTGTACCCAAGCGCAGAAGGTTCGTTATGGGACACATATGTTAGCAAGTGAGGCTGACGACTGGTGGCCGGAAACATGTCAGAGATTGGAGGCTGCAGGTGAGGAAATCACTTAGGCTGTTTTTCGTAGGGAGTTTATAAGGAAGTATTATCCTGAAGATGTTCGGGGTAAGAAAGAAATCGAGTTTCTTGAGCTGAAGCAAGGAAACCAGACTGTAACCAAGTATGCTGCAAAGTTCGTAGAGCTGGCTAAGTTCTACCCACACTTTAATGGGGAAGGTGCTGAATTTTCCAAGTGCATCAAGTTTGAGAACGGGTTGCGCTCGAATACTTTGAAAGTTGTTGGCTACCAGAAGATTCGTGACTTTTTTGATCTGGTGGATAGTTGCAGGATCTATGAGGAGGATAGTAATGCTCATCATAAGATTCTGACTGATAAGAGAAGAAAAGGTCAACAGGACCGTGGCAAGCCTTATGATGCTGGTAGAGGAAAAAAGAGAGCTGCTCAGGGCCAGAAGACTAGTAAGGGAGATGCTTCTACTAAGGTTGTTTGTTTCAAATATGGGCAAGTTGGGCATAAGAGTTTTGCATGCACTGCTGATGTGAAAAGATGTTTCCGTTGTGGTAAGTTTGGGCATGCAATGTCTGACTGCAAACATAAAGAGATGGTATATTTCAACAATGGAGAAGAGGGACACTTGAGTAGTCAGTGCTCGAAACCGAAGAAAGGACAGACTAGCGGGAAGGCATTTTCTTTGGCTGGGAATCCGTCAGCTAGTGAGGACATACTCATTAGAGGTACATGTTTCATTGATAGTACGCCTTTAATTACTATTATTGGTACTGGTGCTACGCATTATTTTGTTGCTGCTGATTGTATTAAGAGGTTGAGTCTTGCATTGTCTTATATGAATGGAGAAATGGTCGTCGAAGTTCCGGCTAAGGTATCAATGACTACTTTTCTTATATGTTTGAATTGTACTTTGTCGATCTTCGACAGAGACTTTGCTGTTGATTTGATTTGTTTGCCGTTAAGTGGACTAGATGTGATCTTGGGTATGGACTGGTTAGAATGTAACTATGTTCATATCAATTGTTATAACAAGTCTTTGAGGTTTTCTACTCTAGAGGAGGAATGAGATGGTTTGTTGACCGGTAAACAGTTGAAGTGTTTGATGCAAGACGAAGCGCAGATGTTCTCGTTGATGGCGACGTTGTTGGTTGAGAATCAAGTTTGATTGAATGAGTTGCAGGTGGTGCGAGAATTTCCTGAAGTGTTTCCTGATGAAATTCCTGAAGTACCTCCTGAAAGGGATGTTGAATTTGCGATTGATCTTGTACCTGGTACCAGACCTGTTTCTATGACACTGTACAGGATGTCTGCATCTGAGTTGTCTGAATTGAAGAAGAAATTAGAAGAGTTGCTTGAGAAAAAGTTTGTGAGACCAAGTGTATCTCCGTGGGGAGCGCATGTGTTGTTAGTAAAGAAGAAAGATGGGAGTATGAGACTTTGTGTTGACTATCGACAACTGAATCAAGTGACGATTAAGAACAAGTATCCGCTTCCGAGAATTGATGATTTGATGGATCAACTGGTGGGTGCTAGTCTGTTTTCTAATATTGATTTGAGATCTGGATATTACCAGATTATGGTGAAAGAAGATGATATTCAGAAGACCGCGTTCAGGACTCGATATGGACACTACGAGTATTTGGTGATGCCTTTTGGTGTTACTAATGCGCCGAGAGTATTCATGGAGTACATGAAGCGTATTTTTCATACTTACTTGGATCGATTTATGGTGGTATTCATTGATGACA
Organism: Vicia sativa; assembly: GCA_021764765.1. Lineage (NCBI taxonomy): Eukaryota > Viridiplantae > Streptophyta > Magnoliopsida > Fabales > Fabaceae > Vicia > Vicia sativa. The sequence continues at coordinate 21,739,053 of CM038794.1, read as the reverse complement.
TTCTGATTTACTCTAAATTGGAAGAAGAACATGCATAACACCTAAGAGTCGTGTTGCAAGTTTTGAAAGATGGAGAAAATTTAAGGTATGACAAGGTGCATACATACATACGTGTTGGTTGGTGGACGCGAAATCCAAAGGAGAAAGGAAGAAAATCTTTGGTGAATGACCCTAAGTGTGAACCCTTTTATTTATTTCCATTGCCCATTCTATAATGTCTCCCTTGTGTTTTGTCGATGCCATGAAGAGTGAAGACGCAATGCAGAGTTTAAGGAAGGAAATTCAGATTGTCGCTGCTTTGGTCAAAGTTATGAGCATATATTTTGTTGGGGGATTTTCTTCTTAAGATACGCCTGGAAAGATCCTTATGGCTAGAGATAATATTCAGGTTTCTCCTGGTCATGCAAACTACTTCCTTTTGCGCTAGAGATGATATTCAGGTTTCTCCTGATCATGCTACAGTAGAAGCAAATTTTCTTCTCCTCATCGTGGAATGAAGTAAAGGCTAACCTTCATTCCTAAATTAAAAAAGGTTCAAGATGGTGGCCCTTATTGTAAGCGTCTCTTCCCTAGGCCTGCAGATGGGCAATCCTAGGTGGGGACGAGTCTAAACCTGAATTGTTAGTGTGTCTTGTAACACCCATTCTAAATTACCCCGCGAATTAGCAATTAAATCAGAGTTAACATAAATGAAAGAGAATTACAATTATTTAAAATAGAAAATCTCATCAACATGTCATGCTTTTACTGAAGAACTTTATTAAAAATAGCCAAACCAATAATATGTTCTACACAACGGAAAATAGCATCAAAACCAGAATAAATTTAATTCATAATTATTCCAACATAAACCAAAGGAAAACAAGTTCAAATCTATAATTCCAAAATAATCGTTCCCCAGTGTTACAACTACCAGAGTATGACACTGACACGCGAACAAACTAAATAGCACAGCTCAAAGTTATCCTCACCAGCTCCTAAGCGGCTAACACTTCAATCTAAAATCATCAAAGTAAGAGTGAGATTTAATCAACAATTAAAATGTATTATACGTTTCTAAAAACAATAAAACAGTTCAATACATTATTTCACCCTCATTAGCATAATCAGATTGCAGTACACAATTACAATTCACACAGATCAATATGCACAATAACAACAACAATGAAATTGTAACACTGGAAATCATCCTATCATGTTATAACTCCATATGCAATGCAGACTCAATGCATGTGGTACCAAACTTGAACTCAATTCACACCCTGTTCCGTTTACACCTCGGAAATAGCGTTAATCAACGATTCGCCCATACACCACTGGGACACAAATCTAGCCTCACCGCCACTAAACCATTGGGTACGGGTATTGGCTCTGCAGGTCCAATTCCATACAATGGGAATTAACCACCACCAGAATGCATATGCATGCACATCATAAAGCATGCATCATTCAAATAACGAAATATGATCACAACATCATTCCATACATGGTTAACACCATCAAACAACACAACATAATCATGCATATGTAACGTCCATCACAACACATGATATAACATCTATCAAGTATTTACAACTTTAACGACGAACAATCACGAATAACAACGAATCCCTCATACTAAATGTCATATTAATCTAACAAGATTCAATTACTAGGTTTTAAAAAATGTTTTTATAGGATAATACATACTTCCAGCTTTCCAACGGTTCCAACTACGACTAAATCGGAGTTACGGTCGCAAAGATACGACCAAAACAGTTTTCAAAAGTATTTGTTCATTTCTTTCCAACTTGAGTCGATACATAAGCCTATGTATCAATACAAAACCACTTGTGAGCTTATGAGTCGACTCATACGTTCTGCAAAATTCCATTTTTTTGTTTTTCTTCAGTATGAGTCGACACAAGCTCCTTTTGTGTCGATGCAAAACTCTCTTGTGTCGACACATAGCTCTCTTGTGTCGATGCAAAACTCCCAAAAATGCCTCATGAGTTGATACAAGGCTGTATGTATCGACGCAAGCAGTTTTCCAGCTTTTGTTTTCTTAAACCAACGCAACTTGTATCGACACATAACCTCTTGGGTCGACTCATGCTGCGTTTTTTCCACCAAAAACCTGGTTTTTCCACTGTTATGTAATTCCAATCGATATCATTCATCACCAACAACCACAGTACAATAGAAGCAGTAAAATTTATGTATTTTCACATCCAATTAACAATAGAATTACACTCCCTAATTAATCCACAAATCAACCTACACATAGTAACCATTCCTATGAATTCCAATTGGGGTTTTTAAGTCGGATCACATCATTAGGGCATAACCTAGAAAATCCTAATTCGAGATTCCTAACGTATTATTCCATCCTATTGATTATCAAAACCCATAAGGCATATTAACTAGACAAAATCACCTTTTACCTTGCGATGATCCTTCGAATTCCGACGCTTTGGCTTTTTCTCCTCTTTCTCCTCTCTTCTCAAATGCACGTACAATGAAAACTCCAATTCCTTCTCTTTTTCCCTTTTCCTTTATTTATTCCTTTTTATTATTTCAAATAATAGAAATAAAATAATTAGAATAATTAGAGTGTTTTACTCCTCACACCCTCCAATTCAACTTCACACCCCAACATTTCCTTTTATTTAATTAATTGATTAAATCCAATAATCCAAAAATACTAATAATTAAAATTTTAATTAAATTAATAATTAAAATTCTAATTATTTAATAATTAAATTATTTGGGGTGTCACATGTCTCAGTCCAAGGACGGATAGAGATTTTAGTACCTCAGTTTATGAAAAATAGTATTCCTGCTTCTCACGTTGGTTGACCGTTAGTTGTTTTGGCCTTTTCTCTCAAAAATCTCCATAATACTAAATCGATGCTTATTTAAAAAAGTTAAGAGTTCATCAATAAATAAGATTTTATTTACTCGTGTTCTAAAATATAGGTTAAACCAAGTGCTTGGGCTCGAATGACAATCGAGTCTCTATTCCAATGAACGTAATTTCTGTTAAGAATCGAACTCTGTATTTAAAATATTAAAAATTTAAATATGAAAAAATAAAATAACCAATATTTTAATTATAAAAATTGAATGTATTCCGTCCATTTTTTTAAATTATCAGTAGCTTTAAGGAAAACAAGTTTTTACTAAATTATTACTTGTTTAATAAATATTAATAAATCGTTATTGTTTTTAATATAATTTTAATTATTTATTATTCTCTTTTCTATTAATTATTTTAAAAATATATATTACTTTTTTCATACAATAATAATTAAACTTTTTAATATAAAATAAAAAATAGGTGTAGTAATATTTTATTGATTTAAATATGTTTTTGATCCTTATAAATATTTTAAATTTGACTTTTAGTCTTTATAAAAAAATTTATGTTTTAATTCTTATAAAATTATTTTTGGATGATATAGTCTTTCTACAAAGACTAAATTGCATGTATAAATAATTTTGTAAGGACTAAAATTTAACTTGTGTTTTAATCTTATTTTACAGGCTAAATAATTTTGTAGGAACTAAAAACATATTTAACCTTATTTCATTTGAGTGTCTTAATGATGTACTCTAAATAGATAAGTTAATATTTGCATAATTAAATTCTAAAAACTAATGTAACAACAAAGCTAAATACTACAACAATAAAAAAATTATGTTAAGTATGTCATCCCCTCCCCCCTAAATATCTCAAATACAATTTAGTCGATTATGTAAATAATCAAAGTCATTAGATTTTGAAAGACTAACTGTTGTTTATTAAATATCACAGTAAACAGGATGCGATACCTTTCAAAAATTGAGTTTGGCTCTTGAGATCAACCTTTATAAAATCTTTGTTCTTGATTTATTATGCTTTGTCATAAAAACTTTGTTTTAGTTCATGAGATCAACCATAAATCTCTACATGATATGTTAGTTTAGCCAAAGATAAAAGTTATTATTGGTTGGAGATAAACTTGTTAAAATCTCAAGATCAGATTATGTTAAGGTTCTTGGGCATCACCTTCAAAAATTCAAAGTTTATAGTGAAACTCTCAAGAAGACCTCTATAAATCTCTGGTGTAATCTTTCTTACTTCATCCTTTTATTTTTTGCAATTTGCTTTCAGTATTATTTTTTTTTTTTGCTACAATTACTCACCTAAAAATTACTAATACGATCTTAATTGAAATTTTTTAATTAATCGCGAATTTTGATTACTATAATTAAAGCCCCTCTTTGTGGTTGAAGTCACTTATCCAACTAAATATTCATATTCTCTAAGTCAATTATCTAATTTTTTTTAGGGATTAAATAGTTAGATGAAAGAATAGTTTATGGACTTTTTACTTTTAGATTAAAAATTAAATTAAAAAGTAATAATTTAAATGTTAAATTGCACTTTTTCTATTATGTAAAGTGTAACAGGGGCGATCAAAATCGAACCAGTTTAATAGAAAATTGTTAACCAAATTGAATTGAAAATTGTAAAAAAAAAAATTGCATTTGGTTCTTATATATTGGATTTTAGCTATCTAAACTAGTTTTAGTCTAGGTGATGTGTTTTTCAAGTTCTTTTGTTATTTGGTGTATGATTCAAAAAAAAATATTAGAACTTGTTATTTGGTGTATGATTCAAAAAAAAAAATTGTAAAATCAAACTAAACCATATTGATTTGGTTAGATTTTATTTTTAAAAGCAAACCGCTGGGTGTTAAAGATATCGTGTTTTTGAAGAAAAAAAGTTCAAGATATCCCGCATGCTTACTACTTTCTGTCTAAATTTGTATTACCCTACAAAGTTGCACTTTCAACATAAACCCATAATAGATAAAATTAAAAAGAATTCAGCTATTTATAATTTATTGTTTTAAAATAACTTTCAGCCAACAGCACTTTATATATCACACTTCATATGATGTGTTGCGTATGCTTGTAATAAATCTCCATGAAGCAGAAGAAATTCAAACGAAAGATTGAAAAAAAATATATATTTGAATTATGGCCCCGAATAAAAATGTAAAAGACTAATATGGTGTATTAGTTTCTAGAAATAAAACCTCTTGTATCTAATTCCAGTTACTGCATGAGAATTGCAGGTAGGAAAAAATTAGTAATAATGAAAAAAATTCGGAGAAAAAATTGAGACCGTGGAGAAAAAAATTCCTACATCTATAATAAAATTAGGATTTCAATTGTTGAGACTTCCAAGCTTCAAAAAATGCTGCTGGAGTTGCCCTTACTATATTCCTGTCGCATATGCTTTATATCTGCAATACATGAATCACACAGGTTAACGAGAAATACCAAACAAAAAGTATTCATAAAACTGGTTTCTTCAATGACTCATGCACTAACTAACTTTGAAATAGTATAGTTCTTTAATATTCTTTTAATGGTTAAAACTTAAATATCTTAAATATATACAATAACTAAATTTTATTCATTTTGTAAAGTACAGAAACTTAGTCCCTTTTCCCTTCAAATATTATTAAATAAAATAGCACAAACATGGAGAATATATAAATCAAATCCATGATAACCAAAAAAAGCAAAAACTAGAAAATCAAAGTCCATAGTGTAAACCACTACACCATAAAACCCAATTGTATGCTCTTCCAAAAAAACTAAACATCAAAATACTTACTTGATCATCAAATCATTTAATGCTTTACTAATACCTATAAATATTCTATAAACAATAAATAATCTAATAAACTCAAATTATGTTAATCATAATTAGGAGTTTATTTGGTGAAAAGATGTCAAATATGTATTGGATTTCAAAAACACCAAGTGAGTTTATTTGGTGAAAAAATGTCAAATATGTATTGGATTTCAAAAACACCAAAAGTGTTGAAACAAAACTAAAAAGCTTATTGAACAGGTAATGTTTTCAAATGGAGGGAATACCTTTCATAAATGATGATGGTCTGACCATTCACCGTATGCAACCCTCGTCAGTCAACCGTGTCCAATTGAGACATTATTGATTCTGAAAATTCAACTTTTCCTCTTAGATCCTGATAACTCTGCATGGATGGCAATAAATAAGAATTATTTCTATCCAATCACACATAAATTGCATGTTTGACATCATCCTGGAATTAGTGATACAGAGTGACAAATAAACAAGAATTCTTTCATGGAGGAGAGGGAGAACTAGGTAAAAAATCTGGCCAACTAACAAACTTACCAAGTTACTTCTTTTTTGACAATCTGATTGAATTGAAGTATTGTCTTTTTGGCTGTTTGCCCAAGCAGATGCATTTGATTTTGAAATTTGTAATGGGCCAGAAAAGAAAATGTTTCCTTGAGATGACTTCTCTTCTTTAAAGATTCGGAGAGATCTACTATGGAACTTGTGCGAATTCTGAGTTTGACATGCCGAATCCTGTAAAGTAAATTCTGAGTTGAGAATTGGTTTACATGGTTATAAGATGAATGATTTAATTGATGTGCACTGGCAATGTAAACATTTTTTACACTGTCAAATGTCAATTGATTGTCACCGAGGATCACTAAAAATATTTGACTTTAATTATATCGACTTTAAAAGTGAGATAAATAAATGACAGTTGTGATTGATTGACAGTTGTAAATAGTTTTACATTAACGGTGCATCAAAACAAATATCTAAGGAGAACTCTAGTGATGCAAGAAGAGAAAGTAAGATAGACCTCTGGGAAACCAAGCAGCTTTCTTGATTGTTTCATTGTTTCAATTCGGCGAACTTGTCTATCCTTCTTTTTCCTGAAAGTCCATCAAAATATGTTTTAATGAGAAAACTCAAAAACAAGAATAAGCGATGCAGTAATGTTAACAATACTGGAACTTGAAATATATTGTCTGTTGCATTTGCTAAATATTGTTCAACTGTTGAGTGCACCATTCAATTTGACAACATCAAAGAATATATATCTCAATAAAACAAATCATACAAAAAAATCAAAAGAAAAAGAGAAGAAAGATTAAGGGTATATAGGTATTGAATGACTATTAGTCCTATAATATGTTCAAGCTGTTTTGAGGAAAACAATAACTAATTTGTTTCTCAGAAACGAAATACTTTTATTGATTGGTAACAATTTTTATTTCATTCCTGTCGCAATGAATATGATCCCAAAAGTTAGATCTTATTATTGAAGAATGTATAAGACCGATTCAACAAGCCAATTGATGTTAGTTAAGAAGATAATGTTAGTTAGTTTTCTGCTACAAAACAGTTAGAATGTTAGTTGAGGCAGTTACTTGCTAATCAAGTAATGATAGAGCGAAGCATATTTGCATTAGCTTAGGATGCAAGTCACTAGCTTTTTATATAATTGATCATTGTAAATGATCCAATTCAATGAGAAAACTGTTGTTAGAATGTTTATTTTGGTTTCTTAATACTTAGCAAGTGTCAAACAATGAAAAAATTGTTCCCTGATGGATCAGCTTAAGAAATGTATATGGTAGTAAACTCAAATAAGTGAAATGAACATGTTATGCAACTATTTTCATATTTGACCATTCATAAACAAATGCAACCCAGAGACATCAGTTGAATTGAATGTGACAAACTAAACATTTGCTTTGTAACAAATCATACATAAAATGATATTTCAAAATCATCTGTACCTTAACTCCTCCTCCACCCTTTGCTTTGCGTGAATTTCCTTGCTAGTTGGGTATTTCGGCAAGCTTGATGGTTCACAAGCATAAGGTAGTGTTTTGAAATACTGAAAGCCGCATGGCAGAAGTATTAGAAACTAGAAAAGTCCATAATATAATTCAATTATAAGCATAGTCATAAAAGTCTTTGCACAGAATTACATGAGTTCTCAACAAATTCCAATACGAATGCAACCTACCTCTGACGAGAGAGCAGATGCAGCAGTCCCACGTTTGTAAGGTTCAATAGAGAGAAGAGTTTGTAGCAAATTTACACTGGTTGGAGGCAGATCTTTAAAGTAATCTTGGAAACAACCATCACATGGTAGTTTTGGCCCCAAAGTTTCAAAAGAAAGTTCAGTCCTATTCCAGAATTCAGTAGGTGGGTTGCCACAAAGTTGGAAAATTTTCCTTAGTTGGTCCGGCTTCATGTGTAACAAAAATGACTTTAAAATAATTTCAAAACAGAAAATTCAAATATAGTCTGCGAATTGCAATATTCAATCGATTCATCTATTGAGTAAAATTTAGAACGATTCAATTCCTTTTATGAATAAAAAATAACGTAAATTGTAATTAGGTTTGCCATTTTTCTATTAAGATGCAAATAAGTTAAAAACCTAACTCGGGTATTATGATGTGAATAATCATTTATTTTGAAGACGGTACTACCTCAGTTGTCCCCGGAAATATAACCTTCCTAAGGAGTAGCTCTCCAAAGATGCAGCCAACACTCCATAGATCCACAGAAAAATCATAATTTGTCGAACCAAGTAAAAGTTCCGGTGGACGATACCATAATGTGACAACATTAGTAGTGAGGGTCTTCTTTCGCTTCGATGGAATGAAGTTTGCCATTCCAAAATCGGCAACTTTCAACGTTCCATCATTGTTGACAAGAAGATTTGCCCCTTTTACATCTCGGTGCATCACACCACGTGAATGAAAGTATTTAACAGCAGATAACAATTGCTTCATAAAGCACTTTATCTGCAACACAAACATGCAATGCTCATAACTACTTAATTAGATCTAGTCCTAATCTAAATTTAAAATCAAATCAAATCTACTCCTTAAATTAATCTTATCAAATCTAAACAAATACTAATTCAAATTTGCGACCAATGTAACTTAAAATTTTATCATTATTATTAGTACCTGTGGTTGAGTGAAATTGACTTCAGGATTGCCCAAGAGCCCAGCAAAGTCATGTTCCATATACTCAAACACAAGGTATAAGGAGGTACTTGGTAATCTAGGAGTTATCAACCCTTGAAGCTTCATGATATTAGGATGATGAAGCTTTCTCAATATCTTTATCTCCCTTGCCGCGAACCTTACACTTTCCGGGTCTAAACTATTAAACCTCACATTTTTCAGTGCTACTAACTTCCCTGTCTTAAGGTCTCTCCCCTTAAATACTTTGCTATATGTACCCTCTCCAATCTGAAACACAACATAATCAATATCAAAACTAACTACAATAATATTCAACATTTTAAAACATATCTATAACACATGTCACACGGGTAACTTTGGAGTTTCCTGGCAAAACTGTAATAGCATCAACAACAGCAAATTTAAAACATTGACAATTATTGAGTAAATCATTGTTTTCTTGGTATGTAAAAAATGTAGCAAGCATCATTTGACACCACACACACTCAAGGGAGATCTGAGTTTCCCTGCATTGGTTTTGTGCCCATAAAATATTGAGAATAATAATTTATTTGTTAAATTAACAAAATATCAAAATAATTAATTAAACTAAAATTTGTAATAGATGAGTAATAAAATAAAAAGGAAACACTACAGTAATTTTTTTAATTCAAAAATGAAACTCTCGGGATATATTTACATTTTATTCATAAAATAAGAAAGAAAACTCCAAATAAACTATCAATTTTGTATGAAATATTTCTTTATGATTTTGTCTTCTAAATTTAAAAACATACTATAACAACAACAACAATAACAAAGCCTTATCCACTAAGTGGAATTGGCTACACGATCAACTTTCGCCATAATATTCTATCAATTCCATGTTTCTATACAAATCTTAATCTCGAAATCTTTCTTATTAACTTCTCTTATAGTTTGTCTTCTCTCCCTCTAATTTACTCTACTTATTAGAGAATCTACATGTCTATCTACATTCTCAAAAACATAGCATAGAAATATAATTTTATATTTTAAATAAATTTGAAGAGATAGAGAGAGTTAATCAAACCCTAACTCATGTGACAAAAATCAATATTTGTTAAGTTGGACGTCATCGCCAAGATCTAAACCTTAATACTCACAGTCGTTTATATGTGTGAATTTCTATAAAAAAAACTTAAAACCTAAAATCGGTAGAAAAAACAAAAACAGAAGAAAAAACCAGTGATCCACAAAACAGAAGATCCACCTATAAACATATTTTCAGATTTAAACCAGTGATCCACAAATAAGAAAAAACCAATACTAATAATAGTAAATAATCCTTATCAAAAAATTCTAATAGTCAATAATAACCATGGTGAACCTGTTCCAGTATCTCAAAGTTATCTTCGCGCAATGGAATCAAACCGAGAACAACTTCCCCAGCGGCAGAAACAAGCCACTTCGGCCAACCAACCGCCACGAGTAGACGTTGAACACACTTATTCAATTTCCTAAACCTAAAACTCTCATTCCGACTCGTTTCCCCTGACTCAGTCACTCTACTTTCATTCACTTCCTTCGACTCCACGCAACCCATCGCAACCGTGTGAAAATTAAAATTACTAAATTTAACTCCGACGATGACGAACAGTTAGTTCCGCTATTTTATATATATATAATAAGAGTGCAGATTCAGATTCAGATTGAATGAATCTATTTTCGAAGTGAATCAATTTGAAATAATCACGAATCGTTGATTGAAACTCAGAAACGGAATGTTGCACTGTGTTTCCTTTTTCGGATTTTCGTTTATGCGATAACTGCGGAGGAGATAAATGAAGAAAATCTGAGATTTGGAAAACGTACCGTAACTTTCAGAGATTTCCGGAGGACGGCGTGGCGGTTTCCGGTGGAAGAATGCTACGAGCAGCGCCATGGACGGTGGTGTTTCTTCTCTGATTGGATCCAAACGTCAAGATGAAATGAATCTTGTATTTTTTTTATTTTCATAATTTCTTATTAATAAGTATTTTTCATTTTTCATAAATATAATGCAAATTTAAATTTTTGAATTCTTTTTTAGAAAATTTTATTAGATGATATATCCGATCACTATCATATATCCAATTAAATTATATTTTAATTTATTTTTAAATTATTGATAAAATATGATAAAATAATAAAATTTTATTTAATAATAGTGTAAAATAATTTTATATCTCTTTAAGTTTTTTTTAATTGAATCAGATTCAAATCTTTTTAATTAGAAAAAAAAGATATGCATCAATAATATAAAATAATTTAATATATCCATCACAATTATTTAATTAATAATTATGAAAATGATGAGTGTTAAAAGTGCTTTCTTTTTGACATTCTTTTAATTATTCATTTTTTATTAAATGAAAGACATGTGGATAATCTTATAAAAATAATAGGTCTTACATAAAATAGAATCTCATAACTTATGCGCGTTAGAGGGTACTCCTACAAGAAGGGAATGTTTTTAGCCTTCCTTGTGCAATAAATTCTTGTTTCAATTTTATTCGATTGAGATTGACGTGTCATTCTTGAAATTTTTAAAAAATTGCTTTTTAATCCATCTATCGGGACGAAAACCCTTTTAATTGTTTTAATTGAATAAAATAAAATTGATTGCGAAGAACTTAAAGCAACTTATAGCAACAACAACTTATAAAAATAACATCTTATAGCAACAACACATTGACAATTAACAAACAACAAATAATAACAACAACGTTAACACGCGACTCAATATGCGACACAACTATGCAAATGCATGTAGATCCGTCGGAGTAAAACTCCTAACTTAAAAATCATGTCAGGTTATCGAGGTATTTAACAAGGCATAAGCCTTCAACTTTCAACTTGTGTCAATCTAGACCAACGTGGGTGAGCATAGCTCCAACATAAAAATTGTCAATCCAGGCAAACTTAATAATGCAATGTATGCCATGAGACCTCAACTTAAACAACAAATACACAACAATGCGACAACAACATCATACAACAACAACTTAAAATATGCATCAATGACATCAACTTAGATCAACACTGGTCATTCGACCTACAACTCAAACATGTGCATAAATTGGGACGATTTAACTTAATCAACATTGGCCATAGGCCTACAACTTCATCAACATATCAACAACAATTTATAACAACAACATATTCAACAATGATAATAGTTTATCAACTGCAACCTCGCAATTATTACAACACACGCAACCAACAACGCAAGGCATTCACACAATTTCAACAAAATAAGTAATTACTTGCTAAAATACACGAACCATCCCGACAATTTTCAATTAATTCCGAACAACTAATTTTTCCGCTTAATTTACTAATTCGACCAAACGAAACTATTCTTAATTTCCCGCATTACTACTAATTATTAAATAGATTCTAATAATTTATCACCATGCTACATTAATTCTCGCTTATATTCAAATCCTACTAAATAATTTCTAATAATTGTTCTTAGTAATATCAATATGTTATTTCTACTAAACATCCGCTAAATCAACCTTTCTAGTCATTCTTGTTCCAATTCTGCCAATTACTGCTATTGGTTCGGTTAAACAATACCTGCCACTGTTATTGCTCCTCAATTTAATATGGATTTTGTTTGTCAATTATTCACAATAATTATTAACCCAAGTAATAAAATAATTACTAGAACAATTATTAAAACTTGTCATTAAGTGAAAAACTAGGAATAAGGAAAGTATCAAAAAACAATGGCCCACGAAAAGAATGGGTGCCGTCTCAAGCGGCTCGCCTCCTCTCTCCACTATGGGGCGCCTGCCTCCATGTTAATGGGGGCCCCGTCTCTTGCCCATTCTCTTGTGGGGCGTCCGCCTCCCCTATATACATATAAGTCTTACTTTGTATACTTTTCCTGCAATCTCTCTTATTTCTTTTGTTCCTCATATCAATTCTTCTTGATTCATCGATTACCATAAAATAACTTCGATCGATCTTAGATTTCCACAACATAACAACATACTATTATTGATATAAAGGTCATACCATTAATTGATTCAGCCAAAATTAAAATCTCTTAACAATATAATAGTAACATTAACACAATAGCAATTATTTTCACCACATCAACCTAGCACAAAAACAACAAAAATTCATGGGAAAATTCATACAACCTAATCCACATACGGTCTATCATATACTCGTGTAGCAACTCGATTTTCAAAAATCAATTAAATTTTGAAAACTAGTGAAATCGCCACCTAATTTTATTTATTCTGAAAAGAACGGGAAAATATAGATAAAACCCCACAGATGCGGATAAGGCGGTCTACGACCAAAAACATGGAATCGGGAGTCGGTTATGTAAGATGAAGGTATTAGCACCTATTACATCCATCGTACTCGATGGGACCCATTTAGTTCTAAGCGTTTGTGTGTGTGTTTATTACTAAGTTATGAATAAAAAGGAGAAAAGGGTTTGCTTATTATTATTTTGAGTTTGGCACGGTTTCGATACCGCGGGCCTATGTATTCCCTTGTGCAATGGGAAAGTCAAAACTCTGTAGTTCCTCTCAAAAATGTTTTAAGTTGGTTGTGTTGATTTTATAAGAAAAATCATGCATTTAGACATTTCAAATGCTTGAACTTGGACTTGTTTAGTTTATTTGAAAAGCTTAAGTCCACATTCGTGTTTGAAATGGCTATTGCACACTCTTTGTAAGAAAAGAGTTTTATGATCGTATATGAGCGATAAAAGAATTTGAGTGAGTTGAGTTGATTTTAAGTTGTGGATGACGAATATTGAAACATTAGGCTATCATCTAATGATTCAAGTATTCGAAATTGGCGAGCAAGTTCAACCAATCATCTCTCTTCCAAAATATTTATTACGAAAACAAATGACATCTCTCATCCAAAATATTTATTACGAAAACAAATGAAGTGAAACAAAGTTCACAATTATTAAGTGTGCGAATAAAAGTATTTAAATCGTTAGGCTATCATCTAACGACTCAAATACTTTAAATTCAATTAAACCGTCGGGCTATCATCCAACAATTCAATCGAATGTCACAACACTAAGTTTTTTTTATTTATTTATTAAAACATGAGTAGAAGTTTTTTTAACTTATTAGGCCATCACCTAACAACCTAAAAACTTCATATCTGTTTAAACCATTAGGCTAACATCTAACGATTTAAACAAACCCCATCTAAATGTTTTTTTGAAAATTAATTTAGGAAAACAAGTTCAATTAAGTCATTTGATCCTTGAATGTGTTTTAAGATTCGGTTCGCGTAGAAGAGAGATGGAATCGGGTTATGATTAATTAAGTATATGGACTTAATTAATCTCACGAGGATAGGTGCTCCTATCCCCAACCATGAGACCCTGGTGCATGGAAAATTGGTATATGGACCAATGTTATTTTCGGATTATGATTAACTAAAACAACAAGGGCTTTAATTAACCTCGTGAGGATGGTCATGCCCATCCCCAACCATGAGACCCTTTAAGAAATAGGCTTATGAGCCAATCAAAGGAAAATCGGATTAATTTTAATGTTGGTTATGTGCGAAGTGTACAATGGTGAATAAATACCGAATGAGCGAATAAACAGACAATTATCACACAATACAATCGGAAATTTAAATAATTATTCGAAATGATTTTTTCTGTTTGATGAAAAATCAACTAATAGTTTAATCGATAAATCATCAAATAAAAATTATCAGAACTAATTATTATTTAGTACAACGCACAAAAATTGCCATTTACATAAAAATAAATTAATTTAAAAGACAAGAGTTTAGAGTTAGCTTGTATGAAGCAAATCTGGAAGGTGCGAAAAGAAATCCAGAGATAACACTCTTGACCCCAAATAAAGGGCCCAATGAGCCTTCAGAAAATCTCACGTGAAGTATCAGAAGAGGATGCATCGTTGATCAGAAGACCAAGGACTTGAGGCAAGCAGACGGCGAGATGGCACGGGTATATCACGAATACAACATAGTATGAATAAATAATAAAAGAAAAAAAAACTAAAATTTTCTTAATTAAGGGTGGTGACAAGTGTCACCACCATAACTAACTAAAAAAAAGCTTAAGCTAATTTATTTTTATCAAATTATATATTAATCTATGGTTTACTAATTAACTTAAAGAAATTAGACTAATTAAATTAAAATCTGATACTTAGACTATTTTTACTAATTTAAAAAACTAATCTTAATTATACTTAATATAATAATAAATTATGATTTAAATAATAAAAGTTAATCCTAAAAGAAAAAACTAAGCAGAAACTTAAAATCTGTTTCTCTTTCTCACGAACTCACAAGCTCCTCTCATCTCTTGTTTTCTCGGTTCTCTTACCCAGAAAGAAAACCCTCGTCTTTCTTGTTCTTGATTGGAACACAGAATCCCATCTCTCTCTCTCTCGCAGAACCTCATCTTTTCTCGTTATCTCTCTCGATTGGAAACCTTTGTTCTCTCTCACGATGCTTTGATTCACCGGAAAAGGAAAGGGACGGCGGCGATGTGTCCCGATTGGTTTATTTCTTACGTTCTCTGACTCTTTTACACTTCTAATGCTTGATGATGTTTGGATTTTGCAGATATTTTCCAGTTTGCTATAGAACTTGAAGGGGGTTTGGAAACCCTAGATGCTGGATTCGGCCTCCTTCTGTCAACTCCGGGGGAGATTGTTCTCAGCTTGTTCCTCTTCTTCTTTCTCCTTTATCAGAAAACGATTTCTGAAAAAACAATGGTTTCTGAAGGGTTAGGCTTAGGGAAAATGATGTTAAAAGTTTAGGGTTTTTGTGTTTTCTGGGATTTTGTTGTTGGAACGATGGTTGCCTCTATTGTTACATTTCTGGTTTTGGGTTTTTAGAACAGATGCTATGGTTTTTGATTTTTTTGCTTCAGAACAGATACTATATTTTTGGTTTTTTGGCTTAGAACAGATGCTATGGTTTTTGGTTTTTTGCTTCAGAACAGATACTATATTTTTGGTTTTTTGGCTTAGAACAGATGCTATGGTTTTTGGTTTTTTGGCTTATGAGTTTTTGTTTTGGAACTTAATTTCTTTCTTGTGGTTCTGGGATTTTTTTGTTTTGATATCCTCTGTTGTGGTTCTCGTTCTGCTAGGTTTTTATGGTTCTTGTCATGGTTTTGCCTTTGTTGCCTTGGTAGAACTCAGTCTTGTGTTGGAACTAACATTTCTTTTTCTGATACTCTCTGCTGCTATTCTGTTGTCTGCTATGCTTTGTCTGCTGCTATAACTCTCCCATTTTTAGCCAACTTGCTTCTGCTTTTCTCAATTGGCTTTATTGCCTTGATACTTTTGGCTTTCTTCTTGTCTGCTGCTCTGCTATGTGTTCTGCTACCACCTGTTGCTTGCTGCTAAAACATAATGTCTTTTGGGTGGAAAAATTTCACTCTTCTTGCTGATAACCATGGCCTTTGGGTAAAATATTGTCCCTTTTGCTTGCTGCCTGTTGCTATTCTGCTAAATTGTTGGAATTGTTGGGCTGAACATTCTTTGGAATTGTTTGTAATAATCTGTTTTGGGCTGGACTTATTTTGCTTGCTTTGGAAAATATGATGTTATTTTCTAATTTTCCTCTTCACACCTCCTTTTGTGAACCAAACTTGGTTTGTGATTTGCAAAAGGAGGTTATGGCCGATGAAAGAACTTTAAAGTTCTGAGGCTTGGTTGCTTGAACACGATTAAAACTCTTAAAACCTGATTCCTTAATCCTAACCCTAATGATGAGCCTTGAAACGAATAGAAACCTTCTTGAAATGCTTGTTCATGTTTATGTTTCAATGCTAATCAATTCTTCTTTTCTTGTTTTCATGTAACATGGTGGAGGATGGCATGGAGAAAGAAGAAGGGACTTAAGGTGACCGTGAAGTTGAATGGCTTGCAACTTGAAAAAGCCAAGACACTTGGAAAACCTTAATACTTTTCTTTGTAAAATTTGCTTTGGAATTTTGTGAATCTTGTAACAAAATCAACTTCTTATGTAATTTGAAATCGATATAATTGTAACCTCATTTTTGTATTTTGAATGGATGTTGAATTCGTAAAATTCCAACATTACTTGTAACAACTTGAATTATTATTTGGAATTTTAATGGAATTTGAGTCAATACTTGAAAATGTCACAAATCATATAACTCATAGGAATTAATGTAACATTGAAGTAACTTGAAACAAAATATTCAAGCTTTGTATTAGCACATTTCCTTTGTACCTCTTGAACCTTGTAAATGAGAAGATGGCTTGAAGTTTGGATGGACTTGTACCAATTAGAATCTTTAGATATAACAACTCATATTCCTTGTATCTTGAAATTAATATAGAACTTAGGCGTACAAAGTTGCAGTGTACAAAGTTGGCCTAGAACTCAAATATTTGCATAGATCATGAATCTTAAATGAATTTGAAAGAAACCCATAATGAAGTATTTGAAACGGAATCAATGATGAACACCATAAATCACGAATTCTAAGAAATTCAACACAATGAATCTTGGCATTGTTCACTCTTGAGTTACCACTTTGAATCCCCAAACAAATTATTCGCTCTAAATCTCTTGAATCAATTAAACCAATGTTTGAATTAATCTTGGTTGACACAAGAAATAAAGCATGATGGGATGTTCCAGACTTTGCTTGTATTAAATTATGTCATCATAAACATATAAGTTTTTAGACGAATTAAAAATTTAATGTATCAAATAATCAACCACAAACTCAGATTCTAAACATTCGCAAATTCAAACTTCAATTTCCAAATCTGACTCAAAACACCAGATGGATCAAGCAAGAAAGTCATGATCGCAATTCCAACCATTGTACTACAACTCATCTCAAACATGGGGAACTTCAATCATATACCAAACTAAAAGGCGAGCTAGATTAGAACCAAGACATCAAGAAATCCACACTTTTGAACTCATGCCCTTGTAAGAAAAATCCAAGAAAACTTATGATAAGGAGGGTAAATTTTGGGGTGCGACAACTGTGACATCCCAAATTAATTCAAATATTAAATAATTAGGAATTTAATTATTTATTTAATTAAAGGCTTGATTATTAATATTTTTAGATTTAATTGGATTAATTAATTAAAGAAAAGAAGAGTTGGTGGTGTGGAGAGTAATTAGAGGGTGTGAGGAGTAAATTATTCTACTCTTACTAATTACTATTTTATTTATTTTATTGGAATAAATAAAAAGAGTATTAAAAGGATTATAAAAAGGAAAAGAAGGAAAAGAAGGTCTTTTTGGAAAATCATTTCAAGTAGAATTGGAGAAGAGAAGAGAAGAGAAGGAAAAAGCCAACGCCAAGAAAATCGAAGATCATCGCGAGGTAAGGGGTGATTTCATTCGGTTTTAATGCCTATGGGTTTTGGGAATCAATTGGATGATTGGGTATGTTAGGAAATTTGATTTAGGTAATCCTAGGTTTGTAGGATTATCCCTAACTATGTCAGATTATAGGAATTGGAACCATTAATGCGTTAAATAATTAATAGGAATGATGGAATTATGATTTATGATGTTGTATTGATGTGTACTGGTTGCATTTTGGTGTTCCTAATGCTATAATTCGTATGAGAATGAATAGGAGTGAATTGGGAAACATTCTGCTGTCAAAACTAGTGTTTTCTGCCACTGTGGGTCATGGGAACCGGTTCCCATGTGGGAGACCCGGGTTCCCAGTGTTTTGATCACTAAAAATGGCATTTTTGAATGCAAGAACCGGTTCCCCATATGGAGGAACCGGGTTCCACTATTTCTTTTTGAAAAATACTAAACTTTAAAAATTCATAACTTTCAAACCGTAAGTCCGTTTTAGTCGCCGTTTTGGACGTTGTTTCTTAAATTAAATACTCTATTTTATAAAATGAAGAAAATTATAGTTAATGAATTTTATTTTGAAAAGAGCCATTTTCCGATTTGTGAACTATGTAGTTCTAGGAATGGTGGATGAACTGGTTTAGATTTGTTCCGACAGTTTGAATGGAGATTGATGCTTATGTGTTGTTATAATGGTTGGATTTTGGTGTTCCTAATGTTATAATTCATATGAGAATGATTAGAAGTGAAATGGAATGCATGATGCTGTCAAAATACCAAGTTTCAAATTCTGCAGGTCGTGGGAACCGGTTACTCCTGGTGAGGAACCGGGTTCCCAGTTCAACTTTTCAAAAACTGGGCATTTTTCAACGTGGGAACCGGTTCCCAGTATGGAGGAACCGGGTTCCCCATAAAAAATTCCAGGAGCGCGTTATTTTCAAAATGTGGGAACCGGTTCTCGAGGAGGAACCGGTTACCACTGTGTTGAATTTCAAAATACTTAAAACTTTAAAAATTCATATTTTACAAACCGTAACTCCGATTCGAGTGCCTTTTTCGGCAGTATTTCTTAAATTAAAAATACTATCTTATAAAAAGAGAAAAATATTATTTTGTTAAAATTATTTTAAAAAGAGTCGAGCTCCCGATTTTGAAAATGTGGATAGTTTAAGGACGATGGAGAATGGGATATGGATTGCCTGATTTAATGAATGAGGAATAATGCTTACAATGTTGTGTTTGATATTCATTATGATTGAATGTGATACATTGGTGATTGGCATTATGTGAATTATGTTGAGATCATAATCTGTGAATTATTGTTGCATGCTTTTATGATGCATGCATAAGCATTGTTTATGGTTTATTCCCATTGTGCGGAAGTGAGCTTGCAGAGCCAATAAACTTACCAGGATTTAGAGGTAGTGAGGCTATATTCTTGACCCAGTGGTTATGTGAGAATCATGGATTGCCGCTGTCTTTCCACATGTAAACGGAACAGTGGGTGAACTCGGTTCACGTTTTGGTACCACATGCATAGAGTCTGCATTGCATATGGGATTGTAACATGCTAGGATGGTTTCCAGTGTTGCAATTTCCATTGATTGATATATTTACATGTTCATTGTGTGAGATGTATTTGTGAACTGAACTGTGAATTGTATTTGATAATGGACTAACGTATTTAATTATTTTGTTGTATTTAAAAACGTATAATGCATTTTATATTGGATAGTAATCTCACTCTTACTTTAATGATTTCAGATTTGAAGTGATTAGCTGCTTGAAATCGGTGAGGATAGCTCTAGAATTGAGTCAGTTAGTTAATCCGCGTGTCAGTGTCGTGCTCTGGTAGATGTAACACTGGGGAAACGTTTGTTTTGGAATCCTTTAATGGATATCCTTAATGGTTTTGAATTATGTTTTGATTTATTTTCTGGAATAGATATGGATGATGTATCCAGGATTTGTTATGTTTCATTTCCACTGTTAAACATAACTTTAGTACAGTTTTATTTAATGAATTCTTCAGTGAAAAGCATGATAACTGTTTGGTTATAATTTTGAATTATATTAAAATTGTGACGCCTCTTGATATGTGTTAAATACTCTGATTATTAAATTATAAAACGCGGGCAATTAGAAGGGGTGTTACAATAGTGGTATCAGAGCATAGTCGGTCGTTGTGACCAGTGTCTTAATGTTATTATCCTTTATGCGACAAGTGTGTACAACACACTTGTTACTTTCCGATTGATCATTGCGGTAGTAGTGTGAAACTAAGTGGGGAGAAGAGATGCTTCCGGATATGTTCGATTGTAAGTCATTGGTACGAGTGCTTGCCAGTGCAAGTGTGGTTAGAGTTATTGGAATCGTTTGGACCATGAGTCATAGTTGGAAGTGCAAAAAGGCGAGTACGATTCTGAGAACAGAAAGTGTTGGTAATGGTGGTTTATACTCCAGTATGATTATCGGATGTCTATTGACAAATTGAGGACTTGATCACCCTTAATCTCTTGTTGATAGTAGACGGAATCGTATTGGATGGTATACAATCGTCTTACTATCTAAATGGGGCATAAAGTGATGAATATGAATGAAGTGTGATAGAAGCTTGTGAACCATATGAGTGAACGAAGACTCTAATAAGGACAATGAATTAAGATGGATGATCAGAGTTACGTAGTTGTTAATGATGGTGTGGTGTTTATGTTGTATTCCTCGACGGAAGCGAAAGGAAAGGCTGAGAGTAATGAATTGCTAGTGGTGAAGGAATTTCCAAAAGTGTTTCCGGAAGATGTTAGTGAGCTACCACCTGAGAGAGAAGTAGAGTGCTATAGATTTGATTCCTGGAACTAGTCTGGTGTCGATGGCGCCTTATCGCATGTCGGCATCTGAATTGTCTGAGTTGAAGAAGTAGTTGGAAGAGTTACTTGAAAAGAAGTTTATTCGTCCAAGTGTTTCGCCGTGGGGTGCTCCTGTGTTGTTGGTTAAGAAGAAGGAAGGTACGATGAGACTGTGTGTTGATTACAGGCAGTTGAACAAAGTGACAATCAAGAATCGGTATCCATTGCCGAGGATTGATGACTTGATGGATCAGTTAGTTAGAGCTTGAGTATTTAGCAAGATTGATTTGAGATCTGGAATATCATCAGATTCGTGTGAAGACGGAGGATATTCAGAAGACTGCATTTAGAACGAGGTATGGACATTCTGAGTATTCTGTATGCCGTTTGGAGTCACTAATGCACCTGGTATTTTCATGGAGTATATGAACCGGATATTCCATCCGTATCTTGACAAGTTTGTGGTGGTATTTATTGACGACATTTTGATCTATTCAAAGAGTAATGAAGAGCATGCAAAGCATATCAGGGTTGTATTGGGATTATTGAAGGAGAAGAAGCTTTATGCGAAGTTGTCTAAATGTGAGTTTTGGCTAAGCTAAGTGAGTTTTCTTGGTCATGTGATTTCTAAGAATGGAATTGCTGTTGATCCTACAAAAGTAGAAGTGGTATCTCAGTGGGAAGCGCCGAAGAATGCTTCAGAGGTTCGTAGTTTTCTTGGTCTTGCGGGTTATTACAGGAAATTCATTGAAGGATTTTCGAAGTTAGCTTTACCATTGACTAAGTTGACGAGAAAAGGTCAAGCTTTTGTTTGGGATTCTGATTGTGAGAGAGGATTCCAAGAGTTGAAGAGGAGGTTGATTAGTGCTCTGATTCTAATTTTTCCGAATCCGGCAGAATCTTTTGTGGTGTATTGTGATGCGTCTTTGATGGGATTACGTGGTGTTTTAATGCAAGATAGGCAGGTTGTGGCTTATGCTTCAAGACAGTTGAAGATTCCTGAAAGGAATTATCCAACTCATGATTTAGAGTTGGCAACTGTTGTGTTTGTTTTGAAATTGTGGAGGCATTATCTGTATGGTTCACGGTTTGAGGTATTCAGTGATCATAAGAGCCTGAAGTATCTCTTTGATCAGAAAGAGTTGAATATGAGGCAGAGGAGGTGGTTAGAATTCCTCAAGGATTATGATTTCGGTTTGAATTACCATCCGGGTAAGGCAAACATTGTGGCAGATGCATTGAGCAGGAAGTCCTTGCATATGTCGATGCTGATGGTTCATGAATTGGATTTGGTGGAACAATTCAGAGATTTGAGTTTGGTACCCGAGACTACTTCTGATAGTGTTAAAATGGGTATGTTGAAGCTGACTAGTGGTATTCTGGAAGAAATTCGAAATGGACAGAAATCTGATGTTGGTTTGGTTGACAGGTTGACATTGATTAACCAAGGTCAAGGAGGTGAGTTCCGAATTGACGAAAATGGAGTTATGAGATTTGGTGATAGGGTGTGTGTTCCGGATGTTGCCGAGATTAGAAAGAGTATTTTGGAAGAAGGACACCGTAGTGGGTTGAGTATTCACCCCGGTGCTACTAAAATGTATCATGACTTGAAGAAGTTATTTTGGTGGCCTGGAATAAAAAAGGAAATTGCCGAGTTTGTGTATGCATGTTTGGTTTGTCAGAAATCAAAGATTGAACATCAGAAACCGCCAGGATTGTTGGAACCGTTGTTTGTTCCGGAATGGAAATGGGATGGCATTTCTATGGACTTTGTATCTGGTTTGCCACAGACAACGAAGAATTGTGATTCTATTTGGGTTGTTGTCGATCAGTTGACAAAATCTGCTCACTTTATTCCGATAAGAATGGATTATCCGAATGGATAGGTTGACAGAGTTATATGTTGAAAAGATCGTAAGTTTGCATGGTATTCCTTCTAGTATTATGTCGGATAGAGACCCGAAGTTTACATCTAGGTTCTGGATAGGGTTGCATGAAGCTTTGGGTACTAATTTACGATTGAGTTCTGCTTATCATCCGCAGACAGATGGTCAGACAGAGAGAACGATTCAGTCGTTATAGGATTTGTTGAGAGCTTGTGTGTTAGAGAAAGGTGGAGCTTGGGATAGCTACTTACCATTGATAGAGTTTACCTACAACAATAGTTTTCATTCGAGCATTGGTATGGCTCCGTTTGTGGCATTGTATGGTAGGAGCTGTCGGACACCGTTGTGTTGGTACGAATCTGGAGAAAGTGTTGTGATTGGACCAAAGATTGTTCAACAAACTTCGGAAAAGATTAAGATGATTCAGGAGAAGATGGGAACTTCTCAGAGTCGTCAGAAAAGTTATCATGATAAGAGGAGGAAAGATCTTGAGTTTAGTGAAGGAGATCACGTGTTTATGCAAGTTACTCTGATGACTAGTATTGGTCGAGCCTTGAAGTCAAGGAAGTTGACTCTACGCTTTATTGGTCCGTATCAGATTACCAAGAGAGTTGGGAAAGTTGCTTATTAGATTGCTTTACTGCTGTCACTTGCAAATTTGCATGATGTCTTCATGTATCTCAGTTGAGGAGGTACATTGCGGATCCGTCTCATGAGATTCAAGTAGATGATGTACAGGTGCGGGATAATTTGACTGTTGAAGCAGTATCTGCGAGAATTGAGGATCGGAAAGTGAAGCAATTGCGGGGTAACGAGATAGCACTGGTAAGAGTAGCTTGGGGAGGACCAGCTGGAGGAAATGTAACTTGGGAGCTAGAGAGCCAGATGAAGCACTCATATCCCGAACCTTTCGTCTAAGGTATGTTTTCGAGCACGAAAACTCTTTTAGTGGGGGAGAGTTGTGACACCCCAAATTAATTCAAATATTAAATAATTAGGAATTTAATTATTTATTTAATTAAAGGCTTGATTATTAATATTTTTAGATTTAATTGGAATAATTAATTAAAGAAAAGAAGAGTTGGTGGTGTGGAGAGTAATTAGAGGGTGTGAGAAGTAAATTACTCTACTCTTACTAATTACTACTTTATTTATTTTATTGGAATAAATAAAAAGAGTATTAAAAGGATTATAAAAAGGAAAAGAAGGAAAAGAAGGTCTTTTTGGAAAATCATTTCACGTAGAATTGGAGAAGAGAAGAGAAGAGAAGGAAAAAGCCAACGCCGAGAAAATCGAAGATCATCGCGAGGTAAGGGGTGATTTCATTCGGTTTTAATGCCTTATGGGTTTTGGGAATCAATTGGATGATTGAGTATGTTAGGAAATTTCATTTAGGTAATCCTAGGTTTGTAGGATTATCTCTAACTGTGTCGGATTATAGGAATTGGAACCATTAATGCGTTAAATAATTAATAGGAATGATGGAATTATAATTTATGATGTTGTATTGATGTGTACTGGTTGCATTTTGGTGTTCCTAATGCTATAATTCGTATGAGAATGAATATGAGTGAATTGGGAAACATTCTGCTGTCAAAACTAGTGTTTTCTGCCACTGTGGGTCGTGGGAACCGGTTTCCATGTGGGAGAACCCGGGTTCCCAGTGTTTTGATCACTAAAAATGGCATTTTTGAATTCAAGAACCGGTTCCCCATATGGAGGAACCGGGTTCCACTGTTTCTTTTTGAAAAATACTAAACTTTAAAAATTCATAACTTTCAAACCGTAAGTTCGTTTTAGTCGCCGTTTTGGACGTTGTTTCTTAAATTAAATACTCTATTTTATAAAATGAAGAAAATTATAATTAATGAATTTTATTTTGAAAAGAGCCATTTTTCCGATTTGTGAACTATGTAGTTCTAGGAATGGTGGATGAACTGGTTTAGATTTGTTCCGACAGTTTGAATGGAGATTGATGCTTATGTGTTGTTATAATGGTTGGATTTTGGTGTTCCTAATGTTATAATTCATATGAGAATGATTAGAAGTGAAATGGAATGCATGATGCTGTCAAAATACCAAGTTTCAAATTCTGCAGGTCGTGGGAACCGGTTACTCCTGGTGAGGAACCGGGTTCCCAGTTCAACTTTTCAAAAACTGGGCATTTTTCAACGTGGGAACCGGTTCCCAGTATGGAGGAACCGGGTTCCCCATAAAAAATTCCAGGAGCGCGTTATTTTCAAAATGTGGGAACCGGGTTCTCCCAGGGAGGAACCGGTTACCACTGTGTTGAATTTCAAAATACTTAAAACTTTAAAAATTCATATTTTACAAACCGTAACTCCGATTCGAGTGCCTTTTTCGGCAGTATTTCTTAAATTAAAAATACTATCTTATAAAAAGAGAAAAATATTATTTTGTTAAAATTATTTTAAAAAGAGTCGAGCTCCCGATTTTGAAAATGTGGATAGTTTAAGGACGATGGAGAATGGGATATGGATTGCCTGATTTAATGAATGAGGAATAATGCTTACAATGTTGTGTTTGATATTCATTATGATTGAATGTGATACATTGGTGATTGGCATTATGTGAATTATGTTGAGATCATAATCTGTGAATTATTGTTGCATGCTTTTATGATGCATGCATAAGCATTGTTTATGGTTTATTCCCATTGTGCGGAAGTGAGCTTGCAGAGCCAATAAACTTACCAGGATTTAGAGGTAGTGAGGCTATATTCTTGACCCAGTGGTTATGTGAGAATCATGGATTGCCGCTGTCTTTCCACATGTAAACGGAACAGTGGGTGAACTCGGTTCACGTTTTGGTACCACATGCATAGAGTCTGCATTGCATATGGGATTGTAACATGCTAGGATGGTTTCCAGTGTTGCAATTTCCATCGCTTGTTAGATTTACATGTCCATTATGTGAGATGCATTTGTGAATTGACTGTGATTATGTGTTTGGATAATGGACTAATGTATTTAGTTATTCTGTTGTATTTAAAAACGTATAATGCATTTTATATTGGATAGAAATCTCACCCTTACTTTAATGATTTCAGATTTGAAGTGATTAGCTGCTTGGAATCTGTGAGGATAGCTTCTAGAGTTGAGTCCTTAGTTATACCGCGTGTCAGTGTCATGCTCTGGTAGATGTAACACTGGGGAACGTTCGATTAGGAATTCTTTATGGATTTTTAAATAATGGTTTTGGCTTATGTTTTGATTTATGTCCTGGAATAATTATGGATGACGTATTCAGAATTTGTTATGTTACATTTCCGCTGTTAAACATAACTTTGGTACAGTTTTATTTAATGAATTCTTCAGTGAAAAGCATGATAAATGTTTGGTTATAATTTTGAATTATATTAAAATTGTGACGCCTCTTGATATGTGTTAAATACTCTGATTATTAAATTATAAAACGCGGGTAATTAGAAGGGGTGTTACAGTAACCCTGTTATAGAGATTGAACCTCACCCTTACCTGGATTAAAAAGCAGTTCAACTCTACGTTTGCCTCCTAATTTCCGGTCGAATTCTGCCTTGGCTTTCCGATCGGCAATTTCCTCTTCCGACGATAGTTTCCTCCAAATCCTTGTTCCTCTTTTCTTTCTCCCACGTACAACTTTTCCCAAAAATATTCACTAAACCCTTATAATTCTCATTTTATATCTCCTATAATTAAATCCAACTTATAATAATAATACTACTACTACTACTACTACTACTAATAATAATAATAATAATAATAATAATAATAATAGTAATAATAATAATAATAATAGTAATAATAATAATAATAATAATAATAATAATAATAATAATAGTAATAATAATAATAATAATAATATTTTGTTTCTACTTGGGCTTAATGTTCACACCTCCTCAATACTATTCACCACACAACAATTCAATTTAATTAAATAATGATCTCATATAATAATATTATTTCTAATATTATTTTCTACATTTTCTCATCCATCAATTAAATAACACCAACTCGCGAATAATATTCTAATAGAAATTCTCCGATTAAACCAACTAATCAACTAATACTCATAATTCGGCTCTTCTCTGAATAATTCCAATTAAATCAATAATATCATCCTTAATGTGATTCTTTCGGTTTATCCGACTAAAATCTGACTTAATAATTCAAATATGTCTCTTAAATATTAATACCGACAAATCCAATTACTCCGGTTAATTTTCCAACTTCGACAATTCCAATAGATAATTCCTTATATAATTTAATTAAATAATTAATTAAATTCTGGGTGTTACAAATAAGACTTTTACCTCAGCTTGGGAGATCTATGTGCTCTTGGTGTTATTCTGTCTTTGTCTGGTTATTATCTTTGTATGCAAGTTATTCCGTTATACTCGATTAAGAGTGGATTTCCTTAAAATACAGTCGTTACTCTGACCGTTTTTCTCAAGACAAGAGTTCACTTAAAAGCATTGACTTATCCGAAACTTGGATTTTTTTGTCCGATTATTTGTTGTTTATGTGGTAATCCAAAGGATGGGATGTGGTATGGGCTCTTGATGTCAAGTACTAATTTTCTCACCCGGTTAGATCTTTCTTTACCCTTACCTTTTACTTTATGTACTTAGGTTATCCTCTTCATCTCCTCCCCATTCTTTAATTTTCAAAATCTTCCCTCTTTTTCAAAGGATTCTTGTTTTCAAAAATTTGAACCGCTTTCATAAAAAAAGAAGCACTTGGACTTAGGTCCATGAATTTTCAAATTCCTTTTCTTAATAAACTTTCAATCAATCTAACAATACTTTGACTTTTCTTTTCATAAGACTAAAAAAACACCTAACCTCATCCAAACCTTTTTTAGCCCTTTGTAGCTTTCCTAAAAAATTAACATTTTCTTAAAATCAACCAACACACAACTTTGGTCTTTTTTAGCCGAACTACTTGGTTTTGATTTCAACATTGCACATTGTTGGTATGTAGGCCTGGAACTCATTGGAAGTTCTATCAAACCAAAAAATTATAAAAGATACTTCTTTTCTCCCCCACCATCTATTTTGTACAAACACTTTTTTTTAGTACATATATACAAATTTTCAAAAAGGTTCCTGCGGAGTACCGTAGATGCTTTGGGTGCCTAACACCTCCCCTTTGCATAACAAACCCCCGGTCCCAGATCTCTGATCTTTTTGTTAGGATTTTATTCGCTCTTTTTCCGAGTCCTTTGGATAAAATAAAAGCGCAGTGACGACTATTTTGTTATTTTTTGAGTTAAGTCAATTCAATGGCTTATACTCGCAGTTTTTTCCGCTACAGAAATGTTGGAACTACCTTCCTTTGTCGGGTCGTAATCATCGAAACAGAGCCTTTTCCAATGAGTGCATATCTCATCCATTCGAATAGGGGAATTGAGTTTTATTTTCTTTAAATAATACAAGCACATGGAAGTCCATAAGTTGTCTGTATTGTACACCCACATTTCTCACTATCGGGACCCGTTGTTTCCGCTCGTTTTGCTTCGTAAAAAATAAAATTCAATCCCGCCTGGGATATATTGTGAACCAACTATGCATAAAGAATCTTGTCTTTGAACCGGTGTTCCAATACAGTTTTGCTCCTACCAAATATTGTTTGAATTTCATTATGTTGGTTTATGAGCATTTGGTTCACAACATTCCAATCTCTACATAAGTCGCCCTTATTATCACCCAACCACCTCTTCAAAGTCGCATGTGCAGATTCCACTCTATTAGTGGTTGTGTTCCCAAATGTCTAACACGGTCCGTCCATGCACACACCACTTTCTCTTTCACTTGATCAAGAATAATGGATTTAACATATTTAAAAAAATTGGGATATTGCACACACAAGTTTCTAAAGTGGAGCACATTCGCAGTATACATCTCTTCAGTAGAAGAATTAATAATATCAGTCCATGCACTCATAATCTTCTCCACCACAACACCGAATTTGACAATTTGCCTGTCTTCGTCTTTTTTCTCTTTGGTGCTAGTTGCGGATTTTAGCCTTGCTCTCACATTTTTTATGATGTGATACCGACATAGTAGAGCGGTTGACGACGGAAACACGGTGGCAACTGCATTCATAAGAGTGTTATCTCGATCGGTGACAATAGCCAAAGGCATGCTATTTTGATATTTCAACAATATCTTGCAAACACCCAACGTCCAAGTGACGTTGTCTTCCTTCTCACATTCCATGAAGCAAAAACCAACCGAAAATGTCTTGTCGGTAGAGATGACACCAACAATTTCAATAAGCGGAAGCATATATTTATTTGTCTTGTATGTCGAATCAATCATTAGAATGGTTGGAAATGTATTGAACAAATCGATACATGACAGATGCGTCCAAAATATATCATAGACACTTATATTGTCATCACAAACTCTATGTCTCGAAACATAGTTGTTATCGTCCAAACATTTCAATCAATGTTGCATTTCGTACCTCAAACCCCTTTGAGCAACATGTTGTTTGTATCGATAATTGTAAACTGATTTTATATTTGACACACATCCCGCTCTATTGCGTTTCAAACCAGAAAGTATGTTTCTAGGCGCAACTTTGATCAACGACAATTCGGAAACATATTTCTTCTCTTCCGTCTTAAGCCGACAAACAATAGGATGCCCGTGTAACTTGGTCTCCAACTCATGATTATGCATTACGGACATCATAGTCAAACGCCATAAACTATCCACCCTAAAATAATCGCACAACTTGATCGGACACCCACATTTTTCTCAAACTCGTGTCTTGATAAGTGTCAAAATTTAGTTATTTTGTATATATGTTTAGTGTCACTTATCGATTCTTTTGTTGATATTCTTCGAATAAATCTCCCGCTTTTTGTGTAAATGTGTACATAATAGAATAATTGAGTTTTTGTGTAAATATTGTATCATTTGATAGTTTTTCATCTCTTTTATAGGTATTCATTCATAATTGGAGCATTGGGTAATAAAGTGTCGAAGACAACGCGATTTGAGCAACTCATCAACGAATAAGGCTCAAAATCAAAGAATAAAATCATCAATTTGATTGATATTTTGTCATGGTTAGATAGGAAATTTAATAATCTTTCAACGCTCAAACGGACTCAATTCGAGTTCGGTTCTCAAGATATGGCAAAAACAAGATCTTGATTTTTTAGACGGTCTTGAGCGAAAATACCAGGCTAAGCGCGCCCTGCGATTTCAGAATTCTTTAAAATGGGCTAAAAACACATTTTTAGGTCATGGGTTAGGTATTTTTGAGTCCCAACACCATCAACATCAATTTTTGGTCTAGAGAGCTTAGAAAATAACGTTGGAGCTTGCATTTTGATGATCCGGAGTCGAATCCCTCATCGATTGGTGTTGACAAACCAAGAAATGTTTGGTTCCTCTTCTTCTCTTCTCTTTGTAATCTCTTTTGTTGGGTTTTGTATGTATATCTACTCTAACTCATGTATATTTGTCGCCCTTGGCATTGTATAAAGTTTGCTTTACGAATCTGTGTTGGTGATTGTCTTGGGTTTTTACTCTATTTTAGGGATTTGAGCTTTACTAGAGATAGATTGCTTAGATTCTTACCTAGGATGATTATCTGTTAGTTTCTGAATGCTAGAAATGGTTTAGAGCTGACATTCACTTAGAGTATCTGATCTTAATGCCTCTGCGTTGGTGAAGTATGCCATAGATGGGTATGGAGGTGATGCAGTTGACTTCTATGTTGTCGAGGTAGGCCAGAAATGAATATCGAGATGATTCGGGAGGATTCTCAATTTGGGTTAGAAATAGCTTAGGTTGTGAGAGGTATGTGATGACACGGACGAGTATCGTAGGCCGAGTATAACATGGGTGGTAGATTTAAGTCTGTGACGGGTAGTTTACATTCGTTAGGACAATTTCTATCCTTTATATTTTTGTTCATTTACTTTTTGTCTTTTATTTTCATTTTTTTTAATCTCAAACTCATTAACGGTAGAATTGTCGAACGACGAATCAATAACCAATCTCTGTGGACACGATACGATATAATCTAACCGGTATATATCACCCGGTAAAAATAATACCAACTCTTTGCTTGTCGCTTTACCGCAACAACATGTCTTCGTATTGTAACTTGCGGATTTTTGGAACATATGTTTCACTTCTCTCGCATGTCAAAATAACAAATAGTTGTCGATTACTACTCTCATTGTTGGACCTCGCAATCACAACGCCAAAACCAAGTTTGTTTGCTTTCATTCTAACATAATCAACAATTTGTTGACGAGTATTGAAACTTTGCCATTTGGAAATTAATTTTCATTATCGATCACAACATCAATCATTTTATCTACTTCTTTGGCCACAATCGACTTATCGTGTATGCTCACTTTGTCCGGAATCGGAACCTTCACAATAGCCTTGACAATGTTGTCGGGGTGCACCATACCTAAAATATATAAAACATGCAAATTATGTTAAAACATAATTCTATTTTTACGCACCAGGGAACATTTCGCAAGTTAACTTGCGAATTTTTCAGTGAACCGCATGTTAAATTGCGTTTATTTATCCACGGTTTAGACAAATGCAAATGTAGGTTGAGGGGATGAAAGTTTACCTCAAATTGTAGCTTTCAATGTTCACTTTGCTAGGATCACACACTTAAAACTTGATTTGGATCAAAAAATTATATTGATTTTGGGTGTAGTTTGAAGGGTTTTTGTGTTATAGTGTTGTAAAAAATGAATGAAATAGGAAAAGAGGTGACCATGCAACACTTTAGTATACAAAGAAAGAAACATTTCGTAAGATTAACTTACGAACTAAAGTTATTTTTTCAAATGTCAGCGTTTAAAATAACAAAACGTACAAAATAAGGTGAATTCGTAAGTTAACTTACGAATTCATCAAGAAAGGTCAATTCGAAAGTTAACTTACGAATGACATTTTTGGTTTTTCAGGAGTGTATTTCCTTATTTCTTTTATTAATTTATCTTATATTTGCAAATAGATTTTGTTTCCTTATGCTAATAATTTACACATATTAGTATAATTGAAATTCTCAAAAATTTAATGATTTTATTGCAATTTTGATCTTCTATATTTTTATATTTTTTAAGATCTTAATCGTTTTTTCTATCTAATATTAAATTTTAATAACATGATAGTCCACTTGATGATGTAGCGGAGTTTTTTTTATAAAAAATTGTGAAGTTTTTAACCTCCTCAAAATGATTTAGCTGTTAACTTCTCCAGTGTGTTACCATTTTCATGCAAGTGCCACTTGCACTGCACTACTATTAACATAAGCAGTATCACCTCTATCCTATAACCACAATATTCCTCTTGACCCACTAGTCCACTCATATTCTTTGATTTTTGTTTTGTTTGATTTGCTGATTCTAAAAGTGTGTTTCCATTTTCAAACCAACCTCCAAAAGCTGAAAAGGATTCAATGAACAGAGTTCCTCTGAAAAATGAATAAAAAAATAGGTCCTACCGGGAGTCGAACCCAGGTCGCTGGATTCAAAGTCCAGAGTGCTAACCACTACACCATAGAACCATTTTGATGTCATAATATAAGTAATAAATTATAACTATGCTTCAAATGGGAATTACCTTATGAAACTGTTTTAAGTCTAAGCAGAAAATTGAGAGTGAAGAAATATAACGTTAATAAAACCAATAGTTTCTTTCTAAGGAAACCATACATAATGGTTTTCATATAATAGCAAAATATCCCTATTATAATGATTAAATGCATTAGAAATACCCATATTTGGAAGAAAATGTCAAATATGTATTGGATTTCTACAAACCAAAAGTTTTGAAACATAACTAAAATATTTAACTAACTGAAGTTTTGAAATGGAGAGTACCTTTCAGAAACCATGATCTTGGGACGATGTGAGGCTTATTCCTTTGCACGGGCTCGTCTACCGTGTGCGTCTTAAGAACTACCACTGGCAAAAGATTAACAATGTGATCGAATTGAAATGTTCTACTTTAAAAATCAGACCAATGATTGTTTGTGATTGGGCGACCATATAACAAGTTTTACACTAACACAGTATAATTTCTCCGAACCATTATCTCCTTTGCCGTGAACCTTATATTAGAGTAATCCTAGCTTAGCTTCATTCAGTTGAATATCTGATGTAATGTAACTAACTGTGCTGAGGCAGCATGGCTAGATTAGCCTTATAAATGCTCAGTTCTGAACTGAGATGTAACTAACTTTAATAGCTGAGAATTCCAAAATTCAGTTAGACCTAAATTCTCTCTCCTCTCTCTCTTCTCACTTTCTTCTAGATTCTCGCACTCTCTGTTATGGTATCACGAGCTTGACAAGATCCATATCCATGGCTTCCGATGTTGATTCAATCAACACGGCTCGCAACACCGCTCAAGAAACATTGCCTGCCCTAACTTTCAATTCAAAGAATGTATTCAAGACGCTCACTCAGCAAGTGACACTCAAACTTATGAAAACAACTTTCGATCGGGGAAGCAACAGATGGAAGGTATTATTCGCGCGCACAACTTCATTGTCTACTGGTTAGTCCAGTTATTCCTTCGCACTACCTAACTGAAGATGATCGCGCCAATGACTCAGAGAACCCTGCATGTGTGACGTGGGAGCAGCAAGACTCGCTTATCTTCACATGGCCCCTCACAACGCTTTCGGATTCAGTGCTTCCTCGTGTAATTCGATGTGTTCATTCTCATCCAATATGGAACGAAGTTCATAAGTACATTGAGATCCAGTTGAAGTCTATCACAAAAGGTGAGAAATCTATTACTGAATATCTAGCAAGGATTCAACACATTGTTGATATTCTTGATTCCTTTGATGATCTGATCTCACATCGTGATCAACTTGAAGCTATTCTTGATGGATTACCTAACGATTATAATGCCTTAATTATTCAGTACCGTTCCAGTTTATGTCCAATAATTGAATTTGAGTCGATGCTTTTTTCTCATGAGGCAAAACTGAATAAAGCAAAGAAAACTTAGCTTACTGAACCTCTTTCTATAAAGGTGGTAGATTTGGAGGTAGGTTCAAAGTGCAGTGTCAAATCTGTTTCAAGCCAGGTCATGATACAAGTATTTGCTATCATAGACACTCCTCAATGATGCCTCCAATGTTGAACAACCATACACTCGATCTGCTTCGCCTTAAATACATTGGTATGTTTTCCCTGTCCAACCTGAAATACTACATAATCAATAACAAGTTAAGTTGCAAGTACTCGCACATATTGCAGCACATCATAGAAATATAAGAATCCTGACATAACTGAAATAGCAACAACAATACAAAATTTAAAACATTTAGTTTAATGGACATCATGGTTTTGTCGTGATTGTGTAAAATTATTTTACACTGACATTGCATTCTAATTTAAAACAGGTCCTACCGGGAGTCGAACCCAGGTCGCTGGATTCAAAGTCCAGAGTGCTAACCACTACACCATAGAACCAATTTGTGGCTGAGTTAAATAAAAAACAGAGAAAAAATTGCTTCATATAGTAATTAATCTGCAGAACAAACACGGATTGCTCAACATCCTTTCCATTTGTGTAGGGTATAACTACTCAATTAGAAAGTTATAAAACAAAGAATACATAGTAGCAGTATCTCCAACGGCAATATGAGTCTGTAACCACAACATATGCCGAGGACTAAAAGACAATTTTAATTGTTCCGAAGTGAAAAAGAACTTATTAAGGACATTAAAAACAGGTCCTACCGGGAGTCGAACCCAGGTCGCTGGATTCAAAGTCCAGAGTGCTAACCACTACACCATAGAACCCAATTGAGATATTTGTTAAATATAAACAGTAAAATGGATAAATGTTACAAGAATAGAAGTTGAATGGGTGTTACTATTTTATAAAGACAATATATGTCTACCTTTTCGAGTGATTTAAAGACTAAGCAGAAAATATGAGAGCAAAGAGTCAGAACATCAATAAAACCAATTATTTCATTTTTGGAAACCATACACTTGATATGTTTGTAATTAAGGTATTTGCACATGATTAAAGGATCACTTAATTGATGTGTATAAATACCAGAATACTCCTATTATAATCATTATATGCTTTACAAATGACTGACGGAGGAAGGCCAAAAATCCGCTGTATAAACAAGCCGTTGCAGCCTATGGCATTATCTCTGCCACAGAATTCTGCAATAGCTAATTAATAACACTAATTTCAAGATAATTAACTATAGAGAAAAGATGTAATCCAAAGACGAGTATGTAAAAAGACCATTCTTACCTTGCCTCCTCCGCCACCCTTTGTTTTGCGTCAATTTCCATGTGAGGCAGGTACTTCAGCAAGTTCGATGGGTTGCATGCATAAGGTTGTATTTTGAAACACTGAAAGTGGTATAAGGTAATCGTATCAGAACACTATAACAGTTCTTCATAACATATTCCTTAAATGAATTGTAACAGTTATAAGGTTGTATTTAGGCCTAACATAAGAAAAAGGAATTGATTAACATTTATGAATCCCTTAAATGAAATGACCAAAGTGGATTGTCTAGTTTAATATGGACAAAGGAAATCAAGAATATTGTACAAAAAAATTAATTCATATATGCTCTCAGTGCAAAGTTTTTTTAAACCGTCAATCAAGCATAATCGTCTGGTCATTGAAAATACTTGATTTTTATCATAACTACTTCTAAAGTCACACATATTATTGATTGTGTTTTGTTGTTAACAATGTAAGACTTTTTACACTGATAGTGTATCAAAACTAACCTCATATTCTATCCAGAAATTCGTTTTTAGAGTATTTCCAATCAACTACAGAATAAACAACATAACATGAATTCACAATAAATTTGTACCTCTGACAAAAGAGCAGGTGTGGCAGTTCCACGTTTGTTAGGTTCAATGTAGAAGATACATTGGTTGAAGGCAAATCTTTGAAGTATTCTCGGAAGCAACCATCACATGGTTGTCACAGCTTAATCAAAGTTGCACTAGAAAATTCATTCTTTTTCCATCAGGTGGGGGAGCCACAAATTTTGAAAATTTTATGTAATTGTCCCACCTGCATACATATATTTTAAAAATATATATTCATCTGTATATTCAGACCGAATCACTTCCTTTTATAAAACACAATGTAAATCAGTATTATCAATTGTAGATCGCAAAAAATAACAATTTGTTAAGATTTCACTAGGTTACAATGCTATAAAGTTATAGCTAACACTATTTGACAACACTTCATACTAATATTGAAGAACAATAGTGGTTTGTTAAATTTCAGTTATAGCACTATAGTATCTCTACATCCACTATTTGACAACACTATGTAAATAAGTATCCCATTCTTCAGTTTGATTATATATTCCCCATATTATCCTTGCCACTACAATCAGTGTTATCATATTAAGTTGCTACAATGAGGTGTTATAATTTTTTCCCTTTACACATTAGCAAAGTTAATTTAAGCTTTATATCAGAGAAGTAATTTGATTAAGTTTACCATTTTCTAGTGAGATGCAAATAACACAAACCAAACTAATATGCATCAAAATCTAGGAATTCATTAACTTGGAAGAGGCTACTACCTCAGTTTTCCCATGAAGTATAGGATTCCTAAGAAGTATACTCTGCAAAGATGCAGCCAACACTTCAAAGATCCAGCGACAAATCATAATTTGTTGAACCAAGCAAAAGCACTGGAGGACGATACCATAAGGTGATAACACGCCACTGGAGGACGATACCATAAGGTGATAACACGCCTAGTGAGGAGCTCTTTTATCTCAGATCAAATGAATTTCCCTAAACCAAAATCTGCAACCTTTGATGTCCCAGCACATCATTCCTTCAATATACACCAAAATATTTGATCCTTTGACGTCCCCGTGCATCACGCCTTGCAAGTGAAAATACTAAAGAGCAGATAACAATAATAATTATTTTTATATGGCTTAACTAAAAAAGGGAGCCCTTCCATAAATTCTCAAATGTCGGAGCAAAACTCGGGCATAAGAGGGGATTGGAAAACAGGTCCTACCGGGAGTCGAACCCAGGTCGCTGGATTCAAAGTCCAGAGTGCTAACCACTACACCATAGAACCCAATTGTGATTATTTGTTAAACATACCCCCAAAATGAATAAATATTTATAAAAATAGAAAGTTAAATGGGAATTATTTTGTGAAGACTACAAATATATTTCTATCTTTTTTAATGATTTCAAGACTAATCAGAAAAAATGAGAGCAAAGAGACAGAACGTTAATTAAGGTATTTGCACATAATTAAAGGACCACTTAATTGATGTGTATAAATACTGAAATACTCCTATTATAATCATTACAGGCTTTACAAATTACTATAAACATGTCATAACTAATCTAGCAAATATCAAATTATGTTAATTAATTTAGTGGTATATTTGGAAGAAAATGTCAATATGTATTGATTTCTAAAATACCAAAAGCTTTGAAACATTACTCAAATGTTTAACCAACTGTTGTTTTGGAATGTTGAGTGTCTTTCCGAAACCATGATCTTTCCTTTATAAGAGCTCGTCAACCGTGTGCATTTGAGGCAGCAGTGGTCTTGAAAATTCAACATTTTTCCATTGATCCTGATAACTCTGCTGGGATGGTAATAAATAAAGAGTCATGTCAACCCAAACACACATAAATTACATGGTTGAAGAACTCAAGGTATATTAATTGAAAATTTTCTTTCCACTATACCCTTGAGCATATGATTTACACCATTGGCTGGAATTTCACCCTAACTCGCGCTCCTACAGTCTGATGTCCCTGCACAGATAACAACTGAGTTGACTTAACGGGACTAACATTATTGATTTATTGATTTTGATAAGGTATATTGGGATTAGACTCGACATAGAAAAATGAGAATTTATAAAGCATTTAGTGATTCAAATAAGAGGATTTAATTACAAATGAAAATTCTCACCAACTTACAAACTTATCATTGAGTCATCAAATGTTCTTGCAAGTGGTACGCATCAGAAGCATCAAATGAGTATTTCCAATTGAACCTACTCTATGGATTTCCCTTGAAGAGTTAGAAATTTCAACCAGGGCATGATGGCCTCTAGAGTTGGTGCTCCCACAAAACTCCATATTTTCCTGATTTATTAAATGATTTCTCGAGCTTAATGCAGAAGAATCTAAAGCATTGAAACTCTGACCATTAGAAAAAGATAAACAATGTGATTGAATTAAAGTGTTGTCTTTTCTGGCTTTGCCCAAGCAAAGCCACTTGATGTTGAAACTTGTAATGGTCCAGAAAAAGGAATATCCCCTTGAGATACATTCTTCATATGGGAAGCATATTCATGTAAAACTACTATAACCTTGTGCAAGTACATAACAAGGATGGTTGAATTGATAATTATTGTTTTCTACACGATCAATTTATCAGAAATGTAATTACCAATATTTGACTTTAATCATATTCACATAATTTTGTGTGATTGTTTTGACAGTGCATCAAACAATATTGTTTCAGTCTGATGAACTCGTCGGTCATTCTTTTTCCTGAAAGTCCATCACAATATAGTTTTATGGCAAGAGAAAAAAACAATAGATTAGGAACTTGTATATAACGAATTTTGCTTGTTGTGCAATACAATAGATCAAGTAATGCTAGTGATATTGGAACATGTATAAAACAATATTGTTGAACTGTTCATGGTTTCAAAATGACTACATTAAAAGACATGTTTCAACCAGTAATATCAATGAATGATGGAGGAAGGCCAAAAATCCTCCCTTATAAACACGTCTTTGCAGCCTATGGCATTATCTCTTCACAAATTACAAATGGAAACAAATGAATAAAGTTAATGGAAACAATTAAAATTTGATGTACTAAATTTGCTAAAAAAGACACAGCAACCAAAATTACAAATAACACTAACTAAAGGGGCTAAAATTTTAATTACACCTAAAATAAGTTTAAATCTATAAATCAATATACAGTTTTGCCGTGTCCATTGTGGTCCTTCCAGGTTCGAGGGATTGGTCTTTACAGTAGCGCGCAGATGATAACCGATTTCTACCAAAGAAAAGCCACAGCCACTATACCGTTATTACTAAGGATTTAGTCTAATGGTAAAAAGACACCTATTGACTTCAGAGCTTTGGAGGGATGCAAATAGATTTGTACATGAACCTTATGCTATCAGCACCGACACCTTTGAAAATGGTGTGTCTGTTTGAGTACGTTTAATTTATTCATTTTTTTCAGATTATAACTGGTGTCCATGTATCAGTGTAGTATTCGGAGAGTCTGTGCATAATAGGCCTTATGGTATATTTTGCCCTAATATGTTAGATTCTTTTCTGCAATCAAATATTGTTTTGAAAAAATTTACTAATTTTGTACGAGACTGTATACAACAACAAACTTTCTTGATTGCTTAATTTAGAATTAATGAGGTTCCTAAATTTATGGATATAAAAATAAATAAATAAATAAATATAATAATAATGGTGAACCTCTCATCGGCGCGAAGAGGAACACAACCGTGAATAGCTTTACCAGCTACGGCGCCAAGCCAAGCCGGTCAATCAGCTGCTACGTATTCAACCTGAAACTCCATGACTCGCAACAAACATCGTTTGAACTCGTTCTCCGTGACTCGTTCGCTTTCCCTTCTGACGCGGTTGAGTTTTCATTCGCCGCCGTCACCGACACTGGTTGCTTCCAACGGCGGGTTTTGATTTTGAGTTGCGCGTTTTTACAGTGAAGAAAGTAGGAAATCGATTTCAGTTAAAGATGATTTGCAGAAAAGGAATTTTGTATTGGTTGCTCAGTTGTCACTGAGGGTTGACTATGTCTTGGCTTTTCGTTGCTCCGATAACTGCGGAAGAGACTGGGGAAACGTCTTTTTGGTAAATGTGTTTTCAGAAATTACCTTTAAAGCACTTGCTACAAATACTCGATTAAAATTTAAAAGTTAAAGAAATTACCCTCCTTAAATATAAGACTCTCGAGTAAATTATAAATTATAAATTATAATTTTTTTTTTAAAAAAAAATCTTGACTCTAGAACATTACATTTAAATATGTCATCT
Organism: Vicia sativa; assembly: GCA_021764765.1. Classification (NCBI taxonomy): domain Eukaryota; kingdom Viridiplantae; phylum Streptophyta; class Magnoliopsida; order Fabales; family Fabaceae; genus Vicia; species Vicia sativa. The sequence goes on along the minus strand of CM038794.1, from coordinate 21,699,023 downwards.
AGATATATTATATTAATAAAGTCAAAAAAAATAAATTGATAATAAATAATTAAATAAATCAATATTAACTACATCTCTTAACACATAATAATTGTTTTAGCGGCCACAAACTCCTCTTCAATCATCCGCTTTGACCACTCCATTAAAATATCAAAGGTGTAATGTAATTCTATTATAGGTTCCATGTTGGTAGGAGTTATTGCATAATATTAAATGTCATAGAAGGCCTTCCATATTCTACGTCAAAAATGGTAAGAAACTTTCATGATTGTCATTCATATATAAGACATCTCACATGAGACATGAGGTGTTCTCTCTAACTCTTACCTCACTATATTATTCGTTTTAATATTGAATTAAGCATTAGAATGTTAACCTTCCAAGTCCATATTATCTAATAATTGAAATTATTGAGGTGTTACAACTCTCCCCCACTAAAAGAGTTTTCGTCCTCGAAAATATACCTTAGACGAAAAGTTTCTGGTAAGAGTCTTTCATATGGCTCTCCAACTTCCAAGTAACATTACCACTCGCTAGTCCTCCCCAAGCTACTTTCACCAAATCTATCTCTTTACCTCTCAACTGTTCAACTTCCGATCCTCGATCCTCACAGGCAATGTTTCAACAGTCAGATTATCTCGTACCTGTATATCATCTACTTGAATCTCATGAGACAGATCAACAATGTACTTCCTCAACTGAGATACATGGAATACGTCATGCAAATTCGCAAGCGACGACGGTAAAGCAATATGATAAGCAACCTTCCCAACTTTCTTCGTAATTTGGAACAGACCAATAAAACGCGGAGTTAACTTCTTTGACTTCAAAGCTCGACAATACTAGTCATTGGAGTCACTCGCATAAACAAATGATCTCCTTCACTAAACTCGAGATTCTTCCTTCTCTTATCATGATAACTCTTATGACGACTCTGAGAAGTTCTCATCTTCTCCTGAATCATCTTAATCTTCTCGAGTCATTGAACAATCTACGGCCCAATCAACGCACTTTCTCGGTTGTACCAACACAACGGTGTTCTACACCTCCTACCATACAATGCCTCAAACGGATCCATACCAATACTCGAATGAGAACTATTGTTGTAGGTAAACTCAATCAAAGGTAAGTAATTATCTCAAGCTCCACCTTTCTCCAACACACAAGCACGTAAGAAGTCTTCTAACGACTGAATCGTTCTTTCCGTCTGACCATCTGTCTGCGGATGATAAGCAGAACTCAACCTCAACTTAGTACCCAAGGCTTCTTGCAATCCCGTCCAAAATTTAGACGTAAACCTCGGATCTCTATCTGACACAATACTAGCAGGAATACCGTGCAAACTCACGATCCTCTCAACATACAACTGAGCCAACTTCTACATCGGATAATCCATCCTCATCAGAATAAAATGATCAGACTTCGTCAACCGATCAACAATAACCCAAATAGCATCACAATTCCTAGCTATCCTTGGCAGACTAGACACAAAATCCATAGAAATGTCATCTCATTTCCAATCCGGAACAAACAATGGTTCCATCAATCCCAACGGTTTCTGATTTTCGATCTTCGACTTCTGACAAATCAAACAAGCATAGACGAACTCAACAATTTCCTTTTTCATTCCAGGCCACCAAAACAACTTCTTCAAATCATGATACATCTTTGTAGCACCAGGATGAATACTCAATCCACTACGGTGTCCTTCTTCCAGAATACTCTTCTTAATCTCGGTAATATCCGGAACACAAACTCTATCACCGAATCTCATAACATCATTCTCATCAATTCAGAATTCACCTCTTTGACCTTGGTTGATCAATGTCAGTTTATCAACTAAACCAACATCATATTTCTATCCGATTCAAATTTCATCAAGAATACCACTAGTCAACTTCAGCATACCCAACTTAACACTATTAGGAGTATTCTCACATACTAAACTCAAGTCTCTGAACTGCTCAACCAAATCTTATTCACGCACCATTAGTATAGACATGTGCAAAGACTTCCTACTCAACGCATCAGCAACAACATTTGCCTTACCAGGATGGTAATTCAAACCAAAATCATAATCCTTTAGAAATTCTAACCATCTTCCCTGCCTCATATTGAGCTCTTTCTGATCGAAGAGATACTTTAGGCTCTTATGATCGCTAAATACCTCATATCGAGAACCATATAAGTAATGCCTCCACAATTTCAAAACAAATACCACGGTCGCCAACTCCAAATCATGAGTCTGATAATTCCTTTCATGAATCTTCAATTGTCTTGAAGCATAAGCCATTGCCTGCTTATCCTGCATCAAAACACCACCCAAACCCAACAGTGAAGCATCACAGTACACAATAAAAGATTTTTCCGGATTCGGCAATATCAAAATCGGAGCAGTGGTTAACCTCCTCTTCAACTCTTGGAAACCTTTTTCACATTCCGAATCCCATACAAACACTTGTCCTTTTCTCGTCAACTTAGTCAACGACAAAGCTAATTTCGAAAATCCCTCAATGAACTCTCTATAGTAATCCCTAAGACCAAGAAAACTATGAATTTCAGAAGCATTCTTCGGTGCTTCCCACTGAGATACCGCTTCTACCTTCGTAGGATCCACAACAATACCATTCTTGGAAATCACATGACCAAGAAAACTTACTTCACTCAACCAGAATTCACATTTAGACAGCTTCGCATAAAGCTTCTTGTCCTTCAACAACTCCAACATAATTTTGAGATGTCATGCATACTCCTCATCACTCCTTGAGTAAATCAGGATGTCATCAATAAAAACCACTACAAACTTAACAAGATACAGATGAAATATCCTATTCATATACTCCATGAAACACCAGGTGCATTAGTAACTCCAAATGGCATAACAGAATACTCGTAATGTCCATACCACGTTCTAAATGCAGTCTTCTGAATATCTTCCGCTTTCACACGAATCTGATGATATCTAGATCTCAAATCAATCTTACTGAATACAAAAGCTCCAACTAGTTGATCCATCAAATCATCAATCCTCGACAATGGATACCGATTCTTGATCGTGACTTTTTTCAACTGTATGTAATCAACACACAGTCTCATCGAACCTTCTTTCTTATTAACTAGCAACTTAGGAGCACCCTGTGACACCCCAAATTAATTCGAATATTTAATAATTAGGAATTTAATTATTTAATTAATTAAAGGCTTGATTATTTATATTTTTGGATTTAATTGGATTATTTAATTAAAAAGAAAGTTGGTGGTGTGAGGGGTAATTAGAGAGTGTGAGGAGTAAATTACTCTACTCTTACTAATTATTAATTTATTGTATTTTATTGGAATAAATAAAAGGAGTATTAAAAGGATTATAAAAAGGAAAAGAAGGAAAGGAAGGTCTTTCTGGAAAAGTTATTTCACGTAGTATTGGTGAAGAGAAGAGAAGAGAGAAAAAGAGCCAACGTTGGGAAAATCGAAGATCATCGCGAGGTAAGGGGTGATTTCATTCGGTTTTAATGCCTTATGGGTTTTGGGAATCAACCGGGTAATTGGGTACGTTAGGGAATTTAATTTTGGAGTAATATAGGTTTGTAGGATTAAACCCTAATTGTGTCGGATTGTAGGTCGGAAACCATTAGTGTGTCAAATAATAAATAGGAATGATGAAATAATGTTGTTTGATGTTATAATGGTGTAAAATGGATGTATTTTGGTGTTTCTCATGTTGCAATTCGTATAGGAATGTTTGGAAGTGATAAAGAAGGCATAAGTGCTGTCAAAATAGCAGAAAATGATTCTACAGGTCGTGGGAACCGGTTCCCTGTGGGGAGGAACCGGTTCCCAGTGTTAAAATTTCAAAAACTGGGCATTTTGTACGTAGGAACCGGTTCCCAGTGGGGTAGGAACCGGGTTCCCATACAAAATTCAGGTGTTTCAAAAGTGGGAACCGGGTTGTACGGTAGGAACCGGGTTCCACTGTGTAAATTTTCAAAATACTTAAAACTTCAAAAATTCATATTTTCTAAACCGTAACTCCGATTCGAGTGCCGTTTTCGGCATTATTTCTTAAATTTAAAATACTATCTTTTAAAAAAGGGAAAAATATTATTTTTGTGAAAATTATTTTAAAAGTGTCGAGTTCCCGATTTTTGAAACGTTGATGGTTAAGGACAAAGGAGAATGGGTTCTGAATTGTTTGATTTAATGAATGAGGACTGATACTTATGCGTTGTGCCTGCTATCCATTATGATTGAGATGTGATCATGTGATATAATGGTTAGATTGTTTGACAAGTTGAATGAATATTGACGCCTATGTGATGTTTTCCTTGTTGTTTATTCATGATTGTATTGATATCACGTGTTGTTGTCGATGTTGTATATTCATGATGATTGTTGATCTCAGTTGTTATTGTTGTACATACTGGTGATAGTCTTACTAATTGAAGGGTAAGCGTTTGGCATAGTTATGCTTTGTGATAATTTATTTCATGATTATGTTGTTATCATGTGATACTCGTTGATGTTGGCATTATGTGGAATTATGTTGTGATCATATTCCGTTGAATTGATGTTGCATGCTTTTATGATGCATGCATAAGCATTGTTAATTGGTTCGTTCCCATTGTGCGGAAGTGAACTTGCAGAGCCAATAGACTTACCAGGATTGAGGTAGTGAGGCTAGATTCTTGACCCAGTGTTATGGGCGAATCATGGATTTCCGCTGTCTTTCCACATGTAAACGGAGCAGTGAGTGAACTCGATTCACGTTTTGGTACCACATGCATAGAGTCTGCATTGCATATGGGATTGTAACATGCTAGGATGGTTTCCAGTGTTGCAATTTCCATTGATTGATATATTTACATGTTCATTGTGTGAGATGTATTTGTGAACTGAACTGTGAATTGTATTTGATAATGGACTAACGTATTTAATTATTTTGTTGTATTTAAAAACGTATAATGCATTTTATATTGGATAGTAATCTCACTCTTACTTTAATGATTTCAGATTTGAAGTGATTAGCTGCTTGAAATCGGTGAGGATAGCTCTAGAATTGAGTCAGTTAGTTAATCCGCGTGTCAGTGTCGTGCTCTGGTAGATGTAACACTGGGGAAACGTTTGTTTTGGAATCCTTTAATGGATATCCTTAATGGTTTTGAATTATGTTTTGATTTATTTTCTGGAATAGATATGGATGATGTATCCAGGATTTGTTATGTTTCATTTCCACTGTTAAACATAACTTTAGTACAGTTTTATTTAATGAATTCTTCAGTGAAAAGCATGATAACTGTTTGGTTATAATTTTGAATTATATTAAAATTGTGACGCCTCTTGATATGTGTTAAATACTCTGATTAATATTTATAAAACGTGGGTAATTAGAAGGGGTGTTACAATAGTGGTATCAGAGCATAGTCGATCGTTGTGACCAATGTCTTAATGTCATTATCCCTTTGTACGCGACAAGTGTGTACAACACTGTCGGTACCAGTTACTTTTCTGATTGATTATTGCAGGAGTAGTGTGAAACTAAGTGGGGGAGAAGAGGTGTTTCCCGGATACGTTCCGATTGTAAGTCATTGGTACGAGGTACTGCTTGAGAAAACGGTACAAGCGTGGTTAGAGCTGTTGGAATCGTTGGACCGTGAGTCATAGTTGGAAGTGCAAAAAGGCGAGTACGATTCTAAAAACAGAAAGTGTTGGTAATGATGGTTTATACTCCAGTATGATTATCGGATGTCTATTGACAAATTGAGGACTTGATCACCCTTAATCTCTTGTTGATAGTAGACGGAATTGTATTGGATGGTATACAATTGTCTTACTATCTAAATGGGGCATAAAGTGATGAATATGAATGAAGTATGATAGAAGCTTGTGAACCATATGAGTGGACGAAGACTCTAATAAGGACAATGAATTAAGATGGATGATCAGAGTTACGTAGTTGTTAATGATGGTGTGGTGTTTATGTTGTATTCTTCGACGGAAGCGAAAGGAAAGGCTAAGAGTGGTGAATTACCTGTTGTGAATGAATTTCCAGAAGTGTTTCTGGAGGATGTTAATGAGCTACCACCTGAGAGAGAAATAGAGTTTGCTATAGATTTGATTCCTGGAACTAGTCCGGTGTCGATGGCGTTTTATCGCATGTCGGCATCTGAGTTGTCTGAGCTGAAGAAACAGTTGGAAAAGTTACTTGAGAAGAAGTTTATTCGGCCTAGTGTTTCTCCGTGGGGTGCGCCAGTATTGTTGGTTAAGAAAAAGGAAGGAACGATGAGACTGTGTGTTGATTACAGGCAGTTGAATAAAGTGACAATCAAGAATCGGTATCCATTGTCGAGAATTGATGATTTGATGGATCAGTTAGTTGGAGCTTGTGTATTTAGTAAAATTGATCTGAGGTCTGGATATCATCAGATTCGTGTTAAGGCGGGAGATATTCAGAAGACTGCATTTAGAACGAGGTATGGGCATTATGAATATTCGGTTATGCCATTTGGAGTTACTAATGCACCTGGTATTTTTATGGAGTATATGAACAGGATATTCCATCCGTATCTTGACAAGTTTGTGGTGGTATTTATTGACGATATTTTGATCTACTCTGAGAATGATGAGGAGCATGCAAAGCATCTTAGGATTGTATTGGAATTATTAAAGGAGAAGAAACTTTATGTGAAGTTGTCTAAATGCGAGTTTTGGTTAAGCGAAGTGAGTTTTCTTGGTCATGTGATTTCCAAGAATGGTATTGCTGTTGATCCTACAAAAGTAGAAGCGGTATCTCAGTGGGAAGCGCCGAAGAATGCTTCAGAGATTCGTAGTTTTCTTGGTCTTGCAGGTTACTACAGGAAATTCATTGAGGGATTTTCGAAGTTAGCTTTACCGTTGACTAAGCTGACTAGAAAAGGTCAAGCATTTGTTTTGGATACAGATTGTGAGGAAGGATTCCAAGAGTTGAAGAGGAGGTTGACTAGTGCTCCGATTTTAATTTTGCCGAATCCGGCGGAATCTTTCGTGGTGTATTGTGATGCGTCTTTGAGGGGTTTAGGAGGTGTTTTGATGCAAGATAGGCAGGTTGTGGCTTATGCTTCAAGACAATTGAAGATTCATGAAAGGAATTATCCGAATCATGATTTGGAGTTGGCAGCTGTTGTGTTTGTTTTGAAGTTATGGAGGCATTATCTGTATGGTTCACGGTTCGAGGTGTTCAGTGATCATAAGATCCTGAAGTATCTTTTTGACTAGAAAGAGTTGAATATGAGGTAGAGAAGGTGGTTAGAATTTCTCAAGGATTATGATTTCGGTTTGAATTACCATCCTGGTAAGGCAAACGTTGTGGCAGACGCGTTAAGCAGGAAGTCCTTGCATATGTCGATGTTAATGGTTCGTGAATTGGATTTAGTGGAACAATTCAGAGACTTAAGTTTAGTATGTGAAACTACTCCGGATAGTGTGAAATTGGGCATGTTGAAGCTGACTAGTGGTATTTTGGAAGAGATTCGAAATGGACAGAAGTCTGATGTTGGTTTAGTGGATAAGCTGACATTGATTAACCAAGGTCAAGGAGGTGAGTTCCGAATTGATGAGAATGGCGTTATGAGATTTGGTGATAGAGTGTGTGTTCCGGATGTTGCTGAGATTAGAAAAAGTATTTTGGAAGAAGGACATCATAGAGGGTTAAGTATTCATCCCGGTGCTACTAAGATGTATCATGATTTGAAGAAATTATTTTGGTGGCCTGGAATGAAAAAGGAAATTGCTGAGTTTGTGTATGCGTGTTTGGTTTGTCAGAAATCAAAGATTGAATATAAGAAATCGTCAGGATTGATGGAACCGTTGTTTATTCCAGAATGGAAATGGGATGGCATTTTAATGGATTTCGTGTCTGGATTGCCGAGGACAGCGAAGAACTGTGATTCTATTTGGGTTATTGTCGATCAGTTGACAAAGTCTGCTCACTTTATTCCAATAAGAATGGATTATCCGATGGAGAGGTTGGCAGAATTGTATGTTAAGAGGATTGTAAGTTTGCATGGTATTCCGTCTAGCATTGTGTCGGATAGAGACCCGAGGTTTACATCTAAGTTTTGGACAGGATTGCAAGAAGCTCTGGGTACCAAGTTACGATTGAGTTCCGCATATCATCCGCAGACAGATGGTCAGACAGAGAGAACGATTCAGTCGTTATAGGATTTGTTGAGAGCTTGTGTGTTAGAGAAAGGTGGAGCTTGGGATAGCTACTTACCATTGATAGAGTTTACCTACAACAATAGTTTTCATTCGAGCATTGGTATGGCTCCGTTTGTGGCATTGTATGGTAGGAGCTGTCGGACACCGTTGTGTTGGTACGAATCTGGAGAAAGTGTTGTGATTGGACCAAAGATTGTTCAACAAACTTCGGAAAAGATTAAGATGATTCAGGAGAAGATGGGAACTTCTCAGAGTCGTCAGAAAAGTTATCATGATAAGAGGAGGAAAGATCTTGAGTTTAGTGAAGGAGATCATGTGTTCATGCGGGTTACGCCGATGACTGGTATTGGTCGAGCTCTGAAATCAAGGAAGTTGACTCCGCGCTTTATTGGTCCGTTCAAATTACCAAGAGAGTTGGGAAGTTGCTTATCAGATTGCTTTACCGCTGTCACTTGCAAATTTGGATGATGTTTTCCATTTATCTCAGTTGAGGAGGTACATTGTGGATCCGTCTCATGAAATTCAAGTAGATGATGTACATGTATGGGATAATCTAACTGTTGAAGCAGTGCCTGCGAGAATTGAGGATTGGAAAGTGAAGCAAATGCATGGTAAAGAGATAGCACTGGTAAGAGTAGCTTGGGGAGGACCAGCTGGAGGAAATGTAACTTGGGAGCTGGAGAGTCAGATGAAGGACTCGTATTCCGAACTTTTCGTCTAAGGTATGTTTTCGAGGACGAAAACTCTTTTAGTAGGGGAGAGTTGTGACACCCAAAATCAATTCGAATATTTAATAATTAGGAATTTAATTATTTAATTAATTAAAGGCTTGATTATTTATATTTTTGGATTTAATTGGATTATTTAATTAAAAAGAAAGTTGGTGGTGTGAAGGGTAATTAAAGAGTGTGATGAGTAAATTAATCTACTCTTACTAATTATTAATTTATTGTATTTTATTGGAATAAATAAAAGGAGTATTAAAAGGATTATGAAAAGGAAAAGAAGGTCTTTTTGGAAAAGTTATTTCACGTAGAATTGGTGAAGAGAAGAGAAGAGAGAAAAAGAGCCAACGCCGGGAAAATCGAAGATCATCGCGAGGTAAGGGGTGATTTCATTCGGTTTTAATGCCTTATGGGTTTTGGGAATCAACCGGGTAATTGGGTACGTTAGGGAATTTAATTTTGGAGTAATATAGGTTTGTAGGATTAAACCCTAATTGTGTCGGATTGTAGGTCGGAAACCATTAGTGTGTCAAATAATAAATAGGAATGATGAAATAATGTTGTTTGATGTTATAATGGTGTAAAATGGATGTATTTTGGTGTTTCTCATGTTGCAATTCGTATGGGAATGTTTGGAAGTGATAAAGAATGCATAAGTGCTGTCAAAATAGCAGAAAATGATTCTACAGGTGTAATACGGTGAACTGACTTTGAGATTTTTGTATCGCAAATATGCGGATAGCAAGAGTCGCCACCGACTTTTCTTTTATCCAATTAAGGGAAGGTGAAAAGAACAGGAAAAGACCTTCGTTAGATTCTGAGTAAGGGAGAAGGTTATGAAAAGGGGAAGGTATTAGCACCCCTTTCCATCCATAGTTATCTACGGGCTCTTAGTTGCTCTTAGATCACTTTAAAAAATGTGTTTTCTGTGTGTTTGAAAAAATGTTTTGAAAAGGCATTTCGCTTTGACTTTGTAATGATTCATGTAGGAATGTATACAAAGTGTTCGAAAATGTTTCGTTTTGAAAAGAGTTTGAACTTTGACAAAAGTGTGAGGTGTGAAAAGTATTTTGATAGAGCAAGCAACTAAAAGTCTTATTACCTACTCAAAACTGGTCGTTTTCGTGTTGTTTTACGTTCCTTTAGAATAGCGCTATCCATACCATTAGTTGGTAGGTAACCTTATTCGTTGGATGTAAGCGGGACATTCGAAGGGACATCGGGTGGTTATAGAAAGCAACTTGTAGGAAGTATCCTAGCACATTCGAAGGGACTATCATCATTTTTTCGTAGGCGACAATCGAGGGTCAAGATCATGTATTCGGAGGCGACATCGTGGGTCTTATGATCTTTGTATCGAAGGGACTATGATGATTTGTTTGAACGCAACGGTGCTAGAATACCTCTACGTTCGAGGGACATGACCATTTGAATTCGTAAAGGCAACGAGAGAGAATTACCCTATGGGGTGCATGTGTGAAAGAGAGTGTGTCAATTTTAGGTATTTTATCTTGGCATTATGAGTGATCTATGCCCAATTTTAATCTTGCCATACACGCCTAATTACTAACAGTTTATAAGATGCAGAAAGTAAATTGCGGAAATATAAAGTGCGGAAAGATAAATCCTACGCTATTACATGGCTTTGGGGCAGATACATAATTGAAAGTGCGGAAAATAAAAGTCCTAATTAAACTATTACATCCCATAGGCAGTTACATAATATGAAAAGAAAAGCGATAAAAATTGTCCGATACGTTACAACCTGTGAACAGATACAAAATCGGGAAATACGAGAAAATCGCATAAGATGAAAATGTTAGTAAAAATAAGTATTTTTGAATGAGAAATTTTTTTTATGCTAATGATGACATTAATATGATAAAATAATTTTTTGGGAATTTTTGGAGTTAATTTGATAATTTAAAAACAATTAAAAGTCATTTAAATGATAAATTAGCAATTAAATTAAATATGCATGCAAAAATAATAATTTTAATTTTAAAAATTAAATAAACATTTTTCTGATGAGTATGCAAAAATTAAATATTTTTGGTGTTTTTTAAATGCATGATAAAAATATTAGAAGATAAATTAAATTGAATGAAAATATTAAAAGAAAATAAGAAAATAGTTAAGTTTGTAAAAAGAGAAAAAAGGAATTGGTCTTGCCAGGGATTGAACCTGTGACCTTGGAGAGAATCTTCCACAGCCAGCGCCTTAACCACTACGCCACAGTGCACTTCGTGTCATAGAAACCGAAATCAATTGTTTATAAGTGATAACGTGTCATGGATGTATTTCAAACACAGTCAGCGCGCGTGGACCCCAATTGGCATGAGTGGACGAATCAGACAGCTTCATTGTGCCACGCTAACCCTCGCCGGAGTCAGCCAAGTCAACGACACCGGAGCTACCGGAGCCCTAGCTCCGGTCGTCTTCTCCGATCAACCAAAATTCGAAACCTGCAAAATACGTGAAATAAATGGACAAAAGGTACCCTACCCCCCTAAATCGAGGGCTGCGAACAAGATGGTGCCATTAGTTTGCCCTGGAAACGCCTGTATCAACTAGTTCGATTCAAACAGTTCAAAATTCCCTAGTTATGGTGATTCGAGTTCTATACGTCTAAACTTGCATGAGATGGTTCAAACGTGACCTAATATGCATCCTGAGTTCAAACAAACACACAAAAAACATTAACAATGCATGAATAATGAAATTCGAATTTCAAAAATATACCAAATCGGAGCAAGCTTGGGATCGAGTTCTAGGCAGTCTTGGCTTGATGTATGGATTGGTTTCGATTGCTGGGAACCTCAGGAAGGTGTTTGAGTGCTCAAATTGGATTGAAACCTGCTGGAAATTGAAACACGATTTTTGACAGTTTGAGAAAAAATTTGGCAAAATAAGGGTTGTGTATGGGGCTAGGGTTTCGTGTCTTGTCTTGTGCAACTTGCTTGGTATTTATAGAGTGAAATATGAGAGCAAAGAGAGTGAAAAAAGATTGGATATTGAATGCAAAAATTTTCTCTTTCAAATCAAATCAAATTTCTTGAAAATTTGATTTTCCTTCCATGTGAGAGGCTAGCACGAATTTGGTATGTTTCATGGGCTATCTTGGACCTCAAGCTTGATAAAAATCCACTCCTTTTGAAAATATATCTTATTTTCATATTTTATATAATTTAAATTTGAATTAAATGATTTTAAATTCAAAAATAAATCAATAAAATAAAATATGGTCATGGCAAGGCATCAATAAGTCACAAATAATATTATGATCAAGTTTGGATCATAAAATTATAGGCCCATTTGGAAAAAAATTGGATTTTGACAAATATCTCCTTTTGTGCAATTGTCCAAAAATGCCCAACTTCTGAATGGTGTATTTTGCTCAATTTTCCACATTTTTGAGTGTTCTTAGACTTTTTAGAAATCTCTAAGTGTCCTCTAACCAACCTCTTTGGTTTCATCTCAATTGGAGTTTCCATGCTCAATAAATCATCAAAACAAAAAGTTGACTTTTTGTTGACTTTGAAAAGCACCTGTAATGTTTTGACCCATACCTTCCAAATGAAGCATTTTTTGAACATTCTTGTGAGACATGAAGTTGTAGAGAATTGAATTTCCTTCAAAACAAGAGGTGGTGGAAAAATTTCTGAGAAAGTATGAAGAAGTTATGCTCAGTCAAAGTTTGGTTGACTTTTCACTAAAAAACCCTAATTTGGACAGTTTGACTTTTGAGCAAATCTTGAGTTTTCTTGATGAATCATGATCAACCCTTGATCAAATGATGAATGTAACTTCAAAATGAGGATGTTGACAAAAAAGCAGGAAGTTTGACCGCATGTTGACCACAGTTGACTTTTTGTCCAATACAACTGATTTTCAACCATCTGAGCAATTGTCTGAGGAAACTTGACTTGTGAGACTTGAAACTTGACATGGAGAGTCTTTGAAACATATGAGGAGGCATGATGACCATTGGAGATCTTGGAAGTCCATTTTGATCTGAGAATTGCCAAACCCTAGTTTGGGTTGATTGTCTAGGAGAGAGTTTGTCTGATCAACCCTTGAGGGATCCTTTGAGTATGGATGTATGAAATGTCTTGAGAAGTATGAGGGCAAATTTTGGGGTATGACAGCAGGTCGTGGGAACCGGTTCCCTGCGGGGAGGAACCGGGTTCCCAGTGTTAAAATTTCAAAAACTAGGCATTTTGTACGTAGGAACCGGTTCCTAGTGGGGTAGGAACCGGGTTCCCATACAAAATTCAAGGGGCGTGACTTTTTCAAAAAGTGGGAACCGGGTTGTACCAGGGTAGGAACCGGGTTCCACTGTGTAATTTTTCAAAATACTTAAAACTTCAAAAATTCATATTTTCTAAACCGTAACTCCGATTCGAGTGCCGTTTTCGGCATTATTTCTTAAATTTAAAATACTATCTTTTAAAAAAGGGAAAAATATTATTTTTGTGAAAATTATTTTAAAAGTGTCGAGTTCCCGATTTTTGAAACGTTGATGGTTAAGGACAAAGGAGAATGGGTTCTGAATTGTTTGATTTAATGAATGAGGACTGATACTTATGCGTTGTGCCTGCTATCCATTATGATTGAGATGTGATCATGTGATATAATGGTTAGGTTGTTTGACAAGTTGAATGAAGATTGACGCCTATGTGATGTTTTCCTTTTGTTTATTCATGATTGTATTGATATCATGTGTTGTTGTCGATGTTGTATATTCATGATGATTGTTGATCTCAGTTGTTATTGTTGTACATACTGGTGATAGTCTTACTAATTGAAGGGTAAGCGTTTGGCATAGTTATGCTTTGTGATAATTTATTTCATGATTATGTTGTTATCATGTGATACTCGTTGATGGTTGCATTATGTGGAATTATGTTGTGATCATATTTCGTTGAATTGATGTTGCATGCTTTTATGATGCATGCATAAGCATTGTTAATTGGTTCATTCCCATTGTGCGGAAGTGAACTTGCAGAGCCAATAGACTTACCAGGATTGAGGTAGTGAGGCTAGATTCTTGACCCAGTGTTATGGGCGAATCATGGATTTCCGCTGTCTTTCCACATGTAAACGGAGCAGTGGGTGAACTCGGTTCACGTTTTGGTACCACATGCATAGAGTCTGCATTGCATATGGGATTGTAACATGCTAGGATGGTTTCTAGTGTTGCAATTTCCATTGATTGATATATTTACATGTTCATTGTGTGAGATGTATTTGTGAACTGAACTGTGAATTGTATTTGATAATGGACTAACGTATTTAATTATTCTGTTGTATTTAAAAACGTATAATGCATTTTATATTGGACAGAAATCTCACCCTTACTTTAATGATTTCAGATTTGAAGTGATTAGTTGCTTGGAATCGGTGAGGATAGCTCTTGAGTTGAGTCAGTTAGTTAATCCGCGTGTCAGTGTCGTGCTCTGGTAGATGTAACACTGGGGAAACGTTTGTTTTGGAATCCTTTAATGGATATCCTTAATGGTTTTGAATTATGTTTTGATTTATTTTCTGGAATAGATATGGATGATGTATCCAGGATTTGTTATGTTTCATTTCCGCTGTTAAACATAACTTTAGTACAGTTTTATTTAATGAATTCTTCAGTGAAAAGCATGATAACTGTTTGGTTATAATTTTTGAATTATATTAAAATTGTGACGCCTCTTGATATGTGTTAAATACTCTGATTAATATTTATAAAACGTGGGTAATTAGAAGGGGTGTTACAATAGTGGTATCAGAGCATAGTCGATCGTTGTGACCAATGTTTTAATATCATTATCCCTTTGTACGCGACAAGTGTGTACAACACTGTCGGTACCTGTTACTTTTCTGATTGATTATTGCAGGAGTAGTGTGAAACTAAGTGGGGGAGAAGAGGTGTTTCCCGGATACGTTCAGATTGTAAGTCATTGGTACGAGGTACTGCTTGAGAAGACGGTACAAGAGTGGTTAGAGCTGTTGGAATTGTTGGACCGTGAGTCATAGTTGGAAGTGCAAAAAGGCGAGTACGATTCTAAAAACAGAAAGTTTTGGTAATGATGGTTTATACTCCAGTATGATTATCGGATGTCTATTGACAAATTGAGGACTTGATCACCCTTAATCTCTTGTTGATAGTAGACGGAATCATATTGGATGGTATACAATTGTCTTACTATCTAAATGGGGCATAAAGTGATGAATATGAATGAAGTGTGATAGAAGCTTGTGAACCATATGAGTGGACGAAGACTCTAATAAGTACAATGAATTAAGATGGATGATCAGAGTTACGTAGTTTTTAATGATGGTGTGGTGTTTATGTTGTATTCTTCGACGGAAGCGAAAGGAAAGGCTAAGAGTGGTGAATTACCTATTGTGAATGAATTTCAAGAAGTGTTTCTGGAGGATGTTAGTGAGCTACCACCTGAGAGAGAAGTGGAGTTTGCTATAGATTTGATTCCTGGAACTAGTCCGGTGTCGATGGCGCCTTATCGCATGTCGGCATCTGAGTTGTCTGAGCTGAAGAAACAATTGGAAGAGTTACTTGCGAAGAAGTTTATTCGGCCTAGTGTTTCGCCGTGGGGTGCGCCGATATTGTTGGTTAAGAAAAAGGAAGGAACGATGAGACTGTGTGTTGATTACAGGCAGTTGAATAAAGTGACAATCAAGAATCGGTATCCATTGTCGAGAATTGATGATTTGATGGATCAGTTAGTTGGAGCTTGTGTATTTAGTAAAATTGATTTGAGGTCTGGATATCATCAGTTTCGTGTTAAGGCGGGAGATATTCAGAAGACTGCATTTAGAACGAGGTATGGGCATTATGAATATTCGGTTATGCCATTTGGAGTTACTAATGCACCTGGTGTTTTTATGGAGTATATGAACAGGATATTCCATCCGTATCTTGACAAGTTTGTGGTGGTATTTATTGACGATATTTTGATCTACTCTGAGAATGATGAGGAGCATGCAAAGCATCTTAGGATTGTATTGGAATTATTAAAGGAGAAGAAACTTTATGTGAAGTTGTCTAAATGCGAGTTTTGGTTAAGCGAAGTGAGTTTTCTTGGTCATGTGATTTCCAAGAATGGTATTGTTGTTGATCCTACAAAAGTAGAAGCGGTATCTCAGTGGGAAGCGCCGAAGAATGCTTCAGAGATTCGTAGTTTTCTTGGTCTTGCAGGTTACTACAGGAAATTCATTGAGGGATTTTCGAAGTTAGCTTTACCGTTGACTAAGCTGACTAGAAAAGGTCAAGCATTTGTTTGGGATACAGATTGTGAGGAAGGATTCCAAGAGTTGAAGAGGAGGTTGACTAGTGCTCCGATTTTAATTTTGCCGAATCCGGCGGAATCTTTCGTGGTGTATTGTGATGCGTATTTGAGGGGTTTAGGAGGTGTTTTGATGCAAGATAGGCAGGTTGTGGCTTATGCTTCAAGACAGTTGAAGATTCATGAAAGGAATTATCCGACTCATGATTTGGAGTTGGCAGCTGTTGTGTTTGTTTTGAAGTTATGGAGGCATTATCTGTATGGTTCACGGTTCGAGGTGTTCAGTGATCATAAGAGCCTGAAGTATCATTTTGACTAGAAAGAGTTGAATATGAGGCAGAGAAGGTGGTTAGAATTTCTCAAGGATTATAATTTCGGTTTGAATTACCATCCTGGTAAGGCAAACATTGTGGCAGACGCGTTAAGCAGGAAGTCCTTGCATATGTCGATGTTAATGGTTCGTGAATTGGATTTAGTGGAACAATTCAGAGACTTAAGTTTAGTATGTGAAACTACTCCGGATAGTGTGAAATTGGGCATGTTGAAGCTGACTAGTGGTATTTTGGAAGAGATTCGAAATGGACAGAAGTCTGATGTTGGTTTAGTGGATAAGCTGACATTGATTAACCAAGGTCAAGGAGGTGAGTTCCGAATTGATGAGAATGGCGTTATGAGATTTGGTGATAGAGTGTGTGTTCCGGATGTTGCTGAGATTAGAAAAAGTATTTTGGAAGAAGGACATCATAGAGGGTTAAGTATTCATCCCGGTGCTACTAAGATGTATCATGATTTGAAGAAATTATTTTGGTGGCCTGGAATGAAAAAGGAAATTGCTGAGTTTGTGTATGCGTGTTTGGTTTGTCAGAAATCAAAGATTGAATATAAGAAATCGTCAGGATTGATGGAACCGTTGTTTATTCCAGAATGGAAATGGGATGGCATTTCAATGGATTTCGTGTCTGGATTGCCGAGGACAGCGAAGAACTGTGATTCTATTTGGGTTATTGTCGATCAGTTGACAAAGTCTGCTCACTTTATTCTAATAAGAATGGATTATCCGATGGAGAGGTTGGCAGAATTGTATGTTGAGAGGATTGTAAGTTTGCATGGTATTCTGTCTAGCATTGTGTCGGATAGAGACCCGAGGTTTACATCTAAGTTTTGGAAAGGATTGCAAGAAGCTCTGGGTACCAAGTTACGATTGAGTTCCGCAGACAGATGGTCAGACAGAGAGAACGATTCAGTCGTTAGAGGATTTGTTGAGAGCTTGTGTGTTAGAGAAAGGTGGAGCTTGGGATAGCTACTTACCATTGATAGAGTTTACCTACAACAATAGTTTTCATTCGAGCATTGGTATGGCTCCGTTTGTGGCATTGTATGGTAGGAGGTGTCGGACACCGTTGTGTTGGTACGAATCTGGAGAAAGTGTTGTGATTGGACCAGAGATTGTTCAACAAACTTCGGAAAAGATTAAGATGATTCAGGAGAAGATGGGAACTTCTTAGAGTCGTCAGAAAAGTTATCATGATAAGAGGAGGAAAGATCTTGAGTTTAGTGAAGGAGATCATGTGTTCATGCGGTTTACGTCGATGACTGGTATTGGTCGAGCTCTAAAATCAAGGAAGTTGACTCCGCGCTTTATTGGTCCGTTCAAATTACCAAGAGAGTTGGGAAGTTGCTTATCAGATTGCTTTACCGCCGTCACTTGCAAATTTGCATGATGTTTTCCATGTATCTCGGTTGAGGAGGTATATTGCGGATCTGTCTCATGAAATTCAAGTAGATGATGTACATGTACGGGATAATCTGACTGTTGAAGCAGTGCCTGCGAGAATTGAGGATCGGAAAGTGAAGCAATTGCGTGGTAAAGAGATAGCACTGGTAAGAGTAGCTTGGGGAGGACCAGCTGGAGGAAATGTAACTTGGGAGCTGGAGAGTCAGATGAAGGACTCGTATTCTGAACTTTTCGTCTAAGGTATGTTTTCGAGGACGAAAACTCTTTTAGTAGGGGAGAGTTGTGACACCCGAAATTAATTCGAATATTTAATAATTAGGAATTTAATTATTTAATTAATTAAAGGCTTGATTATTTATATTTTTGGATTTAATTGGATTATTTAATTAAAAAGAAAGTTGGTGGTGTGAAGGATAATTAGAGAGTGTGAGGAGTAAATTACTCTACTCTTACTAATTATTAATTTATTGTATTTTATTGGAATAAATAAAAGGAGTATTAAAAGGATTATAAAAAGGAAAAGAAGGTCTTTTTGGAAAAGTTATTTCACGTAGAATTGGTGAAGAGAAGAGAAGAGAGAAAAAGAGCCAACGCCGGGAAAATCGAAGATCATCGCGAGGTAAGGGGTGATTTCATTGGGTTTTAATGCCTTATGGGTTTTGGGAATCAACTGGGTGATTGGGTACGTTAGGGAATTTGATTTTGGAGTAATATAGGTTTGTAGGATTAAACCCTAATTGTGTCGGATTATAGGTCGGAAACTATTAGTGTGTCAAATAATAAATAGGAATGATGAAATAATGTTGTTTGATGTTATAATGGTGTAAAATGAATGTATTTTGGTGTTTCTCATGTTGCAATTCGTATGGGAATGTTTGGAAGTGATAAAGAAATGTATCAGTCCTGTCAAAATAGCAGAAAATGATTCTGCAGGTCGTGGGAACCAGTTCCCTGTGGGGAGGAACTGGGTTCCCGGTGTTAAAATTTCAAAACCTGGGCATTTTGTACGTAGGAACCGGTTCCCAGTGGGGTAGGAACCGGGTTCCCATACAAAATTCAGGGCGTGTTTCAAAAGTGGGAACCGGGTTGTACAGGCGGGAACCGGGTTCCATGTAATTTTCAAAATACTTAAAACTTCAAAATTCATATTTTCTAAACCGTAACTCGATTCGAAGTGCCGTTTTGAATTATTTCTTAAATTTAAAATACTATCTTTTAAAAAAGGGAAAAATATTATTTTTGTGAAAATTATTTTAAAAGTGTCGAGTTCCCGATTTTTGAAACGTTGATGGTTAAGGACTAAGGAGAATGGGTTCTGAATTGTTTGATTTAATGAATGAGGACTGATACTTATGCGTTGTGCCTGCTATCCATTATGATTGAGATGTGATCATGTGATATAATGGTTAGATTGTTTGACAAGTTGAATGAAGATTGACGCCTATGTGATGTTTTCCTTGTTGTTTATTCATGATTGTATTGATATCATGTGTTGTTGTCGATGTTGTATATTCATGATGATTGTTGATCTCAGTTGTTATTGTTGTACATACTGGTGATAGTCTTACTAATTGAAGGGTAAGCGTTTGGCATAGTTATGCTTTGTGATAATATATTTCATGATTATGTTGTTATCATGTGATACTCGTTGATGGTTGCATTATGTGGAATTATGTTGTGATCATATTCCGTTGAATTGATGTTGCATGCTTTTATGATGCATGCATAAGCATTGTTAATTGGTTCATTCCCATTATGCGGAAGTGAACTTGCAGAGCCAATAGACTTACCAGGATTGAGGTAGTGAGGCTAGATTCTTGACCCAGTGTTATGGGCAAATCATGGATTTCCGCTGTCTTTCCACATGTAAACGGAGCAGTGGGTGAACTCGGTTCACGTTTTGGTACCACATGCATAGAGTCTGCATTGCATATGAGATTGTAACATGCTAGGATGGTTTCCAGTGTTGCAATTTCCATTGATTGATATATTTACATGTTCATTGTGTGAGATGTATTTGTGAACTGAACTGTGAATTGTATTTGATAATGGACTAACGTATTTAATTATTCTGTTGTATTTAAAAACGTATAATGCATTTTATATTGGATAGAAATCTCACCCTTACTTTAATGATTTCAGATTTGAAGTGATTAGCTGCTTGGAATCGGTGAGGATAACTCTAGTGTTGAGTCAGTTAGTTAATCCGTGTGTCATTGTCGTGCTCTGGTAGATGTAACACTGGGGAAACGTTTGTTTTGGAATCCTTTAATGGATATCCTTAATGGTTTTGAATTATGTTTTGATTTATTTTCTGGAATAGATATGGATGATGTATCCAGGATTTGTTATGTTTCATTTCCGCTTTTAAACATAACTTTAGTACAGTTTTATTTAATGAATTCTTCAGTGAAAAGCATGATAACTGTTTGGTTATAATTTTGAATTATATTAAAATTGTGACGCCTCTTGATATGTGTTAAATACTCTGATAAATATTTATGAAACACGGGTAATTAGAAGGGGTGTTACACACCCCACGGTGAAACACTCGGACAAATAAACTTCTTCTCAAGCAACTCCTCTAATTGTTTCTTCAATTCATCCAACTCGGATGCCGACATGTGATAAGGCACCATCGACACCGCACTAGTTCCAGGAATTAAATCTATAACAAATTCCACTTCCCTCTCAGGTGGCAACTCACTAACATCTTCTGGAAAATCTTCTGGGAATTCATTCACAACAGGTAACTCACTACTCTTAGCTTTTCCCTTCGCTTCCATCAAAGAATACAACATAAACACTACCGCACCATCATCAATAGCTACAATCATCTGCTTAACTGACATAGTCAAATCTTTGACACTGACAACTTGAGGAAAACTAACCGTCTTCGCGAAACAGTTAATATCAACCTGGTTGAATTCCAACCAGTTCATCCCAAGGATAATATCAAGTTGTTCTAACGGTAGACACACTAAATCCATACCAAAGCCCCTATCAAAAATTATAATAGGACAGTTCCTACACACAAACGAAGTAGTCACTGAACCCGACGCAGGAGTGTCAATAACCATACTTCCATTCATATCATATATTTCCAAATTCAATCTTTTAGCACAATCCAAAGCAATAAACGAATGAGTCGCTCCAGTATCAATAATCACAATCAAAGATGTGCCATTAATAAAACACATACCTTTAATCAATCGATCATCAGGCTTAGTCTCTGACCCAGACAAAGCGAACACTTTACCACCATATTTCTCCTTCTTTGGTTTAGTACATTGCGGACGAGTATGACCTTCTTCTCCACAGTTGTAACAAGTCACCTTCCTTGCTCTACAGTCATTAGCCACATGCCCAGGTTTTCCATAATTATAACACTTCTTCGCGTCACTCTTGCATTCCTGAACTCGATGCCCAAAGTCACCACATATATATCACCTAATATGAGCATTAGAATCTCTCCCCACTAGGCCTTTTCCACCCACCATACCTCTGGTTACTTCTAAAATACCCCGCGAATTAATAATTAAATCAGAGTTAACATAAACGAAAGGGTATTACAATTTGTTAAAAATAGAAATTCTTGTCAATATGCCATGCTTTTACTGAAGAACTTTATTAAAGTATTCAAAACCAATAATTATGTTCTACACAACAGAAAATAACAACCAAGACAGAATAACTTCAATTCATAAGTATTCCCAAAAATAATCAAAGAACAAATGAGTACAAAACAACTTCTCATCCAAACGTTCCCCAGTGTTACAACTATCAGAGCATGACACTGACACGCGGTAACTAACTAGCACAACTCTATAAGCCATCCTCACCAATTCCTGAGCTGCTGACTTTAATCTGAAATCATTAAAGTAAGGGTGAGATTTCATCAACAATTAAAATGCATTATACGTTTCTCAAACAACAAAACAGTTCAATACATTAATTCAGCCTCATTAGCATATTCAGATTACAATTCACAAATACATTTCACGCAGTTCATTAATCATATAGTAACAATCAATGCAATTATAACACTGGAAACCATCCTAACATGTTATAATTCCATATGCAATGCAGACTCTATGCATGTGGTACCAAACGTGAACTCAATTCACACCCTATTTCGTTTACACCCCAGAAACAGCGTTAATCAACGATTCGCCCATACACCACTGGGACACGAATCCAGCCTCACCACCACTAAACCACTGGGTACGGGTATTGGCTCTGCAGGTCTAATTCCACATAATGGGAATTAACCTCCACCAGAATGCATATGCATGCGCAACATAAAGCATGCAACATTCAAATAAGGAATATGATATCACAACATCTTTCCATACATGGTTAACACCACCAAACAACACAATATGATCATGCATATACAACGTTAATCACAACACATGGTATTAACACCCATCAAATATATACAACGTCAACGACGAACAATCACAAATTACAACGAATTCCTCATACAGAAGCCATATCAATCCATCAAGTTTCAGTTAGTAGGTTTTAAAAATGTTTTTGATAGATAGTACGTGCTCCCGGCTTTCCAACGGTACCAACTATGACTAAATCGGAGTTACAGTCACAAAGATATGACCAAAACAGTTTCCATCAGTTTTTGTCCAATCCTGTCCAGTTTGGATCGACACATAAGCTCATGTGTCAATACAAAACTAGCTTGTGTCGACACAAGCATCGTATGAGTCGATGCATACGTTCTGTAAAATCCTATTTTCCTATTTTTCTTCAGTATGTGTCGACACATGCTGCTCTTGTGTCGATACAAAGCTTCCAAAAATGCCACATGAGTCGATGCATGGTCAGATGTGTCGACACAGCCTGCTTTTCTTAAACCAACGCAGCTTGTGTCGATGCATAGCGCTATGTGTCGACTCATGCTGCGTATTTTTCACCAAAAATCTGTTTTTCCCATTGTTATGCAATCCGAAATTGATACCATTCATCACCAACAACTATAGTACAACAGAAACAGTAGAACTTATGTATTTTCACATTAATTCAACAACAGAATTACACTTCCTAATTAATCCACAATCAACCTACACATAATAATCATTCATATGAATTCCAATTGGGGTTTCTACGTCGGATTATATCATTAGGGCATAACCTAGAAAATCCTAATTCGAGATTCCTAACGTATCAATCCATCCTATTGGTTATCAAAACCTATAAGGCATATTAATCAGATAAAATCACCCCTTACCTTGCGATGATTCTTTGAATTTTCGATGCCTTGGCTTTTCTCCTCTTTCTCTTCTCAAAAGCACGTACAGTGAATATTCCAATTCTTCTCACTTTTTCCTCTTACTCCTTTATTTATTCCTTTTTACTATGCCAATAATAATAATAATAAAATAATTAGAACAGGTAGAGTAATTTACTCCTCACCCCCTCCAATTCAACCTCACACTCCTACTTCTATTCCATTTAATTAATTAATTAAATCCAATAATTCAAAAATACCAATAATTAAACTTCTAATTAAATTAATAATTAAAATTCTAATTATTTAATAATTGAATTATTTGGGGTGTCACAGTTTGCCACGACCCATCTGTTGCTTTCCTTTCCTATCAGCAAACCCACGAGAGTTCGACCTAGTATTAGCAAGATCCTCTTCCAGAATCCTACTGCAATCCACCAAATCAGAAAACCTGCGAATACGCTGATACCTGATACCCTGCTTAATCTCGTCATGGAGACCATTTTCAAATTTGATACGCTTAGAGAATTCTCCTTCTTCTTCATTATTATAGTGAGCATAATACTTAGCCAATTCAGTAAACTTTGAAGCATACTCACTTACAGTCATGTTGCCCTGCTTGAGCTCCAGAAATTCAATCTCTTTCTTTCCCCGAATGTCTTCAGGAAAATACCTCCTCAGGAAAACTCTTCTGAATACAGCCCAAGTTAGTACAGTACCATCTTGCTCCATCTCAGTCTTGGTAGAAACCCACCAGTCATCAGCTTCTTCTGCCAGCATATAAGTACCATATCTCACTTTCAGATCTTCAGCACAATCAATCACTCGGAAGATCCTTTCAATCTCCTTCAACCACTTCTGAGCGCCTTCAGGGTCATGCGTGCCTTTGAACAACGGAGGATTGTTCCTCTGAAAATTCCCCAGCACCTTGTCAACACCAATACCAGCTCCCTGCTGATTTCCTCCAAGCACACCAGCAAGAATTCCCAAAGCCTCAATAATTGCAGCTTCATCTCTTCTGTTACCTCTTCCAGCCATTGTTCTGAGAATTCACAAAACAATTCTCATTAGAACACAAGTATCGACAGTGTTACCTTGCACTAGTCGTATACAAAAGGGAATAATGACACTAAGACATTGGTCACAACGAACGACTATGCTCTGATACCACTATTGTAACATCCTTCTAAATATCCCCGCGATTATTATAATATATTCAGAGTTAACATGTATTAAAAGGGCATCATAATTAATTAGAATAAATTTCTAAACAAATTTCATGCTTTACTGAAGAACATAATTTAATTAATCAATACGTATACATGTTCTACACAGCGGAATAACCTCAAAACTTGGATAAGTTCAAAACGGTCTATGCAGATATCAAAACACCAAATAGACATCCAAAACAAAATAGAGTTTAACATTGACTCTAAATAAGCATTTCCAGACAAGAGAAATAGACACTAGAAGCATAGCTATCCTCACCAACTCCTAAGCCGCTAAAGCTTCTATATGAAATCATCAAAGTAAGGGTGATAATTCATCATAATTAAAATGCATTATAAATTCATAAAACAACAAAGTTTCATAAGCTATTATTCCACCCTATTCAGCATAATCAGATTTATTTCACAATACAAGTCATACGCATACATCACACACCACGACAAGATTATAACACTGGAAATCATCCTATCATGTTATAATCCATACAAAATGCAATGCAAGACTCTATGCATATGGTACCGACAATGAACTAAATTCACATACTGTTCCATTCCAACTCGGACACAACATTAACATATATTCCATTCCAACTCGAACATAGATAAAACCTCACCGCCCATTCCAACTCGACAACGGATATTGGTCAACTTACTAATTCCACACAATGGGAATTGGCTACCACCAATGTATATGCATGCACATCAACAACATACAACATTCAACAACAATACATGATATCAACAACCATCATGAATATACAACATCAACAACAATACATGATATCAACAACCATCATGAATATATCACCAGAAATATAGCATACAAGCATTTATTCATCAACCAGTAATGCCACCACTAACACACACATGCAAGTATCAATATACATCCAATTCATCAATACAATGACATTTTATTTTCATCCACCATGTACACCATATACAAATAACTACCAATTCGGAAAACCAACACTTTTCCAAAATAAACCAATTAATTATTATTTTCTTTATCTATAAAATAGAGTATTTAATTTAAAGAATAATGTCCAAAGCGGCGATTAAAACGGACTTACGGTTTAAAAGATATGATTTTTTAAAGTTTAATAATTTTCTAAAAAGTTACGGTGGTAACCGGTTTCTCCTGGGGAGTAACCGGTTCCCACACTCATGTGAAAACATGCCTCTGGAATTTGTACTGGGAACTCGGTTTCTCCCAGCAGGTAACCGGTTCCCACGACACATGGAAAATCACTCCCTGGAAAATATACTGGGAACTCGGTTCCTCCCACCAGGGAACCAGTTCCTTAGACACAGAATTGTCACCCTGTTGGAAAATATATTAGGAACTTGGTTCCTCCCACCAGCGAATCGGTTCCTGCGTGACCTGTAACACCCCTTCTAATTCCCCCGCGATTTATTTATTTAATCAGAGTTTTAAACACATAACAAGAGGCGTCACAATTTAATAATTCAAAAATCACAAAACAGTTATCATGCCTTTCACTGAAGAACATATTAAATAAAACAAAACCAAGGATTATGTTTATACAGCGGAAAGATAACATATAATCCGAAATAATTCAATCAATAATTATTCCCAACATAATTCAAAATAACAAGTTTAAATCCATAAACTCCAAAATGATCGTTCCCCAGTGTTACAACTACCAGAGCATGACACTTACACGCGGACTATCTAAATAACACAGCTCTATAAGCTGTCCTTACCAATTCCCGAGCAGCTAATCACTTCGAATCTGAAATCATTAAAGTAAGGGTGAGATTTCATCAAGATTAAAATGCATTATACATTTCTTTAAAACAATAAAACAACCAATTCGTTATTCCACCCTTACTAACATCATCAGAATATAATTCACAAATACAATCACACAGAGCTTTATGCATACAACAACAATTAATGCAATTATAGCATTGGAAACCATCTTAACATGTTATAATTACATATGCAATGCAAACTCAAATGCATGTGGTACCAAACGTGAACCAAGTCCACACCCTATTCCGCTTACACTTCGGAAAACAGCGTCAATCAATGATTCGCCCATACATCACTGGGTCAAGAATCTAGCCTCACCACCTCTGTCCATTAGGTACGGTTATTGGCCCTGCAAGTTCAATTCCGCACAATGGGAATGAACCATTACCAAAATGCTCAAGCATGCACATTAGAAGCATGCAACAATTCAAACATGGAATAGAATCATACAACATCATTCCAATTATAATCAATAACCATAACAGCATATGATAACAACAATCATGAGCATCTAAAGTTAATTACAATCCAAGGAATTAACATACTGCACATATACTCAACAATTGATTCACAAATTCACAACGAGTCCTTATTACGGAAGCCAAAATAATTCTTCCAGATCTCAATTATTGGTGTTGAAAATATTTTTATTAGATAGTACTCGTTCTAAGCTTTCCAACGATACCAACTATGCTTAAATCAGAGTTACGGTTGAAATGATATGACCGAAATCGTTTCAGAAAAATCATGTTCTGTCCAATACAGCATGTATCGATGCATAAGCCTATGCATCAATACATAAACAACATGTATCGACACATGCATCGTATGCATCGATGCATACATACAAAAATTATGCATTTTTAAAATTTGATTCAGTCTGTGTCGACACATACGCATCTTGTGTCGATGCATAACTCTGTTTTTGGCCTATGTATCGATGCATACACATCTTGTATCGACGCATAGCTAAAAAAAATCTTCCTATGAGCCGATGCATGGCTCTATGAGTCGATGCATACCTTTTCCTTGCTTCTGGTTTTCTAAAATCTCACTGCATGCATCGATGCATAAAGCTATGTGTCGACCCATACTGTTGTTTTTCATCAAAAACTCAGTTTTTCTTCACTGTTACGAATTCCCATTATTTCCATACAACACCAAACCTTATAATACATCATAACATAATTAATTACTGTGTTTTTACATCCAATTGATCACCGAATTTGTTTTCTAATTAACCTATATTCATCTTACATAGATTAATCATTCATAACAGTTCCAAATTATGGTTTTACGTCGGATTATAACGTTAGGGCACACTCAATTATCCTAATTCGAGATTCCTAACGGATCGATTCGTTCTATTGATCATTAAAACCTATAAGGCATAATAATCAGATTCAATCCCCCCTTACCTCGCGATGAATCTTCGAATTCTCGGCGTTTGGCTTTTTCTCCTCTTTCTCTTCTCTTTTCCAATCTCACGTAGAATGCAATCCTAATTCCTTTCCTCACTTGTTTCCTTTTATTACTTTATTTATTCCTTTTTATTTTCCAAATAATCGAAATAAATTAATTAGGATTAAGTAGAGCTTTTTACTCCATACACCCTACAATTCAACTTCACACCCCAACACTTCCATTATTTAATTACTTAATTAAATCCTTTAATTCAAAAATTCCAATAATTAAACCTTTAATTAAATTTCTAATTATTTAATAATTGAATTAATTTGGGGTGCCACATGACCTGTAGCAGAAAATTATAATTTCACAACATGCTTGTTTTCCCAACTCAATTCAATCATTCCCAACCCGAATCAAACCACAGATTGTCACCAAAATCAATCAACAAACAACATTATGATGCACAACAACACAATTTTTCCATACTTAACAATCCTATAACATGTGATGGATTCAATTTCATGCAATTAGACAATTTAGGGACAAATTTCATAAACCTAGAAAATCCTAAAATGGGATTCCTAACTACTTAATCATCCCTATCATTCCCAAAATCTTTAAGGCATATTAATCAGATAAAAATCACCCCTTACCTGAGAAATTCCTTGAATCTTTGAGTTCTTGGTTCTTTTCTTCCTTCTGCCTCTTCTCACTTTCACGTACAATCAATTTCTCCAAAAAGACTCCCAATTCACTTTTTCCTCTTTTCTTTCCTTTTATTATTATTCTATAATAATAATAATAACAAAATAGTAAGTTTAGAGGATTTTACTCCTCACACCCCCTTCTACTCTTCACACCAACAACCCATTTTTCTTTTTATTTAATTAAATAATTCCAAAAACGCCAATAATTCAGTTTCTAATTAAATAAATAATTAAAATCCATATTATCTAATAATTGAAATTATTGGGGTGTTACACTACTCCCCTCTGTGGGCAAAAAGGTACCTTAAAACTTATTTTAGTTTGTAAAGACCAAATAAGATGTAACTGATGAGTGCACTGCACACCGCTATAGTCAACCTCGCTAAGGCTCTGTTCCTACTTAGTTCAACCTGTCAGGGGCTCTGTACCAAAACAAGGTTTCAACCTCGCTAAGGCTTTGTTCCTACTCGGTTCAACCTGCCAGGGGCTCTATACCAACACAAGGTTTCAACCTCACTAAGGCTCTGTTTCTACTCGGTTCAACCTGCCAGGGGCTCTGTACCAAATCAAGGTTTCAACCTCGCTAAGGCTCTGTTCCTAATCGGATTAACCTGCCAGGGGCTCTATACCAAATCAAGGTTTCAACCTCGCTAAGGCTCTGTTCCTAATCGGATCAACCTGCCAGGGGCTCTGTACCAAATCAAGGTTTCAACCTCGCCAAGGCTCTGTTCCTCCTCGGTTCAACCTGCTAGGGGCTCTGTACCAAAACAAGGTGTCAACCTCGCCAAGGCTCTGCACCTACTCGGTCAACCTGCTAGGGGCTCTGCATCAATTCGGCTCAAAGCCTTGGTTCAAGATACTTTGCTTGGATCAGTGTCAGGCATAGCCCGACGTTTCACCACAACTCAGCTTAAAGCCTTGGTTCAAGATACTTTGCTTGGATCAGTGTCAGGCACAACCTGGCATTTCGCCACAACTCGGCTTAAATTCTTGGTTCAAGATACTTTGCTTGTATCAGTGCGAGGCACAGCCCGACATTTCGCCACAACTCGGCTTAAAGCCTTGATTCAAGATACTTTGCTTGAATTAGTGACGGGTACAACCCGGCGTTTCGCCACAACTCGGCTCAAAGCCTTGGTTCAAGATACTTTGCTTGGATCAGTGTCAGGCATAGCCCGGCGTTTCACGACCACTCGGCTCAAAGCCTTGGTTCAAGATACTTTGCTTGGATTAGTGTCAGGCACAACCCGACTTTTCGCCACAACTCGACTTAAAGCCTTGATTCAATATACTTTGCTTGAATCAGTGACGGGCACAACCCGATGTTTCGCCACAACTCGGCTTAAAGTCTTGTGTCAATTTGAAAAAGCTTGAAGGACCTGTCAAAAGCCATGAAAAATTACTCGGGGGCTGGTTTGTCTATAAATCTAAGTCTTACTACCAATAGCCTGACAAGGCTTAAGATATGCCTGCCGAGATGCTAGAGTAAGGTTGGCAAAAGCGAACAAAGGATTG
Organism: Vicia sativa; assembly: GCA_021764765.1. NCBI lineage: Eukaryota > Viridiplantae > Streptophyta > Magnoliopsida > Fabales > Fabaceae > Vicia > Vicia sativa. The sequence continues at coordinate 21,669,186 of CM038794.1, read as the reverse complement.
TGTCTTCTCAATAAAGTTTCATAGCTTAAAATGAGCCATTTGACTTGGGGGGCTACTATATCACACATATCTGTTCACGTAATCTGTAACACCCCTTCTAATTACCCGCGTTTTGTAAATATTAATCAGAGTTTTAATCACAAATCAAGAGGCATCACAATTTAAATATTTCAAATCAATCAACACAGTTGTCATGCTTTCACTGAAGAATAAATCATTAAATAAAACAGACTCAAAGTTATGTTTAACAGCGGAAATGAAACATAACAAATTCCGAATACATCATTCATAGTTATTCCAAGATAATAAATCAAAGCATAATTCAAAACCATTAAGGATATCCATTAAAGGATTTCAAAACAAACGTTTTCCCCAGTGTTACATCTACCAGAGCACGACACTGACACGCGGATTAACTAACTGATTCAACTCTAGAGCTATCCTCACCAATTCCAAGCAGCTAATCACTTCGGATCTGAAATCATCAAAGTAAGGGTGAGATCTCTATCCAATATAAAATGCATTATACGTTTTTAAATACAACAGAATAACTCGATGCGTTAGTCCATTATTAAAACACATTCATAGTTCAATTCACAAAAATATTATACACAATTCATTTATGCAATTAAACAATCAATGGAAATTGCAACACTGGAAACCATCCTAGCATGTTACAACCCCATATGCAATGCAGACTCTATGCATGTGGTACCAACCGTGAACCGAGTTCACCCTCTGTTCCATCACACTTGGAAAACAGCGGAAATACATGATTCGCCCAGAACACTGAGTCAAGAATCTAGCCTCACTACCTCAATCCTGGTAAGTCTATTGGCTCTGCAAGTTCACTTCCGCACAATGGGAATGAACCAATTAATAATGCTTATGCATGCATCATAAAAGCATGCAACATCAATTCACAGAATATGTTATCACATAATTCACACAATGCCAATTCTCCAATGTATTCCATCCCATCACAATGATTATCAAACACAACCTGGTAAGCATTATTACTCATTCATCAAATCATACAATTCAATCCCATTTCTCATCGTTCTCAACTATCCACCTTTTTTTTCAAAAATCGGAAGCTCGACTATTTTTAAAATAATTTTAGCAAAATAATATTTTTCTCTTTTTAAAAGATAGTATTTTTAATTTAAGAAATAATGCCGAAAACGGCACTCGAATCAGAGTTACGGTTTAGAAAATATGAATTTTTGAAGTTTTAAGTATTTTGAAAAATTGCACATGGAACCCGGTTCCTACATATACAGGAACCGGTTCCTGTGAAGTCTGAAAAACACGCTTCCTGGAATTTGTATGGGAACCCGGTTCCTACCCCACTGGGAACCAGTTCCTACGTACAAAATTCCCCAGTTTTGAAAAATTAACACTGGGAACCCGGTTCCTTCCCACAGGGAACCGGTTCCCACGACCTGCAGAATCATTTTCTGCTATTTTGACAGCATTTAGGCATTCCTCATCACCTCCAACCATTCCCATATGACTTATGACATTAGAAACACCAGTTTACGACCTTTACACGCCAACACAAAATCATATATCATTATTTTCACCATTCCTATCAATTGTTTGACACATTAACAGTCCTAAATTCTATATTCCGACACAAAATAGAGTTTAATCCTATAAACCTATAATCACCTAATTCGAATTTCCTAACGTACCCAATCACCCGGTTGATTCCCAAAACCCATAAGGCATTAAAACCGAATGAAATCACCCCTTACCTCGCGATGATCTTCGATTTTCTCGGTGTTGGCTTTTTCCTTCTCTTCTCTTCTCTTCTCCAATTCTACGTGAAATAATTTTTCCCAAAAACCTTCTTTTTCCTTCTTTTCCTTTTTATAATCCTTTTAATACTCCTTTATTATTCCAAATAAAATACATAATTAATAATTAGTGAAAAGTAGAGTGATTTACTCCTCACACCCACTTATTTACTCTACACACCTCCACGTTCTTTTCTTCAATTAATCCAATTAAATCCAAGAATATAAATACTTATGTCTTTAATTAAATAAATAATTAAATTCCTAATTATTTAATATTCGAATTAAATCGGGGTGTCACATAATCAAAGCGTTAAAACATTATGAAAGCGGTTCATGCAAGTGAGTTAAGCATACGAAGCATACAAAGTATGGAATGCAAAGTGCTGAATTTAAAAAGGCACTCGGTTGGGGGGCTCGTCATCATCATTAGGCTCCGTAAAGCTTACATGGTTGTTTAAAACCTTAAAAGTTTCCTTATGGGAAAAGCTCCCAAGCGAAGATCCATAAACAGATTCCGCCAGAATCTATTTAAGGCTATTCTCGAGAAGTTTTGTACCTTGGTTCACATCAAAACCGAGCTATAAAGACGGAGAGAATGATGCCGGAGTATGAGCCGGGTATGCAACTCGGACGAATAGGCATAAAAGAAACTTAATACTATCCGAGTATGGTCCATTTAAACGCTTAAAAAGCTAGTTATCGGCCCATACAAGCCGATACAAGGTATACAAGTCGGAATAGGGCTCTATACCTCGGTTCTAGGTTGAGTACAGCCAGCTTAGTTGTAAATATTACGGTTTGTATGAGCTTTATATGGACATGGGGCTAATAACCTTTGAAGAATATCTCAACTATACCACGAGTTTGTTAGAACTTTGAAATCAAAAGATTCATTCGCCATTGGGTTCACATAATTTTATTAGTCATGTTAAAAGTAATACTGTCTGTAGTATGATTCAAAAGATACATTCAATAATACAATTACATTAATGTCTTCACATGAGTAAGATAGAAAGAAAACATCAGAAAATGTAAGTGCAACAGAATCAGAAAACTGAGTGATACATAACTAAGTGAATAAGTATATAGAGTTGGTTCCACTGTTGAAAAAGAGGACATACAACAGCCTTTTTGAGCAACAACCAAATTCTGCTCTCCTTTTCATCTCAATCTTGTCACAATCTATTCAGCCAGCCACAAGAACAAACAATTCCAATTTCCCTTACTTGGAGAGAGTTCTGAAAGTAACCCATCAGAAAATATTAAGGATCTATTAGCTGAAAGTTATCCTTCCTTTGGCAATATTAATGAATATAACCATGCACTTTATAATTTAATAATAATTTTATTGGCCATTGAGATAAAACAAACAAAAAGTAATATTCATTACCTGAATCAGAATGGAATTGTTTATTTTTTGGCTTCTCAATGGTCATGACTCATATTGTGACTTGACCATTTATTTGTATGACAGGAATGTGAGCAATTTTGGACCAATGTTCCTTTCTTTCATACCTTTCTTCTAACAATGGGCAATCACTAATGTACAGTCGCTGTAAAGAGGTAGGGAGGCTGTCTTCTGGTAATGACTCTAGTCTTGGACACTTATAAAAACCAAGTGATTTCAGCGAGGAGGGAAAGGTTTTTTCTGGAAGCGACACAAGCTCTGAACATATATCAAACCAAATGTCTTCTAGAGAGGAGAGGTGTCCAAGTCCATTTCCTTCTAAGGATTTTATTTCGGAGAGATTACTGATTGACAGACTCACAACGGAAATAGGCAACAATGACTCCTTGAGCAAAATGTTAACAATATCATCTCCTTCGATACTTATTTCTGAAACAGCAGTGAGGCCGTGGAAACCCCAATCTGTTACCTGCTTTGTCATTCTCACAGAATCAATAGCAATTGATTGTAAATTAGGAGGTAGGAAAGCTCCTTCACATAATGATAAATTCAAATTTGTAAGATTCCAGAGATACATCCGTTGGAGAGCGGTAAGGGTGTCCATTCTTTGAGGTAGTGATATAAGTGCCTCACAATCTCTGATATATAGATATTGGAGGGTTGACGAGCTACAAGAAGTTTCTGAAATAAAAATTGATTCCAAACTCCTACATTCACTAATGGAAAGATCTTGAAGCATAGGAAAACCGTTCAATGGGAAAGAGGTGAGTGCATTGCAGCAACTCTGTAATTCAAGACTCTTAAGTGATGTGTAATTGCTCCATGTTTCAGGAGGTAGGAATGTTAACTTCTCACATTCTTCAATACAAAGTGATTGCAAAGATGTCGGTAAACCATTTGTTGGAAATGCAGTGAGAGAACTAATACCATGGAGATCCAGTTTTCGAAGACACGTGCCGCTAACAATCATTTTAGGAACACATTTTAGCATATGACAGTTCCCTATCCTTATTTCTTGCAGCAGACACGGAGAGTCACTCTCGAGCAATGAGCATTGAATCCTTTCAGTGTTGCTTTCTGAATTCGAATCTCCTTCAATATAAATATTTTTTATTGATGAGAGCCACTTTTGAGTAGGTGGTGTTGCCAAGAGATGATCACAACCATATATTTCAATTTCTTCTATGGAAGGAAGATGACTAGGAAAATGTCCCTTCAGTTCAGGACACTTAGATAACTTCAAAGTTTTCAGATGAGGAAAAAGAAATATGTTATCTTGAAGAGGAATCCATTCCTTCCAATTTGACATTTCCTTAATTACAAGCTTCTCAAGGGAAGAAAATGGTTGGAATGAAGAATCGGAACCTCCTGCTGCCATGCCATAGAACTCCTGTCCAATTGTCTCCAAAATTGTCATTCTACTAATCTGCAAGTCCTTGAGAGAAGGTAGCTGCCCTAGTGGTGGAAGTGTCACGCAATTCGCACAATCATCAATGCAGAGGGACACCATGTTAGAAAATGAAGGATCTCCCAACCAACTTGGAAAACTTGTACCACCATATAAGTCAATGCTTAGCTTCTTCAGATTTGGTGATGGTTGTAACTTACTAAGCACTTCTTTTCCTTTAAGCGAGTCATCAACTTCTTCACCCCAGTGTAGCGTTAACTCCTCAATATGTTCTTTGGCCTTCAAGTTGGTATCACTTGCCTCCACGACATCAATGACATTTTGCAGGTTCTTGATGAATAATTTTCCCCGTAGCTTAGGAAACTTCCCAAGCTCTCTGACACTTAACCCAATATTTTCCTTGCCTACTACAAAAACAGTTAGAGTTTGAAGGTTTTCTAGTTCAGTAATTTGCTTTGGCATCTCTACTATGCTTGTCATATCAATATAAAGGTGACGCAAATGAATTAACTTTCCGACATGTTCTGGCAATTTTGTGAGATTTGAGCACCAAGATAAAATCAAGGTTTGCAAATAGTAGAGGTTGCAAATAGTGTCAGGCAAGCTTGTGATTTGAGTGTGAGAGAGATTTAGATAGCGCAACTGCACTAAATTACCAATTGTATCAGGTAGTGTGGTGATGGTTTCATATTTTGATAACGATAACACACGCAGCCTTCCAAATGTGGGTAGCAAATCATCGACCACCTTTCTTGATAAATTGCATCCTACCCATTTAGAGTCAATGGGTAGGAAGCTTCTCAAGCATTTGAATTTGTAGAAAGTCTTAAACTTCTTGAAAATGTCATGATATTCTTGATTATATGACAAATGGCGAACATTTTCATAGGTATTATCACCAAACTCAAGTCTGTAACAACTTTTTCCTGATACAGCAGTAGCTAAATCATTAACAAGGTCATGCAAGACAAACTTTTTCCCACTAGAATCATCATGCAATTGTTGAATCAATGATCTGGATAACAACTCAGCAAAACACTCATCACCTACTTCTTCCATGGTTTTTTTCTGTTGAGAATGATCAAGGAAGCCTTCTGCCATCCACAATAAAACCAATTGCTTCCTATCAAGAGGATAGTCCTTTGGAAAAATAGAGCAATAGGAAAAACATATTTTCAATTGAGAGGAAAGATATTGATAACTCAAGCGCAATGCAGGCAGACTATTATCATTCTTTAAATTCCATAGGTCGTTGTTCAGAACTTCAATCCACTCTTCAGTATCCACTTTCGAACGCAATAGTCCTCCAAGTGATTTCGCAGCTATTGGTAATCCACCACACTTTCTTGCAATCTTCCTTCCAATTGCTTCTACGTTTCGCTTTTGAGTTTCAGAAAAGTCTCCACTTCCAAATGCCTGTTTGGAGAGTAAAAACCAGCTGTCTGCATCTGATAGAGGATGTAATTCAAAAATAGGAAATGTGCGTGCAGCATCTGCCACTTTTTTGTAGCGTGTGGTGATGATCACTCTGCTTCCAGTTTTTCCATAAATCAACGGAGATACAAGTTCTTCCCAATCATGATGAGTGTCATTCCATAAGTCATCCAACACAATAAAAAATCTCCTGTGGCTTAGTTTTTTCTTTAACTCAACTCGAAGTAAATCAAGATTATTGGTTTCCCATGATTTTTTAGTGACAGATTCAAGGAGAGTTTTGGTTACTCTAAGGATATCGAAATCCTCTGATACGCAAGCCCAAGCTCTGTGATTAAAGTGCTTTAGAACTTTTTTATCATTGTAAGCAAGTTGTGCAAGTGTTGTTTTTCCAACACCTCCCATGCCTACAATTGCAACTACACCCATATTAGTATTGCTTTCTGATAGTAACATGCTTATTACTTTCTCTTGGTCATCTGTCCTACCAACCATGTCAGAATCGTTGACCATAGGACTTGAAGGTGTTCTATGAGAAACTCTGACACTTTTAGTTTGCAAACTAAGGATATCTTTATTTTCAGCAAAAAGTTTCAGGCTTTCACACATGTCTTTCATTTGGGTGTTGATCTCACCATAGATATTTTGAAAAGGAGAAGAAATGAAGTTCCAGACCTGTTTAGTTTTGCTTGCAGGTTGCGTGTTCTCCATCTTGCGTCGAAGGGAGTCATAGCTAATTTGGTTGAGCAGATCTTCAGCATCGTAGACAGCATCTTTCAACCCATCAAGCCAGTCTTTGACAGAAGGAGTGTTGATCTGCTTCTCCTCCGCAGCATCTAGGAGAGGTTGAAGAGTGCGTAGTGTTATCCTTAACTGTTTCAAGAGTGAGAGATCGAGCTTGGTGTTTGTGATGTAATCAAGAAACTCTTTGGAAGCAAGTTTCTGAACTAAGGTCTGAACAGTTGCAGAGAGGAAAGCACTTCCAATCATAGTTGCAGCCATGTTTGAATGAAATGAAGATCTATGTGAATGGAGAGCAAAGAGTGGTGTGTGAATGGTTGGCAATGGTTATAGTAAAGCAAGAGTGATATGTGAATACTGTTCAATAATTGATGCAAAGCAATAATTGATATTAGTACAATGCATGGCCTATGTAATAATGTGGTCACAGATGATTGTCACATATGATGTAGCTAAGAGAGGTCCTGAAATAATTGTGTTGTTATTTATTTCACCAATTTCGTACGTACAATGCTTTTGCAACTTGTTTGCTTCAAAACTGATGGGAGCATAGTCACACTGTTCTCAATATTAAGCATTGATTAGGAATTTGTTTGACTCAATATTAGAAGTAGAATACTTCTTTCTTACGCATATGGTTCTTTCTTGTCTACTTTAGTTTATACAAAAACGTGTAGGACAGTGTAGTAGTGTGTAGAATGTACAATTATATAGGTCCAATCATTTTTGAGTAGTATATATAAAAAATGGAAAAATTAATGTCATATTTATTTAGTCATAAAATAATTATATATGTGAAGTATAAATAATTGATATTGATATAAGATATATCTCATGTTGAGAGATAGCCTGACATATAAAGTTAGTGGAAAATATTAAGAGGTATAAGTCCTACATTGCAACATTGTTTGGCTTCTCATTAGTCATCATCTCAAGGCTTTAGAGATAACATGTTTCGGGTCCGACTAAGGCTTTAGAGATAAAATACACTTGACATTGCGCGAAATTTTTCTCTCAAGAGTCTCAGGTTCTTAACACACCTGAAAGTTTGAGGTTCTAAACAAATCCAAGAGTCCAAACTAGATTTTTTGTGCCGGTAACAATAAAACTTTGTTGCAGTTAATATTTGATTATTTTTTCAACGAACTCTTTCTATTCATGATTTGGACTTAGTAATAATACCTTCATTTTGAGTTTGGCACTCATGTGATTATAACAACTAACATCAGTTAAAAAGTCTTCATTTTTTACCAAGACAGTCAAGTAACAGAAGTTCACACCTCTAGTTCTTCCCTTATCTCTGTATCCAAGCAATAGAATGAAATTTTTACTCGGTCAGTGTTTAGTATTGGTTAAAATATGATTGATATATACAACATTGACTTCTTATTCTAAAACAATTGTGTACAAATACTTTGGTACAAATTATGACGAAAACACGACAATACACTAAGTGGATTTATATTTGAAGGTAGCATAATTAATCATGTCATTGAGATTCAGCTACCAACTTCCTGAATTTGGAGTAGTATTTGATGTAAGATCTTATCCTCTCCTAAAGTGAGATACTAGAAACAAAATATCTGACCTTTACTGATTTTTTCGATCCTTTTCTTGGAAATTCTAACTCCCCTTTCAATAGTCTTATTCATAGTTTCTATATCTTCAAGCAGAGGTAATGAGACAGAGCCCTCAGACTCTAGGTTTTTTATCCATCCGCGAAGTAAGAAATTTATGACCTGTAAACAAGTTAAACGTCTCAATTTGTAACCGATGACCTGTAACGAATCAATTTGTACAATGACATTAAGCATTTGAGAGACTGATTGGGAGAGTCTATTGAAAGAGCTTATGACAAGTCCATAAATTATTTTCAGCTTATTTCCATAAACTCACTAGGATAGCATATGAAAAAATGCATATAACTTATATGAAAACAGTTTGACTTTAATTCATCTTTTACTATTCGAATAGCTTATATACATAAGCACTTATATGATAAGCCATTATGCTATAGCCATTATGTCGCGTAGGTTTATGGTAAATGTTATGGTTGTTCTATTTGTCTGCATAATCTACTTTTCCTTATGTTTGCTTACCTTTTGTTTGTTTTGATTTTAATTAAATCCATCCATGAGATATTCCAATTTCTAGATATGGAGATCAGAAAAGCTGCTCCGCTATGTCGTGTCGGGTTATGGTAAAGGTTATGGTTGTTCTATTTGTCTGCATAATATACTTTTTCTTTCTGCATAATTTTCCTTTCTGCATAATTTGTTCTGATGCATAATTTGTTATGAGTTGTTTTTTCATCTTTGCTAATAGATTATGCAGACAAAGGGTTTCATGTATCCAAGGTTTTCCAAATTCATATCTATGCACCTGTACTGAGTATAACTCTATAGAGTCCCAAAAGTCAGAATATTTCGCGCTAAGCGGGCTCCTCCTCGCGCGCTAAGCGCGGTCTGCGATTCTGCACTTTTTCTGCTACGAACCAGCTTCTTTCTCCCACAAAATTACCACATAAAAATCATTCCAATCAGTCTAATAACATCATTAAAGGGTATCCTAACACGTTTCTAATCATGGGTCATCATTCTAAGTTGAAAAACACAATTTCCCTTCAAACTCTAACATTCAAAGACTCTAGAAATTGAAATTGAACAACCTAGCATGTTCCTAATCATTACCCACAACATACAATCAAACAATAACATGGATTCTCCACCCTCATCTCTTGAAAATTCCTCTTCTAGGGTTTCCTCTTCACTTTTTCTTCTTTCTCCTCTTCTCTTCTCTTCTCTTCTTTCTCTTCTCTTCTTTCTCTACATTCTCCAAATGAAAATTCTAATTATGATTCCTTTTAATCCTTACTAACTAGGATTGTCTTAATTGGCTTAATACTTAACATCTCTCCATTACTTCTATTCTCATAAATAGGCCCAATACTAAATAACCACTATTCTACTCATAAAACACAATTATTTAAATAACACACGTATTCAAATAATTCACATTTAAATTAAAACACCCAATTAAATTAATTATCACATAATAATATATCATAATAATTAATAATTAGCTATTTAAAAAATCGGGATGTTACAATCTCCCCCACTTAAAAGATTTCCGCCCTTAAAAATTACCTCAAGCGAACAACTCAAGATATGATTCCTTCATCTGACTCTCAAGCTCCCAAGTCACATTACCACTAGCAGGACCTCCCCATGCTACCTTCACTAAAGCGATTTCCTTCCCTCGAAGTTGCTTAACTTCCTCAATACGCATCGGTAAAGTCTCAACCGTCAAATTATCTCTAACTTGGACATCATCTAGCGGCACAACATGAGATATATCTAGCATATATTTCCTCAATTGAGATACATGGAATACGTCATGAATATTAGCAAGTGACGGCGGCAACTAAATTTGATAGGCTACTTCACCAACTTTCTCAGCAATTTGATAAGGACCAATAAAACACAGAATCAACTTCCTTGACTTCAATGCTCTACCAATACCAGTCACAGGAGTAACTCTCAAAAACACATGATCACCTTTCTCAAAGCTAAGATCTTTCCTCCTCTTATCATGATAACTCTTTTGACGACTCTGGGAAATCTTCATCTTATCGTGAGGTAATAGTGTCGGAATTGCCTTGCGAGGGGTCCGGGCGGCTATTACAGTGATCGTCATCTCACCATGTGGTAGATGAAACGACGACGTCTCATGGTGCCACCTCTCAACAAAAGCATTGATTATCCCCCAATTGACCATACTATATCCACAGAGGGTCAAATCTCTCAACCCTGTAAGATTAAGAAGCTCATCAAACCATGGCTCGAGAGGGGTAACAACTCTGTTGATCCCATGGTTGATGACCTTCAGTGTATCACGCTCTTGAAAAAAATTCATAGTTATAATTCATAATAATATTCATAAGAAAATTCATAATATAAATGTAAATTTTATACCTGTCCATCCCATATATATTTAGCCACATGGGTGGGATAAAGACGCAGTAGTGATAAATCGGAAGGTCCCCCTCCAAAGACCTGAGGGGCTTGCGAAGCCGCTGCCTCTGGCATCTCTAGTGCCTTGGGTGCCACCGGTGCCTCGGGTGCCATCGGTGCCTCGGCTGCTGCTGGTGTAGCATCAAGTCTCACCTTAAATGGTTGCACCTGTGTAACGGATGATGATTCCGTCTCAAATATCCTCGGTGAGGATGTGCATCTAGTATGGTCTATCCAGATGGCACATGAGGTTGGATTTCCTGAGTCCTCTATCTCCCCACAAAAGCATGTTGTACAATCCTCCCGTGCCTCAAACGTGATTGTCTCTCGTCCATATCTCCTATAGAAGTAAGAAAGAAATGTTAGCATATGGTCTGAAGTGCAAAATATGGCTAAAAACATGTGCAGACAGAAACCAGAACTATACTTATGGTTTGTTCTTTCCAAAAATTGGAATTATACTTTCGATTTTCTTTGCGAAAATAGAAAACGGACCTCTGCGTCCCAATACCCAAAATGTGTCAAAAAAAGAATTGATCGTCAAATAAAGTTTACAAAGTGTTTTCTAATGAGTTCTAATGATGTAAACTAGATAAAACAACACATTTAGAACCCTATTTCACTAATTTGGGTAGAAATCACATAAACTCTATAAATAGCTTAAATCACTTACTTGATTGATTGGTAGTGATTGTTGCTTTCTTGATTCCATTAGATGTTTTATGTATCCAATGGTTGATGATTTGTGTTGAATTTTTGGAAAAAAATTGATTTTGGTGAGAAGGGTGTCGCACCCCAAAATTTGCCCTATCATTATTCATGCCGTTTATTTCTCTAAGTTATTCATTATTATTTGTGGCCGCGTGTACCATTTATTTTGTTATAGATGATTCATGACGTGTCGTTTCAATTGTGATAAAAGGGTTGGGACGGTTGGCTCTATAAGTGTTCGAATTTTTATCATGATCATCTTGTTAGAAGTGTACTAGAAGAAGAGGATTTGCGTTTTCTAATGGAAATTCAATATTTCCAAAGGTTTTCAAGTTCGAATGCAAGTTTGCAATCAAAGATAAGCTTCATTTTTATTAGTTCAAGAGTCATAACACGAGATTTTTGATGGGATTCATGATCAAAAGTCTTTGAATTTTGGGTAGCTCATCAAATTTTGTTTGCGAAAGAAGTGCAAAATTTTTGCTTGAATTATGCTTCAAAGTTCAATGGACGTTCAAGAAATCCAAGAAATAATATTATAGGGAAATTCTTATATTCTTGAGTTTGGAATAGTTCAAGATTATTCTTACAAGTTCTAAAAGAGTTCAGATTCTTTCATTTTAAAATTCAAGAAGTCCAAGTTTCAACATTTTTTTTTCCAAGTCATCCAGTTTCTTTCAAGCTTCCACAAAGATTTGGAATTTGAATTACTTGTTTTGTTTCGTTCTCTTCAAAAGAAACAACGAAGGGTATGACCAAAATCTCATCCAAAGTCTCTACAAAAAAGGAATTCATTCAAGCTTAAAGGAAAAGTTACACTAGGATTTCAAGTTACATTATGCACATACAAGAAAGTTTCAAAGTTCTACAATTGCAATTCCACTTGAAACAATTGATACAAATTTATTCAAGAAGTGTGTATTAGATTTACAAAGTTACAAGGAAATTTTTGATATAAGGTGAACAAAGAAGAGCAGTTCAAATTACAAGAGAAAAGGGAATTTTCTCTAAAAGTTACAACAATGCTACGAAAATCCTAATCTAAACCATGAAACTCTAATTGCTTTCTAAATGTCTTCAAGTTTCTCCAAGCTCCTCCATGTTAGGCTTGCCTTTGCCTCAAAGCCATCACCATTGTCGCGATTCATGAAATAAAGAAGAAATGAACATGGTTAGAACATAAATTCACGAACATGAATAAGAGAATTTCAAAGAGTTTTATTCAATCTCATCATTAGGGATGGTAGCAAGAATCAGAATGCAGGGGGATTTTCAAATCATGTTCAAGCACTAATTTAGGCCTCATACAATTGGAATTATATTTTGATCATTGGCCTAGGGTTCTCTCTACAAATCACAACAAAGTTGGTTCACAAAGAGAAGGAAACTCAGAATTTCATCATAGTTAACAGGATGGCACAAAATTTACAAGCAGCCTCACAAATTTTGGATCATTGGCTGAAAATAGGTCTTTTGCAAATCACAGACTGTTGGTTCACAATAGGGATAAAACCCAAAAGCATCATATGTATAAAGCCAACAGTAAAAGCAGAGCAGGAGCAGACAAAGCTAAAAATGTCAAGACGTTAAGCCACTTTATTTTTCCAGGGGTCCAACATATCATAATTCAGAACATAACATGTCAGAACTACAAAAATGTCAAGACAGTAAGCCCAATTGATAAAGCACAGCAGGTTTATGGTCAAAAATAGCAGAACATACAACAGAAATAGCAGAGCCAGCAATAGAAAAAGCCAAGATACTAGTTCCAAAACACATTTTCAACCCTAATTTCCCAGGATATAACAAGCAACAGCTATACGAAACAAAGGGGGAAAAAACCAGAAGCAAAAACCCAGCAACAAACAAAAGCAACAGTCTCACAAACAGAAACCAAAAATTATAACCAAGAAAACCATTGTTCCAAAACCGAGCCAAACCACAGAAAAACACAAAGCAACAGCCATCTAAACCCCAAGCCAGAACACAAAAAAACCCTAACTATCATTATTTCCCTGCTTCCTAATCCTTTCAGAAATCAAAAAAGGCAAAGAGAAAGAGTTTCATAAAGGTAATATCGGGTTTTCGAAGGAGGAGGAGGAGGTTGCGAACCCTACGACCGCCATCCTTCTCTTTCTCTTCCATTTCCTTTATTTCCGTGCATGAATCGTTGCCATCAGACACCATTTAGGAACTAGGGTTTGCTTTTCCCTTTTCCGATCCAGGCTTCGCCTGTAAGAATCACAAAAACAACAACTTAGAATCGGGTTCCAGAAGAAGAACATGAGTCGGAAAACGCAAAGGAACCACAGTCTGGGATGAGCCGCCGCCGTCACCGCCACGAGGGCGATTTCTGGCGCCATCACGAGAGGATGATAACAGAGAGCGGTCGTGAGAGAGAGGTGCGAAATCGTGAGAGAACGAGAGAGTTTTCATGAGAGAACGAGAGAGTTTGCATGAGAGAGCGAGATAGATGAGAGAATCGTGGAAGAGAGACAGAAGTAATTATGTTTAGGTTCTTTTATTTTGTTAATTTTATAAAAAGAACATGGTTTAGTATTTAATTTAGGTTTTAACTAGGATTAGTGTTATTTTAGTTAGTTTATATAAAAACATAGGTTAATTAGTTTAAAAATATAATTAGTTTGGTTAGTCATGGTGGTGACACTTGTCACCACCCTTAATTAAGAAAATCTTAGTTTTTTATTATTTATGTATAATATGCTATCTTTATGATGCCCCTGCCACTTGTAACACCCCTTCTAAAATACCCTGCAATTATTAATTATATCAGAGTTAACATGTAAAACAAGGGATGTCACAATTATGGAATAAATAAAACCTTCAATAAAATAGTAGCCATGCTACACTAAGGGTCACTATTAAAATAATCAATCAAACTAAGACCATGTCTTACACAGCGGAAAAATACCATCAAACAAAACGGAATAAACCAATCATAATTATTCCTAAAGTAATCCAAATAACAATTGAATACTAAACAAATCCTCAACTAAACGTTCCCCAGTGTTACAACCTATCAGAGCATGACACTGACACGCGGACACAAAGAGACATAGCTCTAAAGCCATCCTCACCAACTCCTGAGTTGCTAACTTTAATCTGAAATCATTAAAGTAAGGGTGAGATTTCTGATAATTAACATGCACTATAAGTTCCTCAATCAACAATATATCACACGCATATTATTTCACCCGTTCTAGCATAATTCAGTTTCGATACATAGTTACAACCATACAAATCATTATGCACAACAATTAACAACAAGAGAATTGTAACACTGGAAGACATCCTAACATGTTACAATTCCATGCAAACACAAATGCAGACACAATGCATGTGGTACCAACACGTGACCAAGTCACCCAACACTGATCCATCATCAACCGGATACAATAATCATTGATTCGTCCATAACCACCCGGAAACGAATCCAGCCTAACCACCCATCATCACCCGGGTACGGTTAACGGCAATACAAGTCAAATTCCACACAATGGGAATTAACTTCACCAGAAATGCATATGCACGCACAACACCAGCATGCAACATTCAATCAGTCTATGAAATACACCAAATTATCATAACTGAGTCAAAACCAAAACATGATATTCTCAACAATCATGCATTCAACCAGCAATATAAACATGCCTTCTATTCACACAATACTAATACAACCAATGCCACAGATTCACTACTGCTTACACACCAGTGTACGTCAACTAATAACCACTTCATTCGGAATTCGACCCATTTTCAAAATAATTTCGAGTTATAGTAAATCTCTTCATTTTATAAAATAGAGCATTAAGTTTAAGAAACAATGTCCAAAACGGCGCTCAAAACGGACTTACGGTTTGAAAGTTATGAATTTTCAAAGTTTGGAATTTTTCAAAAAGTTACAGTGGAACCCGGTTCCTCCCTGGGAGTAACCGGTTCCCACAAAGTTCAAAAACCACGCCCCTGGAAAAATGTATGGGGAACCCGGTTCCTCCAGGTAGGGAACCGGTTCCCAGAAGAAAATTTAGTTTTCTTTGGAAAATTTTAACGTGGAACCCGGTTCCTCCCCAGGAGTAACTGGTTCCTGAGTTCAAAAAATGCCCATTTTCACCATTTCACACACTGGAATCCGGGTTCTCCCACTGGGGAACCGGTTCCCACGACTCTCAGAGCCAAAAATACTAGTTGACAGCAACAGTTTTCCAAAATCATTTTCCCATTCTTTCCAAAACGTACCCATACGTTCCGACACAATAAAATCACTCAATCAACATCATTAACATGCAATATAACATGCTTTGTTCATTCCTATTGACCCTATATCATACTAATCAAAGGATTCTACACAATCTGACACAATAGGGATAACTCTACGGAAAACCTAGAATTTCTAAACTGGGATTTCCTAACATACTATGATCCATACTATTGAATTCAAAACCGATAATACGCATTAATTAATCGAAATCACCCCTTACCTTGTGGGTTCTTCGACTTCCGACACAAATTGGCTTTTCCTCCTTCCTTTCCTCTTCTCAAATGCACGTACTGTGAATATTTCCCAAATGGCTCTTTTCCTTCTTTTTTCCCCCTTTTAATACTCCTTTTATTATTTCTTATATTATTCCAATAAAATAAATAAATAGTAATTAGTAAGAGTAGAGTGTTTTACTCCTCACACCCTTTAATTACACTTCACACCACCAACAATTCCACCTCCATTATAATTTAATTAATTCCAATAATCCAAATAATTAATTTCTAATTAAATTAGTAATTAAAAATTCTAATTATTTTAATAATCGAATTATTTGGGGTGTCACAACTCTCCCCGACTAAAAAGAGTTTTCGTCCTCGAAAACATACCTTAGGCGAAAAGTTCGGGATACGAGTCCTTCATCTGACTTTCCATCTCCCATGTGACATTTCCATCTGCTGGTCCTCACCAAGCTACTCTCACCAACGCTATTTCCTTACCTCGCAACTGTTTCAACTTCCGATCCTCAATTCTCGCAGGCAAAAGCTTCAACAGTCAAATTCTCTCGTACTTGTATATCATCTACCTGAATCTCATGAGACATCAGCTGAGATACATGGAAAACATCATGCAAATTTGCAAGTGACGGCGGTTAAGTAATCTGATACACCACCTTCCCAACTCGCTTGGTAATCTGAAACGGACCAATAAAACGTGGAGTCAACTTCTTTGACTTCAAGGCTCGACCAATACCAGTCATCGGAGTAACTCGCATAAACACATGTTCTCCTTCACTAAACTCAAGATCTTGCCTCCTCTTATCGTGATAGCTCTTCTGACGACTCTGAGAAGCTCTCATCTTCTCCTGAATCATTTTAATCTTGTGTGAGGTCTGTTGGACAATTTCCGGTTCGATCACAGCACTCTCTCCAGATTCATACCAACACAACGGTGTCCGACACCTCCTACCATACAACGCCTCAAACGGAACCATACCAATACTCGAATGAAAGATATTTTTGTAGGTAAACTCAATCAACGGTAGGTAACTATCCCAAGCTCCACATTTTTCCAACACACAAGCTCTTAACAAATCTTCTAAGGACTGAATCGTTCTTTTCGTCCGACCATCTGTCTGTGGATGATAAGTGGAACTCATTCGCAACTTAGTACCCAATGCTTCCTGCAATCCCGTCCATAACTTAGATGTAAACCTCGGATCTCGATCCGACACAATACTAGATGGAATACCATGCAAACTTACGATCTTCTCGACATACAATTCTGCCAACCTCTCCATCGGATAATCCATCCTTATAGGAATAAAGTGAGCAGATTTTGTCAATCGGTCAACAATAACCCAAATAGAATCACAATTCTTTTCCGTCCGTGGCAAACCAGACACAAAATCCATAGAGATGGCATCCCATTTGCACTCCGGAACAAACAATGGTTCCATCAATCCTGACGGTTTCTGATGTTCAATCTCTGATTTCTGACAAACCAAACACGCGTATACTGTGACACCCCGATTTAATTCAAATATTAAATAAGTGAGAATTTAATTATTTATTTAATTAAGGTCTTAAATATTTAATTCATCTGGATTAATTGGATCATTTAATGAGGAAAAGTTGGGAGGTGTGCAGAGTAAACGGTGGGTGTGAGAGTAAATCACTCTACTAATTACTAAGTATTGATTAATTATTTTAATTGGAATATTAAAAGGAAATATAAAAAGGAAAATAAAGGAAAAGAGAGGGTTTTTGGAGAAATCATTTCACGTAGAGTTGGAGAAAGAAGAGAAGAGAGGAAAAGCCGACGCCGAGAGAAACCGAAGAATCATCGCGAGGTAAGGGGTGATTTCGTTTGGTTAATATGTCTTATGGGTTTTGGGAATCAACTGGGTAATTGGGTGTGATAGGAAATGGAATTATAGGTTGATAGCATGAAACCCTAAGTTGTGTCAGTGTATGAAAGAATTGATCATTAGTGTGTCAGAATACTGTTAGGAATGAGTAAACTAGGATGTTTGATGTTATAATGGTGTAAAATGGCTTTAGAATGGTGTCCCCAATATTACAATTCGTGTTTGGAAGATTAGAAATGATTATGGATGCATAAAGCTGTCAAAAGTAGAAATTTTTACTGTTACAGGTCGTGGAAACCGGTTCCCTGTAGGGAGGAACCAGGTTCCAGTGTTAAATTTCAAAATCTGGGGATTTTTGTACATGGGAACCGGTTCCCTGTGGGGAGGAACCGGGTTCCCCATACAAAAATCCAGGGAGACTCAATTTTAAAACCTGGGAACCGGTTCCCTGTGGGGAGGAACCGGGTTCCCCATACAATTTTCCAGGAGCGTGTTTTTCAAAGATTGTGGGAACCGGGTTCTCCCAGTGAGGAACCGGTTACCACTGTGTATTTTTCCAAAATTTCTAAAAACTTCAAAAATTCATATTTTCTAAACCGTAACTCCGATTCAAGTGCCGTTTTCGGTGTTATTTCTTAAATTTAAAATTCTACCTCTTGGAAAGGAAAAATATTATTTTCTCAAAAATTATTTTAAAAGAGCCGAGTTCCCGATTTTTGAAAAGTATGTATTAATTAAGGATGATGGGTAATTAATACGAATGGTCTGAGTACCGGATGAGAACTAATGCATACCATGTTATAATTTGATATCCATTATGATTTGAATGTGATATATTTGGTGGAATGACATCGTGTGATTATGATGATTATTATGATAAGTGGAATAATGTTGCATGCTTTTATGATTGCATGCATGGACATTTGTTAATTGGTTCGTTCCCATTGTGCAGAAGTGAGCTTGCAGAGCCAATAGACTTACCTAGTTGGAGGTAGTGAGGCTAGATTCTTGACCCAATGGTTGTGGGCGAATCATGGATTACACTGTCTTTCCACGAGTAAACGGAGCAGTGGGTGAACGCGGTTCACGTTTTGGTACCACATGCATAGAGTCTGCATTGCATATGGAATTGTAACATGTTAGGATGGTTTCCAGTGTTGCAATTGCCATTGTTTGATATATACATGATCATTGTGTGAACTATTTTCTGCATTGTTTATGATCTTGTGTTTGGTTGATGAACTAATATATTCGATTATTCTGTTGGATCTAAGAACGTATAATACATATTATATTGAATTGGAATCTCACCCTTACTTTAACATTTCAGATCCGAAGTGATTAGCCACTTGGAGTTGGTGAGGATAGCTCTAGATGTCGAGTTTAGTTAATCTAGTCCGCGTGTCAGTGTCATGCTCTGGTAGATGTAACACTGGGGGAAAACGATTGCTTGAATCCTTTAATGGATATTTTGGATAGTTTTGAATTGTGTTTTGATTAAATATCCTGGAATGAATATTAGTTGATGTATTCGGGATTAAATTATGTTACATTTCCGCTGTTAAACATAATTTTGAGTATGATTTAATTGATGAATATTCTTCAGTGAAAGCATGACGCTGTTTGGTCAAATTTTTATGATTTAAGTTGTGACGCCTCTTAATTGATGGAATAAACTCTGATTATTATTTTATAAAACGCAGGTAATTAGAAGGGTGTTACAATAGTGGTATCATAGCATAGTCGGTCTTGTCTTAGTGTCGTTATCCCTTTTAGTATGCGACTAGTGTAAGTAACACTGTCGATACTTGTGTGCTGATGTAGATTGTTTCGTAATGTTACAGAACAATGGATGGAAGAGGTAACGGAAGGAATGATGATGCTATTGCTGAGGCTTTGGAAATATTAGCTGGAGTACTCGGAGGGAATCAGCAGGGAGCTGCGATTGGTGCTGACAGACAATTGGGGAATTTTCAGAGGAATAACCCTCCATTGTTCAAGGGTGCACATGATCCCGAGGGTGCTCAGAAGTGGCTGAAGGAGATCGAGAGGATCTTCCGAGTGATTGATTGTGCTGAGGGGCTAAAGGTGAGGTATGGTACTCACATGTTGGCAGAGGAAGCTGATGACTGGTGGGTTGCTACCAGGACTGAGTTGGAAGAAGATGGGATTGCATTGACTTGGGCTGTGTTCAGGAGAGCTTTTCTGAGAAGATATTTTTCCTGAAGACATTCGGGGTAAGAAAGAGATTGAATTTCTGGAGCTCAAGCAGGGCAACAAGTCTGTGAGTGAGTATGCGACCAAGTTCACTGAGTTAGCAAAGTATTATGCTAATTATCCCAATGATGCAGATGGAGAGTTTTCCAAATGTATCAAGTTTGAGAATGGACTACGTGATGAGATCAAGCAGGGTATCAGGTATCAGCGTATTAGAAGGTTCCCTGATTTGGTTGACTGTAGTAGGATTCTGGAAGAAGATCTTACTAGTACTAAGGCGAATGCTCAGAGTTATGCTGACCGTAAGGGTAAGAGACAGATGGATCGCGGTAAGCCGTATGATAGGAATAATCATAGATCTGGAGGTTGGAAGAAGTCTAGTGGGGGAGACTCTGGTTCTTCCGTGAGGTGTTACAGATGTGGTGAGTTGGGTCACCGATCTCTTGAATGCAAGGCTGATGCGAGGAAGTTCAACAATTGTGGGAGAGTTGGTCATTTAGCTGCTGAGTGTAGGTCCCGAAGGATAACTTGTTACAACTGTGGAGAAGAAGGACACACTCGTCCGCAGTGTACTAAGCCAGAGAAAGAGCAAGCTGGTGGGAAAGTGTTCGCTTTGTCAGGATCAGAGGTTAAGCCGGATGATCGGTTGATTAAAGGTACATGTTTTATTAATGGCATACCTTTAATTGCAATTATTGACACTGGAGCGACACATTCTTTTATTTCTTTGGACTGTGCTAAGAGATTGAATCTAGAAATTTCTAATTTGGATGGAAGTATGGTCATTGATACTCCTGCGTCGGGTTCAGTGAGTACTTCGTATGTGTGTAGAAATTGTCCTATCGTTATTTTCGATAGAGGGTTCGGTATGGATTTAGTGTGCCTACCTTTAGAACAACTTGATATTATCCTTGGAATGAACTGGTTGGTCTTCAACCAGGTTCATATCAATTGTTTTGAGAAGACGGTTATATTTCCGAGGTAGCTAAAGTTGAAGATGCGATCATGTCGAAGATGAATTCAACGTCGAGATGGAGTGTAGTGTTTATGTTATATTCTTCAACCAAGTGAAAGGAAGGCTAAGAGTGGTGAGTTACATTGTGAATGAATTTCCGAGTGTTTTAAGATGTTAATGAGTTACCACCTGAGCGAGAAGTGGAGTTTACTATAGATTTGATTCCTGGAACTAGTCCGGTGTCGATGGCGCCTTATCGCATGTCGGCATCTGAATTGTCTGAACTGAAGAAACAGTTGGAAGAGTTGCTGGAGAAGAAATTTATTCGGCCTAGCGTTTCACCGTGGGATGCGCCAGTGTTGTTGGTTAAGAAGAAGGAAGGTACGATGAGACTGTGTGTTGACTACAGACAGTTGAATAAAGTGACAATCAAGAATCGGTATCCACTGCCGAGGATTGATGACTTGATGGATCAGTTGGTTGGAGCTTGTGTATTTAGCAAAGTTGATCTGAGATCTGGATATCATCAGATTCGTGTTAAGGCGGAAGATATTCAGAAGACTGCGTTCAGAACGAGGTATGGGCATTATGAATATTCTGTTATGCCATTTGGAGTTACTAATGCACCTGGTGTGTTTATGGAGTACATGAACATGATATTTCATCTGTATCTTGACAAGTTTGTGGTGGTGTTTATTGACGACATTCTGATCTATTCAAAGAATGATGAGGAGCATGCAAAGCATCTCAGAGTTGTATTGGAATTGTTGAAGGAAAATAAACTTTATGCGAAATTGTCGAAGTGCGAGTTTTGGTTAAGTGAAGTGAGTTTTCTTGGCCATGTGATTTCCAAGAATGGCATTGCTGTTGATCCTACAAAAGTAGAAGCGGTATCTCAGTGGGAAGTGCCGAAGTATGCTTCGGAGATTTGTAGTTTTCTTGGTCTGGCAGGTTACTACAGGAAATTCATTGAGGGATTTTCTAAGTTAGCTTTACCATTGACTAAGTTGACAAGAAAAGGTCAAGCGTTTATTTGGGATGCAGATTGTGAGGAAGGATTCCAAGAATTGAAGAGGAGGTTGACTAGTGCTCCGATTCTAATTTTGCCGAATCCGGAAGAATCTTTCGTGGTGTATTGTGATGCGTCTTTGATGGGTTTAGGAGGTGTTTTGATGCAAGATAGGCAAGTTGTGGCTTATGCTTCGAGACAGTTAAAGACTCATGAAAGGAATTACCCGACTCATGATTTAGAGTTGGCGGCTGTTGTGTTTGTGTTGAAACTATGGAGGCATTATCTGTATGGTTCACGGTTTGAAGTGTTCAGTGATCATAAGAGCATGAAGTATCTCTTTGATCAGAAGGAGTTAAATATGAGGCAGAGGAGATGGTTAGAATTTCTCAAGGATTACGATTTTGGTTTGAATTATCACCCTGGTAAGGCAAATGTCGTGGCAGATGCGTTGAGCAGGAAATCCTTGCATATGTCAATGTTGATGGTCCGTGAGCTAGATTTGGTTGAGCAGTTCAGAGATTTCAGTTTGGTTTGTGAGACTACTCCGAATAGTGTGCAGTTGGGCATGTTGAAGCTGACTAGTGGTATTTTGGAAGAGATTCGAAATGGGCAGAAGTCTGATGTTGGTTTGGTAGATAAGCTGACATTGATTAACCAAGGTCAAGGAGGCGAGTTCCGAATTGACGAGAATGGTGTTATGAGATTTGGTGATAGAGTGTGTGTTCTGGATGTCGCTGAGATTAGGAAAAGTATTTTAGAAGAAGGACATCGTAGTGGGTTGAGTATTCATCCCGGTGCTACTAAGATGTACCATGACTTGAAGAAGTTATTTTGGTGGCCAGGAATGAAGAAGGGAATTGCCGAGTTTGTGTATGCGTGTTTGGTTTGTCAGAAATAAAAAATTGAGCATCAGAAGCCGTCAGGATTGATGGAACCGTTATTCGTTCCGGAATGGAAATGGGATGGCATTTCTATGGATTTTGTGTCTGGTTTGCCTAGAACAGCGAAGAACTGTGATTCTATTTGGGTGATTGTCGATCGATTGACGAAGTCTGCTCACTTTATTCCGATAAGAATGGATTATCCGATGGAGAGGTTGGCAGAATTGTATGTTGAGAAAGTTGTAAGTTTGCATGGTATTCCGTCTAGCATTGTGTCAGATAGAGATCCGAGGTTTACTTCTAAGTTCTGGACAGGATTGCAGGAAGCTTTGGGTACTAAGTGTCATACCCCAATTTTTGACCTAATATACCACCTTACATTTGCATCATTGCATAACTAACAGTTCAGATAGCATTAATCGGGTATAGCATTCACAGGTCAAAATTAGGGTTTCATCAGATTCTTATCTGATTCAAGAGGCAATCAATTAGGGCTTAAGTTTTTCTCACCTCATTTGATCTATCTTGATCAAATCATCAACCTCTGATCATCAGATATCCATTTCTCTCATAGAACAATCAAGGATCGACCAATTAGGGTTTTGATCGGGCATGAGTTTTCTCTGACTTTTTGAGCAAGAAATAACTTTTTTGGATAGAGATTGGTCATTATATCTTAGATACAACATCTTGACCTAATTTCTGGATTCAAAACATCACGAAGTTCACATTTCATCACCAATTTCAAACATCGATGAATTTTCATCTGCACAGAAAAGTCAAACTTTGACTTTTGGTCAAAATTTTCAAAACAAAACTTTTTCCAACATCAAAATACTTCAAATGATCCATCATGATCATAAAAAATCAAAGGATTTGGAAAAGTCAACAAAAAGTCAAAAGTTTTCATACTTAGAAAATTTTCTAAGTGTTGAAATTTCTTATTTTTTCCAAACTTCATGCCATTTTTTCACCTAGTTCTATTTTGAATTGGAAAAAACTCAAAACATGAAAGTTGTAGCTTGTGAAAAAGCTTTCCAAAATTTCCAAGAACTCTCAAATCCATGGAGTCTAGCCATACTTTTGAAATTGAAACATAAGGCTCCATGAAACTTGATTTTCAAAATCCAAAACTTCAATTATAGGTCATTTTTGTGCTTTCTTCATCTAGAAGCAATCCAACCTTGCCAAATGGATGTTTGAACTGATAAATATCAGTTAGAGGTAATAATTGAGAGGATTGGATCAAATTGTAAAATTGAGCACATGGTAAAAAAAGGAAGTTTCCTTTTTTGGCAAAAGTCTTTCTTACCCTCTAAGTTATCTTTGATTTTCCAAAGGCTTGTACTTGTTGCCTAACATTTCAGAATTCTCTTGCCTATAAATAGCTCACAAATTCAAGTCCAAAACACACCAAAGCAAATGCAAAATCATGCTTTCATTCTTCTTTCTTAAAAATCAAGCAATATAGTGTAAATTTGCCAAACATTGCATTTTTGAAAAACAGTTGAAAACATGTTAAAATTTGGTGTCTAACATGTTTCAATATCAACATGTAACTGGTTTGTAACTTAAAATCAAACTAAAAACAACTAAAAATCAGATTTTGAACTTCATGCTTCCAAACTTGTACAAACTGCCATAACTATCGAATTTGGAGTTTGGTGTGAGCAACTTGAGTTCTGATCACTTGAACATCATCACCATACATCATATGAATGATCCAAACCCTTAGCAACAAACTGTAACTGCTTTAACCTCGATTTCCAGTTTGTATTTTGAGCCTGTGCAGGTGGACTTGTGTAGCACGATCCAGCTTGATTCAAAGCAAGCAAATCATTCACACAGCTTCCATACATGCCGATGAAGCTCAAGCAATCATAAAACAACAACTGGAAGCATCAAAATCCAGAATTCGATTCTCACTTTCACAGGTAAGAACACGAAATCCATTCTCATAATTCTTTGATTCTTTTTGAAAAAGCTCTTGGCCAATCTCTTTCTGCACCTAACACGATCAATAACCCTCAATAAAATCAAAGAATCATCAAACATACATCATTTAATTTGAAATTCTCAGTTTAGGGTTCATAGTGTTCTTCACAACTCAAATCATTCTGGGCTTAATATAAATGCAATTAACAGTCATATTCATGTTCGTGATGAAAAATCGAGTAAGTTTGGTTTTTATTTCATTCCATTTCATTGAGGAAAAAAGATTTGAGCTTGAATTTGGCAAACTGAAGATCAAAACCACGAAGAACAGCTACGCGCGTGTTCTTCATTTTCAAATTTTTAAAATTTCCAATCTTTTTCTAACACGTGTTCTAGTCCACTAACACCCCAGCGCGTTTGGCTCAGTGGTAACCTCCTTGCTCTTAGTCTTCTCTGACACGTGTTCCACCCTTTGGTCATGGGTTCAACTCCCATCAGGACCATTCTTTTTCATAAACTTTCCAATTTTTCATGTTTTTTTACAAAACTTTCACAATTTTTTTGACCAATCAAAACTTCTCATTTTGAGATGATTTTTTAAACACTTGTCAATAAATACATCTATTTTATGATAGTGCAAAAATTTTCAGAAAAAACTTTCATCTGATTAAATTTTAATCGAGCCGAAAACGACGTTCTGAACACTTTTTCAAACCTCCTTAAAAGGTGAATTTTTCAAGTTTTCGACTTCCGATTTTTTTCAAAACTTTTCATAAATGAACCTCACATTTCAAAACATTTTCAAATCATTTTTCAAAACTTTTTCATCAAAACTTGCATCTTTTAACACGATCGATCCAATTTAAACAATAAAATCAAATTCGTTTTTTCTCGAGTTTCTCAATCGATCATGGGCCACCCTTATGGTGTAAGTCCCAATCCTTTATGTACATACTTAGTTTTCCTTGTAAATACTCCAAATCATCATTGTCAATATTCAAACATAAACAAATTTCTTTCGTTTGTTTTCATTCGTTTGTTTATACACCGATGCCATTGGTATTGAAAGGAGCATTATTCCCTGTGAAACTGCTTTCAAACCAATGGGCCTCCTTCACGGTGTAAGTCCCATAACATTCTTTTATGTACATAATATTTCTTTGTACATATCAAACTTTCTTCAAATACATACAATTTTCATCTGTATATAACACAGGTACTTTTATGCTCAAGTACAGACAAACTTTGATCGTTTGTTTTCACTTCACTTGTGTATACTCAAACCAACATTCTTTATGTACAAACAAAACATTCCTTGTACATATGAATTTCTTTTCATACAAACTTTTATCTGTACATAACACAGATACTTTTTGTAAATACTCAAACACAGATAAACTTCGATCGTTCGTTTTGTTTCATCTGTACATTTTACACTGAATACCATTGGTATTGAAAGGAGCATTATTCCCGGTGAAACTGCTTTTAAACCAATGGGCCTCCCTTATGGTTTAAGTCCCAACCCTCCTATGTACATCCAAATTTTTTTGTACATAAAAACTCGTTCGTGTACATATTCATTTCCTTGTGCACAGTTCAAACTTGTAAATAATCAAGTTGCGCTCGTTTTAAACGCTCATTTCACAGACACTTGTTTATATTTCCTTCATAAACTCCTGCAAATAAACATCATGCATTGTTTATATTTCCTTCATAAACTCCTGTGAATATATATATCACACACACACACACACACACACTTGTTTATACAACTGTCTAATTATAACATAACAATTAGACTAATCAATAGGTTCCCCATAATTTAGCCTCCGCTTGGGCTTTATACAAGACAATTCATCACCAGCATGAGTTTAGCCTCCGCTTGGGCTTCATACAAGATAACTCATCCCCAGTTGAGTTTAGCCTTCTCTTGGGCTTCGTACAAAGAAACTCTTCCCACAGAGTTTAGCCTCCGCTTAGGCTTCATATAAGACAACACTCCCCTGTTGAGTTAGCCTCCTCTTGGGCTTCGTTCAAAAGAACTCCTCATTGAGTTTAGCCTTCTCTTGGGCATCATACAATGAAAGAGATAGGAAATCTCTTAACAGCCTCCTATTGGGCTTCCAATACAAAGAATCACCCACGCTAAGATAGAACCCTGAAAGGATGGTTTCCCGGTGAAATCACTTTCAAAATCCCCAGAGAGTAAAATTTCCCAGTGAAATTGCTCTTAATTCCAAAAGGATGGTTTCTCGGTGAAATCCCTTTTAACACAAAGCCAGCCATACCCTATAGCTTCCTCTTGAGCTTCATACAAGGACCCTCGATGACCCTCGGAATGCCTCCTCTTGGGCTAACAATACAAGGACCCACGGGCTTCTTAAAAGCATCCCTTTAATCCAATCAATTTGTCCTCGAGATTTAGACATTTATCATCTCTATGGAAGAAGTATCTCATCTATCACATCACATATAATCAAAAACTTTTCAAACTCTTTTCAAACAAAAACATCTCTTAATTGTAAGTGGTAACGCTTGTACACTCAAGCAAAACACCCAATGCTTACAGTTAAAAGATTCAATCATCTTTTTTTCAAAACATCTTTCTTAAACATGTAAGTGGTAACGCTTGTACACTCAAGCAAAACACCTAATACTTACGATGAAAGATTTTAATCAATCAAACTTTTCAAAAATGTATGTGATGAAATAGATTAGATACATTTTTCATTAAAATGACATTTATCATCTCTTACTAACATCCGTTGCTTTCCACTAGCATAAGTGGGAACTACGATTGCTCTGACTTTCTCAACATCCTTTTGAGAATACGTAGGCACAAGGTCTCATCCTTGCCGAGCAAATTTCTATCTCCCTCAGACCAAACAAACCATAGAACCCTGTAGATCCGAGCTACAAATGCTCTGATTCCCACTAGGGGATATGTAGAAAGATCCACAGATCTTTGCGAGCACAATAATAACAAACACTAGAATCCCACATAATCTATCATTCTTAAAATCCCAAAGGAGAAACTTTCCCAATCATAGAAATAACAATTAAAAAACACACAAACATATCAAACATATTCATATATAAAGCTATGGATAACCATATATATTTAGGGTGCCCCATCTATTCCCTTTATATAACAATCCCCCTTACTCAGAATCCCCCCAATGCGTTGCGTCTAGTTTGCGCTAGTCGTTACGCATATCAATATCAATTGAGGGTATTTCAGCTTTCCCCGTTTTCATAATCATTAAATCATCTTTCTTGTGTTGAAAATAATAAAGCTTGATGCTCGCGGCATCTTTATAAACGAATCAAAAGATTAAATCGTTTCGAGCCAGAGAATCTGAACTCACGTTCGCATCCTCTAGCGCGTCACCTTTTAACGCGAACAGGAAAAATGGCGACTCTGCTGGGGAGTACGCTGAAATTTTTATTTTAAAAGAAAAAAAACGCGTTACTCTTCCCGAGAGCACCAAGCTTTTTTTGTTTTCAAAAAGAAAAGAAAGGGGATAAGCTTTCATATTATGCATATGTCTGTTTTTTTTTATTGTGTGTTTCGCGATTTCATCTGATGGAAAGAAATCCTAACCGGTTTAAGAAACATTTTTAAGATCTAGGTGGAGGTATTAATACGTGAGAAGTTCAATGCTTATGAAGTTAATATCTCCCGCTCAGTGGAGGTTGTCTTGGGGGTATTGTGTTTAGCAAGTAATTGCGAAGACGCTGTACTTTCGGGGGAACTTAAGAAGCTGAGTGGGCTGTAGAACATATTAACCATCCTGGCCATTAGGATGTAGTGCAAAGATTATTCGGGTGTAAACTTAGAGTAATTGTCATACGAGACTACGATCAGGCGAGTTTCTCTTGAAAAATATTATTGGACCATCGAGTATTCAACAAATCCGATAATATTTCAAAGAGGAGTGTTGAGCCTGTATTATCAGTAGAACCCGTTTCATAGATGAATAAGCCCTTAGAACTTAACCACGTTGATTCTTATCGTTGGCTTCATGCTCGTGACTTCGAACGCTTGACCGTGTGTATAACTACTAACCATGTTTGCCGCATTCATGCATTCATTCATTCATTGAAAAAAAAAAAACAAAAAAAAAACTTCATTTCTCTTTCCATTTCCAAAGAATTTAGAGATTTTTCTTTGTAAAATATTTTAGGTTAGAGTGATGGACGTCAGAGGAAGATTCACCAAAAGATACAGTTTTAGAATTCCTGATGTAGGAAAGTTGAAAGAGTTAGCATCCTTGGTAGAAGATCCCTCGGATTTCAGAAAACGCTATGGAACTCTTTTAACTCTTCTGAACGCTAACGTTGATGAAGGACTTCTCAAAACTTTCGTTCAGTTCTACGATTCAGTCTATCGCTGCTTTACTTTCCCTGATTATCAGTTGATGCCTACTTTGGAAGAGTACGCGCATATCCTAGGTATCTCAGTATCAGACAAAGTACCTTTCAATGGTTTGGAAGCCATTCCCAAGTCACCAGTCATTGCAACGATGACTCACTTAAAGAAATCTGAGATAGACAAAAACCTAACTACCAGAGGAAAACTCTTAGGACTGACTTCAAAGTTCCTAATGGAGAAGGCTCTTAAATTCTCTGAAGCTGGTAGTATGGTAGCCTTTGAAGCTATTTTAGCTTTACTCCTCTATGGATTGGTATTGTTTCCCCAACGTCCCAAATTTCGTTGATATCAACGCCATAAGGATCTTTCTGATTGGAAATCCCGTTCCCACCCTGCTTGGTGACACGTACGTCTCTATTCATCATAGGAATCGTCAAGGAGACGGAACTATCGTGTGTTGTGTACCTCTGTTTTTCAAATGGATTGTCTTACACCTGCCTAAATCTCCTATCTTCCGCGAAAATAAAGACGAGTGGCATTAGTCCAGAAGACTCATGTCTCTTACAAACGACGATGTCCATTGGTATACCTTAACAAACAATGAGATGGAAATCATTGAGAGCTGTGGAGAATTTGCCAACGTACCTCTCATCGGTACGAAAGGAGGAATCAACTACAACCCATTCTTGGCAAGACTTCAGCTCGGATACGCAAACTCTGGTAAACCTCTTGGATTTACAGTAGAAAGCTACTTCTACCATGAAGGAGAGGATTCCCAGGGATTGAAAGCTAAGATGATCAGAACATGGCATCACATCCGAAGGAAAGAAAAGGGTAAGGCAAAGAATTGTGTAGCCATGGAAACCTACACTTCTTGGGTAAAGAAAAGAGCGAAGGAATTTCGAATGCCTTACGCTTATGAAGATCCCATGTTCTCAATCGCTTCCAAATCAACAAATTTTCCCATCGAAGCTGTGGGAGAATACCAAGAAGCCTTGACCAAGATAAGGTTTGAGAAAGAAGCTTTGGAAAAAAAATTCCTTAAGGCTAACCTTGAGAATGAGAAGCTCAAGAAGCAAGTCAAAGATCATGAAAAGACGCTCTACTTCCAGGATGAATGGCTCAAGGAGAAAGATGAGGAGATTTGTCAGAAATATGACGCGATCAAGACTTTCATCAAAGAAAGAAAAGGAATGCTTGAAGATTTGATGAATAGCAATCTTACTCCCAACGAGTGGAAGAGAGTCATCAGTAAGCTAAAAGCCGAGAAAGCTGAACTAAAAGCTCACTATGGGAAGGAAATCCTGAAGTTGAAGCTGCATCAAGCTTTTGGATCGTCATCCGACGAAGATGTTTAATTAGTTCAATTTAGTTTGTAATTTTATCATTTATTTTATCATTCGTGTGAGAAATGCTCCAACAAAAAACAATTGTTGTAATCTTCTTCCATTTAATCAATAAAATTTGTGTTTTCCATCCAAATATTTACCAGAAATATCTCTTTTAGCGTAAATTCTTTGGAAATTCCTTTTCTTTACAATCATATTCATGCATCATACTTTGCATTTAAGTCTATCATCTAGGGTCTAAACTTTCACAGTTTTGAACTGTCTTTCACAGATAGGAAAAGATTGTCAAGCTGTCGCGTCTTAGAGTTTCTCGACCGCGTCCACAGCCAACTCGAACGTACAATACTAGATCAAAAAGAAGAAAAGTAATGGAGAACTTTGAGCAAGAGAACGTTGAACTTTGTAGTACAGTAACAACACTACAAGAAGAAGTGGAGAGACTCACATCCTTGGTCAACTCACTTGCCACAGCGCAAAGTCAACAAGCAGCATCGAGCAGTCAAAACCAAGCAGCAACTTCAGAGGATACTACTACTCCAGTTTCAGTTGTCGCAGCCAGTAGTTCACCTTTCAGTATGCCAGAAGGCTATCCATGGGGAATGCCTTTCAACTTCGGCATCGGAGTTCGCCAACCGACTTCTCAAACAACCCCGCTTGAAATACCTACTTTGCAGCAAAACGCTACATTCACTCCGCAACGTGGAGTAACTCTTCCACAAGTAACAATGTCGGTTTCTCAACCGATCATGTTAAACTCAGCTTCCGTAGTGCACGCTACCACAGACGAAGAAGTTCACCACACTCTAGGAAATAACACGAACGCTCGTGGTCCAATGGAGAATCTCCAGGAACAACTCCTCAAAATGCAGCTTGAGATAAAAACGATTCGAGGGAAAGAATTGTTTGGAAAAAACACCTAGGATCTGTGCTTAGTTCCTCGCGTAAAAATACCTGCAAAATTCAAAGTCCCTGACTTTGAAAAGTACAAAGGAAACTCCTGTCCGCAAAGTCATCTCACGATGTATGCCAGGAAAATGTCTACGTACAATGAGGATCATCAGTTGTTGATCCATTACTTCCAGGACAGTCTCACCGGTGCCGCACTAAAGTGGTATATGGGTTTAGACAGCACGAATATCCAAACATTCAACGACCTAGGCAAAGCCTTTATCCAGCAATACAAATTTAACTTGGATATGGCTCCTGATAGGGATCAACTCCGCTCCATGTCTCAAAAGGAAAGAGAGACATTCAAGGAATATGCACAACGATGGAGGGAAATTGCTGCCCAAGTCAACCCACCCTTGGAAGAAAAAGAGATGACTAAGGTATTCTTGAATACTCTAGGCTCATTCTACTATGAGCGAATGATCGCTAGCGCTCCCGGAGACTTCAACGAAATGGTAAGCATGGGAATGCGATTAGAAGAAGGAGTTCGAACATGACGCCTAACCAAGGAAGTAGGATCTTCTAGTGGTACAAAGAAGGTTGGAACCAGTTTTCCAAGGAAAAAAGAACATGACGTAGGAATGGTGTCCCGAGGGAAACCACGCAAAAATGTCATTCAACAACGACAGGTAGCTGCCATAGCACCCGCTGTCAACACAACTCCAAACACAGGAATTGCTCCGCAATTTCAACAAAATCAACAAACTCAACAGCCTCGTCAACAGGCTCAGCAGTATAACAATCAAAACCGTACGCCTCGGGTCACTCAGTTCGACCCAATTCCCATGACGTACACAGAACTTTACCCTGCGCTGATAGAAAGGAATCTAATACAGACAAGGTTACCACCTCCGGTCCCTGAAAAATTACCATGGTTGTACAAAACGGACGTATCTTGCCCTTTTCACCAAGGGGCACCAAGCCATGACCTTGAGCATTGCATAGCGTTGAAAGCAGAGGTGGTACAGAGATTAGTGAAAACTAATCTTCTTTCCTTCAGAAACACAAGTCCGAATGTGCAAGCTAATCCACTTCCCAGTCATAGTGGACACTCAGTGAATCTAATGCTAAGGAATACAGACAGGTACCTTGTCACAGACGTAAACTTAGTCAGAGGAAACTTGGTGCACCTCCATGAAGCATACAGTAAAATGAGTACCTTCACTAAGCACAATTACGCAGCTTGCTATATCTGCTCCAAGAATATTCATGGATGTCCCACCATAAGAGCAGATATCCAGCATTTCTTAGACATTGGTGACCTACAAATTTACAGAAATAGAGATGACCATGACGTAAATACAGTAGGGCATTTTCCGCATGAGCTTTTAGTCTCAGATATCAACTCGGAAAAGTCCCGAAGTAAACGTTGTGATCCCTTGTTTCAACATACCCGAGCATGTGGAGATCGCGTACAATGGTTCCAACATCCCAGCATCTCCTTTGGTGATTTGCCCACCTGGTCCTGTTCCGTACAGTTCTACCAGAGTAATTCCTTACCAATATAATGCAACCCTGATAGAAGATGGGAAGGAGAAACCCATGCCTACACTACCAGCTAATGTCAATATAACAGAAATCGGACGAGTAACGTGAAGTGGACGAGTACACGCTCCATTGCCACCAAGATCGCCTGCAGCTCCTGTTGTTAAACAAAACCCAGTTAACATATCTTCTGAGAATCCTGCAACGATTCCCATTGTTAACCCAAGTACAAACATTGGTTCTACTGATGGAACCAACATCACCTCAGATTTTGATGAGATACTGAAACTAATCAAGAAGAGCGAATATCGAGTCGTAGACCAATTAATGCAGACTCCTTCCAAAATATCAATATTGTCTTTACTCCTCAATTCCGAAGATCACCGAGAAGCTTTGATGAGAGTACTAGACCAGGCTTATATGGATCACGATGTGACTACAGACCAATTTGGAGGGATCGTCTCCAACATAACAGCCTGCAATAATCTGAGCTTTAGTAACGAAGAACTTCCGGAAGAAGGGAAAGATCACAACTTGGCCTTGCACATCTCGATGATTTGCCAGACAGATTCCCTATCCAATGTATTGGTGGATACAGGTTCATCTTTAAACGTAATGCCAAAAACGACGCTCGCTCGTTTAGCTTACAAAGGAACGCCAATGAAGTTCAACGACATAATAGTAAGAGCTTTCGACGGATCAAGGAAGTCAGTTATTGGGGAAGTTGATCTCCCGATGACGATTGCCCACACTTTCCAAATTACCTTCCAAGTCATGGACGTACACCTGCATCTGATTGCTTACTAGGAAGACCTTGGATCCACGATGCGGGAGCGGAACTTCTACTCCATCGAAATTAAAATTCACGATAAATGGAAAGTTGGTAACCATCGGTGAACAAGCTTTGCTTGTAAGTCATCTATCGATTACTCTTTCATCACAGCTAATGACATTGAAGGGACGCATCTCCCAGAAAATCCGTTAGAAGATGAATCTACTAAAAATAGATCATCTATCTCTTCGTATAAAGAAGCGGCACAAATGGTGAAAGATGGCAATACTCGAGGATGGGGACAAGTTATCAAACTGTCAAGAATGAAACGAAGCGGACTTGGGTTCACACCCGTATTCTCCAAAGAAAAGCAGAAAGATGAAGCACTTTCCCCGATCAAGGAAGTATTTCATAGTGGAGGTTTCTTAAACCCTTTTCCGCAAGAGGTTAATGTTGTAACCATTGAAGAGGATGAAGATGATCCATCTGAATCTGAAGAGTGGAGCACTTATTTGAATAGCCCTGAATATGTGTCTCAAGAGGAATCATATGCATCGGTGATCAATTCAAAGACATGTCCTGCACAACATGAAAATCCATGATCCTGCTGAAGTTTGGGATACCTTGGGAGAACCAAGTGGTAAATTTGACTACATGGTGAAATACTCAAAGCTCAAAAATCCGGATCGAAGATATCCAACCCACAGGATGGGGTGATGACTTTGAATACCCTAGTCAATCAGAAGAGGAATACTCGTCTTCTCAACCTAATCAACAAATCGAGATCTCAAACGAAGATATTTGTTTCAACACGTCTGTGGATTTCACCAAGCCAGATCCTAGTTATCACTACATCAACATGATCACTGAAGATCAAGAGTATGACTCAGGATACGATGCGGAAAGTGTCGCCGACAATAAGTCTCTTCACTCAGAAGACTGGAAGGAACATCCCCAGTATTCAACACAAAGATCAACAGGAAGTACAAATGCTATATCTCATACTTTCTGATCTGTTAATCAAGAAGATCGCTTTAGCAGGACAAAAGGCAAAGGCCGTCGTCCGAGTCTTCAAAGCTCGTCACCAGCAATCAAAGTCTACTCGAGGTTAAACCAAGCAGAAAATTACCCGAGTACCTCGACTTCCAAGGAGTTCGTCACTATTGGAAACCTGTTGAAGTTAGGACTAATGTTCATAGCTCTAAGTAGTTTATCTTTGCTTTTTGTTTTGAACTCTCGCTTCGCCCAAAGCGAAGAGATGATTTATAGGGTTTAGCTTTTAAATAATTTCTCTTTGTCTTGCCCAAGACGAATGAGTTTGTATTTTAGGGCCCTGTTTCATAGTGTAAATCATGAATAAAACGCGTTGTTTTTCTACACTTTGTGTTTATTTTCATTTTTACCCTTTTCTGGAAATGATAATCCTAAAAAACACAATAAAAAAAAATCTCTTCATATAAAAAAAATCAATCAAAATTTTTTAAATCTGCATACACTTTCATATTAACCTTTTTCAAAAAAAAAAATGATGAAAAAATGATAAAGAGTTAATTAATCAAACATAAATCAAATTTTGCAGATTAACAAATGGACAAATCCATTGAAAGCAGTAATTCTACGCTCTTTCCCAACTTTGAAATCCCCTATGAATTCGCTGAAAAAGAAGTTGAAGAAGAGATCCCCGATGAAATTTCTAGACTGCTAAGGCACGAGGAAAGGATCATTCAGCCTTATAAAGAACCTCTGGAAGCAATCAACTTGGGTTCTGAGGAAGATAGAAAAGAAGTAAATATCGGAGCTTCACTCAACAGCAGTGTCAAAAGCAAATTGATAAATCTTCTCAAAGAATATGTTGATGTATTTGCCTGGTCCTACCAGGACATGCCGGGTCTAGATACCAGCATCGTGGAGCATCACTTGCCGTTAAAACCAGAATGTCCGCCAGTTAAGCAAAAACTAAGAAGAGTTCACCCTGAGATGGTTGACAAAATCAGAAAAGAAGTTCAAAAGTAGCTCGACGCTGGTTTTCTCATCACTTCTGAATATCCTCATTGGCTAGCCAACATAGTGCCTGTCTCGAAGAAAGACGGAAAGGTCAGAATGTGTGTTGACTACCGGGATCTAAACAAAGCAAGTCCAAAAGACGACTTCCCACTACCGCATATTGACATGCTAGTGGACATCACTGCAAAATTTAACGTCTTTTCCTTCATGGATGGTTTCTCTGGCTACAATCAGATCAAAATGGCTCCCGAAGACATGGAGAAGACATCTTTCATCACGCCATGGGGCACCTTTTGCTACAAAGTAATGCCGTTTGGATTAAAAAATGCAGGCGCAACTTACCAAAGGGCAATGACTACTCTCTTTCATGATATGATGCACAAAGAGATCGAAGTCTACGTAGACGACATGATAGCAAAGTCTGACACTGAAGAAGAGCATATAAAATATCTCTTAAAGTTGTTTCAGCGATTAAGGAAATTTCAGCTCTGCCTGAATCCTAACAAATGCACCTTTGGGGTAAGATCTGGAAAACTCCTAGGTTTCATCGTCAGTCAAAAAGGAATTGAAGTGGACCCTGACAAAGTCAAAGCTATTCAAGAAATGCCTACGCCACATACGAAAAAGCAAGTAAGAGGATTTCTCGGACGGTTGAATTACATCTCCAGATTTATCTCTCGGTGATTGCTACGTGGGCGATATTCAAGCTTCTCCAAAGATCAAAAGGTTGTGTGGACGAAGATTGCCAAAAGCATTCGGCGGTATCAAGGAATACACCGAACCACCAATCTTGATCCCTCCGATCGAAGGAAGACCCTTAATCACCACCTTACCATACTAGATGAGTCCATGGGTCGTGCTTGGACAACAAGATGAAACCAAGAAGGAGCATGCCATTTACTACCTAAGTAAGAAGTTCCACGTGAAACTCGTTACTCCATGCTCCGAAAACATGTTGTGCTTTGTGTGGACTTGAACGTCTTCGCGATACATGATCAATCACACGACTTGGTTAATATCCAAAATGGATCCGATCAAACGTCTTTGAAAAGCACCTTTACAGGAGAATCGCTCGATGGCGATCTTGCTATCCGAATATGACATCAATATCGCGCCCGAGCGGTCAAAGGAAGCATTCTCGTGATCACTTGGCTTATCGGCCGCTCAATGAATACCAATCTCTCAAGTTTGACTTCCCAGACGAGGATGTTATGTACTTGAAAATGAAAGATTGCGACGAACCTCTACACGGAGAAGGACCAGATCCAGAATCCAGATGGGGCCTAGTCTTTGATGGAGCGATTAACGTTTTGGCAATGGAATCGGGCGATCATCATTACTCCGAAGGTTCTCATATACCATTTTCTGCCAGGTTGCTATTTGATTGCACCAACAACATAGCAGAATACGAAGCATGCATCATGGGTATTGAAGAGGCCATCGACTTGAGGATCAAGATCCTTGACATATATGGAGACTCAGCCCTTGTGATCAATCAAATTAAAGACAAGTATGAAACTCATCATCTTGGTCTACTTCCTTACAGGGATTATACGAGACGATTGTTGACTTTCTTCAACGAAGTAGAATTGCATCATATCCCTCGAGATCAGAACCGAATGGAAGACGCCTTGGCTACTCTATCTTCCATGTTCAAAGTCAACGATTGGAACGATATGCCCAGAATTCGCATCAGACGCCTTGAAAGACCTGCATATGTCTTTGCAACTGAAGCAGTCCTCGATGATAAACCGTGGTTCCACGACATCAAATGTTTCCTTCAAACACGAGAGTACCCACTTGGGGCATCGTACAAAGATAAGAAAACTCTAAGGAGGCTTTCTAGGAATTTCTTCCTGAACGAGGATGCACTATACAAAAGAAACTTCGACATGGTTCTGCTCAGATGCGTCGAAAGACAAGAAGCAGACACAATCATCCATGAAGTACATGAAGGATCCTTTGGAACCCATTCAAACGGGCATGCGATGTCCAGAAAAATCTTAAGAGCAGGATACTATTGGATAACGATGGAATCCGATTGCTGTAAACACGTCAAAAGATGTCATAAGTGCCAGATCTACGCAGATAAGATCCATGTGCCACCGACTCTACTCAACGTTCTCTCTTCTCCGTGGCCTTTCTCCATGTGGGGCATTGACATGATCGGGATGATCGAACCAAAAGCGTCCAATGGACATTGCTTTATTTTAGTAGCCATTGACTACTTCACCAAACGGGTCGAAACAGCGTCTTACGCCAACGTTACCAGACAAGTGGTTGTGAGGTTCATCAAGAACAACCTCATTTGCCGGTATGGAATCCCGAGCAAGATCATTACAGACAATGGATCGAACTTGAACAACAGAATGATGACAGAACTGTGTGAGGAATTCAAGATTGAGCATCATAACTCGTCTCCTTACCGGCCAAAGATGAGCAGGAAGCGACCAACAAGAACATCAAAAGATCGTCAAAGATGGTCATCACTTACAAAGGCGGCACGAAATCTGCCATTTGCTCGCATGGGTATCGTGCTTGACGCGCTCAACGAGGGCAACTCCTTTTCTCTAGTATACGGCATGGGCAGTGCTCCCGTAGAAGTTGAGATCCCATCAATGAGGTTCTCATGGAAACCAAGCTATCGAGGCCGAATGGTGTCAAAGGGTCGACCAACTGAACTTAATTGAAGAAAAGCGCCTGACTGCTCTATGTCACGGACAACTCTATCAAAGAAGAATGAAAAAAGCTTTCGACAAAAGGTCCGACCTCGTGAATTCCGAGAAGGCGACCTCGTGCTTAAAAAGATTCTGTCTTTTCAACCGATTCTAGGGCAAATGAACTCCTAATTACGAAGGCCCATACATCGTCAAAAGAAGCTTCTGGCGGTGCTATGACTCTCACAACCATGGACGGTGAGGAACTCCGCATCCTGTGAATCTTGTGCATTAAGAAATACTTTGTCTAAAAACAAAAGAACATTCGGTAAGTCGAAAACCGAAAAGGCGGCTTAGGCAAAAGCGTCTCGGTGGATTGAAAACACGAAAAGCGATCGGGGAAAAATTAGAGACAATAAACAAATTATCGATAGATTGAAAACACGAAAAGGCAATCTAGGCAAAAACAAGGATACAAAAATGACAAAGTAGCGGTCGATCATATTTTGTCCATATGAAGAATTTTCCATCAACGGATCTTCAATCAACTCTTCTGAAGCAACAAGCATAGTTGGAATTCAAAGTTGTTAGGGATAGTAGTGGTTATTTGCTTTCAATGTAGCCTTTTCCCAATAAATTATCATTTCCAACTTTTGTAAATAGCTCATGGAATCACGCATTTGGCTGATTACCATTCTATCAATAAAACTTGAGCTTTGTGCCTTTTGTTTGCAATTCCTGCTTTATTCTGTTTTGCAAAATGACGCTTTTTATTGTGAAAATCACTTTTTGAAACAAAAATGTTTTACATGAATTTTTACTTCAAATTTTGAAACAAAAGCAAAAATTTTCCTTTGAACTATAAACACGGAAAGAACTTCAACAGTTTCTCCACAAGTGTTTCAATCTCCGAAGGGTAAAAACGACGGCTACAGCAGTCTTCTCCTCAGCAGAAATCATCAAAGGACGGTATTCTTATCCAGAAAGAATCTCCAACCAAGTTGCCAATGAAGTGCCTTTCTCAGAAAGTTTAAAGCCTGCAACTCAAAATCTTCATTAATGAACATCTGCACCATTACTGCAAATTTCACCAAGTATTTGTTCGAACTGTGACGTGGTCCTTTTCACAAATATCCCTTTAAGTGTCTTTGTCAAGTATTGTTAGCATGCATATAACATTCATTGACATTCATACATAATAGCATCATTCATGCATTTTTTTGCATTCCTAGAAATGTTTGCTCCCATATCACTGGTGTGAATCATACTTACTTATGTAAGAACGAGTATATCCCCAATAGAATCTCTCCAAACAGAAAGGATACATTTTCCTTTTTCCCCGGTAGAGTCCCCAAACAGAGAAATACATTTTCTTCTCTCCACCACATTCCCCAGCTGAGATCATTCCTCATTGGGAATAATGTCTTGATTGACTTTTTTCTTTCCAGTTCGTTCCTGGATAGAACCCTGTCTATAATCAACAAAGCAATAAGCAATAGCCTCATTGTCTGAGCCGCTTATCTTCATTCCTCAACACTGTCATGAAAGTTTGTCTTCTCAACAAAGTCAAAATTGTGACTGTATGAGAAATTCACCAGCAGTTGTCTTTCTGTCCAAAAGAAAACCTGTGTCTTCCGATCAAAATGCCCGCATCTTCTCAAAAAGAGAGATTCTTGGCAAGATTGTATCCAAGAAAATAGAAACTCGTTTTGAGTTCTGTTTTCTTTCATCTGTTTGTTATTCACAAAGCTGAATATCCAGTAATTTTCAAAGATTTACCTTGTTATAGTTATCACTTTGCTGATAATTGGTAATATCTTCAAACTCATTTAAAATTTGTTTTCCATCATCTGTCTGTTATTCACAAAGCTGAATACACAGCAACTCATTTCTTAAGATCTACCTTGTTATAATTATCATTTTGCTGATAATTGGTAATATCTTCAGAATTCATTACCATGAACTATCACAAGGCTGAT
This sequence comes from Vicia sativa, assembly GCA_021764765.1. Lineage (NCBI taxonomy): Eukaryota > Viridiplantae > Streptophyta > Magnoliopsida > Fabales > Fabaceae > Vicia > Vicia sativa. The sequence continues at coordinate 21,628,729 of CM038794.1, read as the reverse complement.
AATTGGTAATATCATTTTCACTTACCTTAAACATTGTCACAAGGCTGACAGAAGGTAATCTCTCTGTTTCCAAAACAAGACAGATATTCATATATTTTGTGAATCATTCTTTCCCCAACAGGGACGTATTCACAAATTTTCCCCCTACCATGTCATTTCTTTGATATTCCTCTGGGTGAAACTTTTTACAATCATTTTGCATCATCCGCATTTTTGGTATCTTAGGTCCAAAATTTGCGTATTCTGATATTTAAGTCTCTTTACACCTATCAAAACAAAGATATTCATCTTCATCTCTCAGGTTAAATAAACTTAAATAGGGGCATCTGTCATACCCCAATTTTTGACCTAATATACCACCTTACATTTGCATCATTGCATAACTAACAGTTCAGATAGCATTAATCGGGTATATCATTCACAGGTCAAAATTAGGGTTTCATCAGATTTTTATCTGATTCAAGAGGCAATCAATTAGGGTTTGAGTTTTTCTCACCTCATTTGATCTATCTTGATCAAATCATCAACCTCTGATCATCAGATATCCATTTCTCTCATAGAACAATCAGGATTGACCAATTAGGGTTTTGATCGGGCATGAGTTTTCTCTGACTTTTTGAGCAAGAAATAACTTTTTTGGATAGAGACTGGTCATTATATCTTAGATACAACATCTTGACCTAATTTCTGGATTCAAAACATCACAGAAGTTCACAGATTTCATCAGTCAATTTCTAAAACATCTGATGAATTTTCATCTGCACAAAAAAGTCAAACTTTGACTTTTTGTCAAATTTTTCAAAACAAAACTTTTTCCAACATCAAAATACTTCAAATGATCCATCATGATCATAAAAAATCAAAGGATTTGGAAAAGTCAACAAAAAGTCAAAAGTTTTCATACTTAGAAAATTTTCTAAGTGTTGAAATTTCTTATTTTTTCCAAACTTCATGCCATTTTTTCACCTAGTTCTATTTTGAATTGGAAAAAACTCAAAACATGAAAGTTGTAGCTTGTGAAAAAAGCTTTCCAAAATGTCCAAGAACTCTCAAATCCATGGAGTCTAGCCATACTTTTGAAATTGAAACATAAGGCTCCATGAAACTTGATTTTCAAAATCCAAAACTTCAATTATAGGTCATTTTTGTGCTTTCTTCATCTAGAAGCAATCCAACCTTGCCAAATGGATGTTTGAACTGATAAATATCAGTTAGAGGTAATAATTGAGAGGATTGGATCAAATTGTAAAATTGAGCACATGGTGAAAAAAGGAAGTTTCCTTTTTTGGCAAAAGTCTTTCTTACCCTCTAAGTTATCTTTGATTTTCCAAAGGCTTGTACTTGTTGCCTAACATTTCAGAATTCTCTTGCCTATAAATAGCTCACAAATTCAAGTCCAAAACACACCAAAGCAAATGCAAAATCATGCTTTCATTCTTCTTTCTTAAAAATCAAGCAATATAGTGTAAATTTGCCAAACATTGCATTTTTGAAAAACAGTTGAAAACATGTTAAAATTTGGTGTCTAACATGTTTCAATATCAACATGTAACTGGTTTGTAACTTAAAATCAAACTAAAAACAACTAAAAATCAGATTTTGAACTTCATGCTTCCAAACTTGTACAAACTGCCATAACTATCGAATTTGGAGTTTGGTGTGAGCAACTTGAGTTCTGATCACTTGAACATCATCACCATACATCATATGAATGATCCAAACCCTTAGCAACAAACTGTAACTGCTTTAACCTCGATTTCCAGTTTGTATTTTGAGCCTGTGCAGGTGGACTTGTGTAGCACGATCCAGCTTGATTCAAAGCAAGCAAATCATTCACACAGCTTCCATACATGCCGATGAAGCTCAAGCAATCATAAAACAACAACTGGAAGCATCAAAATCCAGAATTCGATTCTCACTTTCACAGGTAAGAACACGAAATCCATTCTCATAATTCTTTGATTCTTTTTGAAAAAGCTCTTGGCCAATCTCTTTCTGCACCTAACACGATCAATAACCCTCAATAAAATCAAAGAATCATCAAACATACATCATTTAATTTGAAATTCTCAGTTTAGGGTTCATAGTGTTCTTCACCACTCAAATCATTCTAGGCTTAATATAAATGCAATTAACAGTCATATTCATGTTCGTGATGAAAAATCGAGTAAGTTTGGTTTTTATTTCATTCCATTTCATTGAGAAAAAAAGATTTGAGCTTGAATTTGGCAAACTGAAGATCAAAACCACGAAGAACAGCTACGCGCGTGTTCTTCATTTTCAAATTTTTAAAATTTCCAATCTTTTTCTAACACGTGTTCTAGTCCACTAACACCCCAGCGCGTTTGGCTCAGTGGTAACCTCCTTGCTCTTAGTCTTCTCTGACACGTGTTCCACCCTTTGGTCATGGGTTCAACTCCCATCAGGACCATTCTTTTTCATAAACTTTCCAATTTTTCATGTTTTTTTACAAAACTTTCACAATTTTTTTGACCAATCAAAACTTCTCATTTTGAGATGATTTTTTAAACACTTGTCAATAAATACATCTATTTTATGATAGTGCAAAAATTTTCAGAAAAAACTTTCATCTGATTAAATTTTAATCGAGCCGAAAACGACGTTCTGAACACTTTTTCAAACCTCCTTAAAAGGTGAATTTTTCAAGTTTTCGACTTCCGATTTTTTTCAAAACTTTTCATAAATGAACCTCACATTTCAAAACATTTTCAAATCATTTTTCAAAACTTTTTCATCAAAATTTGCATCTTTTAACACGATCGATCCAATTTAAACGATAAAATCAAATTCGTTTTTTCTCGAGTTTCTCAATCGATCATGGGCCACCCTTATGGTGTAAGTCCCAATCCTTTATGTACATACTTAGTTTTCCTTGTAAATACTCCAAATCATCATTGTCAATATTCAAACATAAACAAATTTCTTTCGTTTGTTTTCATTCGTTTGTTTATACACCGATGCCATTGGTATTGAAAGGAGCATTATTCCCTGTGAAACTGCTTTCAAACCAATGGGCCTCCTTCACGGTGTAAGTCCCATAACATTCTTTTATGTACATAATATTTCTTTGTACATATCAAACTTTCTTCAAATACATACAATTTTCATCTGTATATAACACAGGTACTTTTATGCTCAAGTACAGACAAACTTTGATCGTTTGTTTTCACTTCACTTGTGTATACTCAAACCAACATTCTTTATGTACAAACAAAACATTCCTTGTACATATCAATTTCTTTTCATACAAACTTTTATCTGTACATAACACAAATACTTTTTGTAAATACTCAAACACAGATAAACTTCGATCGTTCGTTTTGTTTCATCTGTACATTTTACACTGAATACCATTGGTATTGAAAGGAGCATTATTCCCGGTGAAACTGCTTTTAAACCAATGGGCCTCCCTTATGGTGTAAGTCCCAAACCTCCTATGTACATCCACATTTTTTTGTACATAAAAACTCGTTCGTGTACATATTCATTTCCTTGTGCACAGTTCAAACTTGTAAATAATCAAGTTGCGCTCGTTTTAAACGCTCGTTTCACAGACACTTGTTTATATTTCCTTCATAAACTCCTGCAAATAAACATCATGCATTGTTTATATTTCCTTCATAAACTCCTGTGAATATATATCACACACACACACACACACACACACACACACACACACACACTTGTTTATACAACTGTCTAATTATAACATAACAATTAGACTAATCAATAGGTTCCCCATAATTTAGCCTCCGCTTGGGCTTTATACAAGACAATTCATCACCAGCATGAGTTTAGCCTCCGCTTGGGCTTCATACAAGATAACTCATCCCCAGTTGAGTTTAGCCTTCTCTTGGGCTTCGTACAAAGAAACTCTTCCCACAGAGTTTAGCCTCCGCTTAGGCTTCATATAAGACAACACTCCCCTGTTGAGTTAGCCTCCTCTTGGGCTTCGTTCAAAAGAACTCCTCATTGAGTTTAGCCTTCTCTTGGGCATCATACAATGAAAGAGATAGGAAATCTCTTAACAGCCTCCTATTGGGCTTCCAATACAAAGAATCACCCACGCTAAGATAGAACCCTGAAAGGATGGTTTCCCGGTGAAATCACTTTCAAAATCCCCAGAGAGTAAAATTTCCCAGTGAAATTGCTCTTAATTCCAAAAGGATGGTTTCTCGGTGAAATCCCTTTTAACACAAAGCCAGCCATACCCTATAGCTTTCTCTTGAGCTTCATACAAGGACCCTCGATGACCCTCGGAATGCCTCTTCTTGGGCTAACAATACAAGGACCCACGGGCTTCTTAAAAGCATCCCTTTAATCCAATCAATTTCTCCTCGAGATTTAGACATTTATCATCTCTATGGAAGAAGTATCTCATCTATCACATCACATACAATCAAAAACTTTTCAAACTCTTTTCAAACAAAAACATCTCTTAATTGTAAGTGGTAACGCTTGTACACTCAAGCAAAACACCCAATGCTTACAGTTAAAAGATTCAATCATCTTTTTCAAAACATCTTTCTTAAACATGTAAGTGGTAACGCTTGTACACTCAAGCAAAACACCTAATACTTACGATGAAAGATTTTAATCAATCAAACTTTTCAAAAATGTATGTGATGAAATAGATTAGATACATTTTTCATTAAGATGACATTTGTCTGTCTCTTACTAACATCCGTTGCTTTCCACTAGCATAAGTGGGAACTACGATTGCTCTGACTTTCTCAACATCCTTTTGAGAATACGTAGGCACAAGGTCTCATCCTTGCCGAGCAAATTTCTATCTCCCTCAGACCAAACAAACCATAGAACCCTGTAGATCCGAGCTACAAATGCTCTGATTCCCACTAGGGGATATGTATGCAGAAGATCCACAGATCTTTGCGAGCACAATAATAACAAACACTAGAATCCCACATAATCTATCATTCTTAAAATCCCAAAGGAGAAACTTTCCCAATCATAGAAATAGCAATTAAAAAACACACAAACATATCAAACATATTCATATATAAAGCTATGGATAACCATATATATATTTAGGGTGCCCCATCTATTCCCTTTATATAACAATCCCCCTTACTCAGAATCCCCCCAATGCGTTGCGTCTAGTTTGCGCTAGTCGTTACGCATATCAATATCAATTGAGGGTATTTCAGCTTTCCCCGTTTTCATAATCATTAAATCATCTTTCTTGTGTTGAAAATAATAAAGCTTGATGCTCGCGGCATCTTTATAAACGAATCAAAAGATTAAATCGTTTCGAGCCAGAGAATCTGAACTCACGTTCGCATCCTCTAGCGCGTCACCTTTTAACGCGAACACTAAGTTACGATTGAGTTCCGCGTATCATCCGCAGACAGATGGTCAGACGGAGAGGACGATTCAGTCGTTAGAGGATTTGTTGAGGGCTTGTGTGTTAGAGAAAGGTGGAGCTTGGGATAGCTATTTTCCATTGATAGAGTTTACCTACAACAATAGTTTTCATTCGAGCATTGGTATGGCTCCGTTTGAGGCATTGTATGGTAGGAGATGTCGAACGCTGTTATGTTGGTACGAATCTGGAGAAAGTGCTGTGATTGGACCAGAGATCGTTCAATAAACTTCAGAAAAGATTAAGATGATTCAGGAGAAGATGAGGACTTCTTAGAGTCGTCAGAAGAGTTATCACGATAAGAGGAGAAAGGATCTTGAGTTTGATGAAGGAGACCACGTGTTTATGAGAGTTACTCCGATGACGGGTATTGGTCGAGCTTTGAAGTCAAAGAAGTTGACTCCACGCTTCATTGGTCCGTTTCAGATTACCTAGAGAGTTGGGAAAGTTGCTTATCAGATTGCTTTACCACCGTCACTTGCGAATTTGCATGATGTTTTCCATGTATCTCAGTTGAGGAGGTACATTGCGGATCCGTCTCATGAGATTCAAGTAGATGATGTTCAGGTACGAGATAATTTGACTGTTGAAGCAGTGCCTGCAAGAATTGAGGATCACAGAGTGAAGCAATTGCGAGATAAAGAGATAGCACTAGTACGAGTAGCTTGGGGAGGACCAGCTGAAGGAAATGTCACTTGGGGAACTGGAGAGTCAGATGAAAGACTCGTATCCCGAACTTTTCGTCTAAGGTATGTTTTCGAGGACGAAAATTCTTTTAGTGGGGGAGAGTTGTGACACCCCGATTTAATTCAAATATTAAATAAGTGAGAATTTAATTATTTATTTAATTAAGGTCTTAAATATTTAATTCATCTGGATTAATTGGATCATTTAATGAGGAAAAGTTGGGAGGTGTGCAGAGTAAACGGTGGGTGTGAGAGTAAATCACTCTACTAATTACTAAGTATTGATTAATTATTTTAATTGGAATATTAAAAGGAAATATAAAAAGGAAAATAAAGGAAAAGAGAGGGTTTTTGGAGAAATCATTTCACGTAGAGTTGGAGAAAGAAGAGAAGAGAGGAAAAGCCGACGCCGAGAGAAACCGAAGAATCATCGCGAGGTAAGGGGTGATTTCGTTTGGTTAATATGTCTTATGGGTTTTGGGAATCAACTGGGTAATTGGGTGTGATAGGAAATGGAATTATAGGTTGATAGCATGAAACCCTAAGTTGTGTCAGTGTATGAAAGAATTGATCATTAGTGTGTCAGAATACTGTTAGGAATGAGTAAACTAGGATGTTTGATGTTATAATGGTGTAAAATGGCTTTAGAATGGTGTCCCCAATATTACAATTCGTGTTTGGAAGATTAGAAATGATTATGGATGCATAAAGCTGTCAAAAGTAGAAAATTTTACTGTTACAGGTCGTGGAAACCGGTTCCCTGTGGGGAGGAACCGGGTTCCAGTGTTAAATTTCAAAATCTGGGGATTTTTGTACATGAGAACTGGTTCACTGTGGGGAGGAACCGGGTTCCCCATACAAATATCCAGGGAGACTCAATTTTAAAACCTGGGAACTGGTTCCCTGTGGGGAGGAACCGGGTTCCCCATACAATTTTCCAGAAGCGTGTTTTTCAAAGATTGTGGGAACCGGGTTCTCCCAGTGAGGAACCGGTTACCACTGTGTATTTTTCCAAAATTTCTAAAAACTTCAAAAATTCATATTTTCTAAACCGTAACTCCGATTCAAGTGCCGTTTTCGGTGTTATTTCTTAAATTTAAAATTCTACCTCTTGGAAAGGAAAAATATTATTTTCTCAAAAATTATTTTAAAAGAGCCGAGTTCCCGATTTTTGAAAAGTATGTATTAATTAAGGATGATGGGTAATTAATACGAATGGTCTGAGTACCGGATGAGAACTAATGCATACCATGTTATAATTTGATATCCATTATGATTTGAATGTGATATATTTGGTGGAATGACATCGTGTGATTATGATGATTATTATGATCAGTGGAATAATGTTGCATGCTTTTATGATTGCATGCATGGACATTTGTTAATTGGTTCGTTCCCATTGTGCAGAAGTGAGCTTGCAGAGCCAATAGACTTACCTAGTTGGAGGTAGTGAGGCTAGATTCTTGACCCAATGGTTGTGGGCGAATCATGGATTACACTGTCTTTCCACGAGTAAACGGAGCAGTGGGTGAACGCGGTTCACGTTTTGGTACCACATGCATAGAGTCTGCATTGCATATGGAATTGTAACATGTTAGGATGGTTTCCAGTGTTGCAATTGCCATTGTTTGATATATACATGATCATTGTGTGAACTATTTTCTGCATTGTTTATGATCTTGTGTTTGGTTGATGAACTAATATATTCGATTATTCTGTTGGATCTAAGAACGTATAATACATATTATATTGAATTGGAATCTCACCCTTACTTTAACATTTCAGATCCGAAGTGATTAGCCACTTGGAGTTGGTGAGGATAGCTCTAGATGTCGAGTTTAGTTAATCTAGTCCGCGTGTCAGTGTCGTGCTCTGGTAGATGTAACACTGGGGGAAAACGATTGCTTGAATCCTTTAATGGATATTTTGGATAGTTTTGAATTGTGTTTTGATTAAATATCATGGAATGAATATTAGTTGATGTATTCGGGATTAAATTATGTTACATTTCCGCTGTTAAACATAATTTTGAGTATGATTTAATTGATGAATATTCTTCAGTGAAAGCATGACGCTGTTTGGTCAAATTTTTATGATTTAAGTTGTGACGCCTCTTAATTGGTGGAATAAACTCTGATTATTATTTTATAAAACGCGGGTAATTAGAAGGGGTGTTATATATACAAACTCGGCAATTTCCTTTTTCATTTTCGGCCACCAAAACAACTTCTTCAAATCATGATACATTTTAGTAGCACCAGGGTGAATACTCAACCCACTACGATGTCCTTCTTCCAAAATACTCTTTCTAATATCGGCAACATCTGGAACACACACTCTATCACCAAATCTCATGACGCCATTCTCATCAATTCGGAACCCACGTCCTTGGCCTTGGTTGATCAATGTCAATTTATCAACTAAACCAACATCAGATTTTTGTCCATTTCGAATCTCTTCCAAAATACCACTAGTCAATTTCAACATGCCCAATTTCACACTATTCGGAGTAGTTTCACATACCAAGCTCAAATCTCTGAATTGCTCCTCCAATTCCAATTCACGAACCATCAACATCGACATATGCAAGGACTTCCTACTCAAAGCATCCGCAACAACGTTTGCCTTACCAGGATGGTAATTCAAACCGAAATCGTAATCCTTTAGAAATTCCAACCACCTTCTCTGAGCAAAATCAGGATCGGAGCCAAAAGACTTAGCCGGATTCGGCAAAATCAGGATCGGAGCACTAGTCAATCTCCTCTTCAGCTCTTGGAATCCTTTTTCACATTCAGCATCCCAAACAAACACCTGACCCTTTATGGTCAACTTAGTCAATGGTAACCTAATTTGGAAAACCCCTCAATAAACTTCCTGTAATAACCTGCAAGACCAAGAAAACTACGGATCTTAGAAGCATTCTTCGGCGCTTCCCACTGAGATACCGCTTCTACTTTCGCAGGATCAACAACAATTCCATTCTTGGAAATTACATGGCCAAGAAAACTTACTTCGCTTAACCAGAATTCACATTTGGACAACTTCGCATAAAGCTTCTTCTCTTTCAACAATCCCAATACAACTCTGAGATGTTCTGCATGCTCTTCATCACTCTTCGAATAAATTAAAATATCATCAATAAATACCACCACAAACTTATCAAGATACAGATGAAATATCCTGTTCATATACTCCATGAAAACACCAGGTGCATTAGTAACTCCAAACGGCATAACAGAATACTCGTAATGTCCATACCTCGTTCTAAACGCAGTTTTCTGAATATCCCCCGTCTTCACACGAATCTGATGATATCCAGATCTCAGATCAATCTTACTGAATACACAAGCTCCAACTAGTTGATCCATCAAATCATCAATCCTCTGCAAAGGATACCGATTCTTGATTGTAACTTTGTTCAACTGCCTGTAATCAACACATAATCTCATTGAGCCTTCTTTCTTCTTAACCAACAACACCGAAGCACCCCACGGCGAAACACTCGGATGAATAAACTTCTTCTCAAGAAATTCCTCTAACTGCTTCTTTAACTCAGCTAATTCAGATGCCGACATACGATAAGGCGCCATCGACACCAGACTAGTTCCAGGAATCAAATCTATAGTAAACTCCACTTCTCTCTCAGGTGGCAATTCACTAACGTCTTCCGGAAACACTTTTGGAAATTCATTCACCACTGGCAATCCATCACTCTTTGCCTTTCCCTCCGCTTCTATTGCAAAATACAACATAAACACCACAACACCATCTTTTACAGCTAGGTTCATCTACTTAACCGACATAGTCACATCTTCGACATCAACTTCTTCTGGAAAAATAACCGTCTTCGCAAAATAGTTGATATGAACCTGGTTGAATTCCAACCAGTTCATTCCAAGGATAATATCAAGTTGTTCTAACGGTAGGCACACTAAATCCATACCGAAACCCCTACCAAAAATCACAATAGGACAATTCCTACAAACATATGAAGTAGTTATTGAACCCGATGCAGGAGTGTCAATAACCATACTTCCATCCATATTAGAAATTTCCAAATTCAATCTTTAGCACAATCCAAAGCAATAAAAGAATGTGTTGCTCCAGTATTAATCGCAATCAAAGGTATGTCATTAATAAAACATGTACCTTTAATCAACCAATCATCAGGCTTAGTCTCTGATCCAGACAAGGCGAACACTTTACCACCAGCTTGCTCCTTTTTGGGTTTTGTACACTGAGGACGAGTATGACCTTCTTCACCACAGTTGTAACAGGTCACCATTCTTACTCTGCAATCATTGGCCACATGGCCGAGCTTCCCACACTTGAAACACTTCTTATCATTACTCTTGTAGTCCACCATACGATGTCCTGTCTCACCACACTTGTAGCACTTAATGGAAGAACCAGAATCTCCTCCACTACACTTCTTCCAACCACCGGATCTCTGATTACTCCTATCATAAGGCTTACCACGATCCATCTGTTGCTTACCCTTCCTATCAACATACCCTCGAGCATTCGACTTAGTACTAGCAAGATCCTCGTCTAAAATCCTACTACAGTCTACCAAATCAGAAAACCTTCGGATACGCTGATACCTGATACCCTGCTTGATCTCATCACGAAGACCATTCTCCAACTTAATACATTTGGAAAATTCTCCATCTGCATCGTTAGTGTAATGAGCATAATACTTTGCTAATTCAGTAAACTTCGAAGCATACTCACTCACCGACTTGTTGCCTTGCTTGAGCTCCAGAAACTCAATCTCTTTCTTACCCCAAATGTCTTCAGGAAAGTACCTCCTCAGAAAAGCCCTCCTGAACACAACCCAAGTCAACGCAATACCATCTCCTTCCATTTCCGTGCTGGTAGCAACCCACCAGTCATCAGCTTCCTTTGCTAACATGTGAGTACCATACCTCACTTTCAGCTCCTCGGCACAATCAATCACTCTGAAGATCCTCTCGATCTCCTTCAACCACTTCTGAGCACCTTCGGGATCATGTGCACCCTTGAACAATGGAGGATTATTCCTCTAAAAATTCCCCAATTGTCGGTCAGCACCAATAACAGCTCCCTGCTGGTTCCCTCCAAGCACTCCAGCTAACATTCCCAATGCTTCGGCAATAGCAACATCTTCTCTTCCGTTACCTCTTCCAGCCATTGTTCTGTAACATTACAAAACAATCTCATCAGCACACAAGTATCGACAGTGTCATCTTACACTAGTCGCATAGAAAAGGGATAACGACGCTAAGACAAGACCGACTATGCTCTGATACCACTATTGTAACACCCCTTCTAAAATACCCCGCGATTATTAATTATATCAGAGTTAACATGTAAAACAAGGGATGTCACAATTATGGAATAAATAAAACCTTCAATAAAACAGTAGCCATGCTACACTGAGGGTCACTATTAAAATAATCAATCAAACTAAGACCATGTCTTACACAGCGGAAAAATACCATCAAACAAAACGGAATAAACCAATCATAATTATTCCTAAAGTAATCCAAATAACAATTGAATACTAAACAAATCCTCAGCTAAACGTTCCCCAGTGTTACAACCTATCAGAGCATGACACTGACACGCAGACACAAAGAGACATAGCTCTAGAGCCATCCTCACCAACTCCTAAGCTGCTAACTTTAATCTGAAATCATTAAAGTAAGGGTGAGATTTCTCATAATTAATATGCATTATAAGTTCCTCAATCAACAATATATCACACGCATATTATTTCACCCGTTCCAGCATAATTCAGTTTCGATACATAGTTACAACCATACAAATCATTATGCACAACAATTAACAACCAGAAAATTGTAACACTGGAAGACATCCTAACATGTTATAATTCCATGCAAACACAAATGCAGACACAATGCATGTGGTACCAACACGTGACCAAGTCACCCAACACTAATCCATCATCAACCGGATACAGTAATCATCGATTCGTCCATAACCACCCGGACACGAATCCAGCCTAACCATCCATCATCACCCGGGTACGGTTAACGGCAATACACGTCAAATTCCACACAATGGGAATTAACTTCACCAGAAATGCATATGCACGCACAACACCAGCATGCAACATTCAATCAGTCTATGAAATACACCAAATTATCATAACTGAGTCAAAACCAAAACATGATATTCTCAACGATCATGCATTCAACCAGCAATATAAACATGCCTTCCATTCACACAATACTAATACAACCAATGCCACAGATTCATTACTGCTTAGACACCAGTGTACGTCAACTAATAACCACTTCATTCAGAATTCGACCCATTTTCAAAATAATTTCGAGTTATAGGAAATCTCTTCATTTTATAAAATAGAGCATTAAATTTAAGAAACAATGTCCAAAATGGCGCTCCAAACGGACTTACGGTTTGAAAGTTATGAATTTTCAAAGTTTGGAATTTTTCAAAAAGTTACAGTGGAACCCGGTTCCTCCCTGGGAGTAACCGGTTCCCACAAAGTTCAAAAACCACGCCCCTGGAAAAATGTATGGGGAACCCGGTTCTTCCAGGTAGGGAACCGGTTCCCAGAAGAAAATTTAGTTTTCTTTGGAAAATTTTAACGTGGAACCCGGTTCCTCTCCAGGAGTAACCGGTTCCTGAGTTCAAAAATGCCCATTTTCACCATTTCACACACTGGAACCCGGGTTCTCCCACTAGGGAACCGGTTCCCACGACTCTCAGAGCCAAAAATACCAGTTGACAGCAACAGTTTTCCAAAATCATTTTCCCATTCTTTCCAAAACGTACCCATACGTTCCGACACAATAAAATACTCAATCAACATCATTAACATGCAATATAACATGCTTTGTTCATTCCTATTGACCCTATATCATACTAATCAAAGGATTCTACACAATCCGACACAATAGGGATAACTCTACGGAAAACCTAGAATTTCTAAACTGGGATTTCCTAACATACTATGATCCATACTATTGAATTCAAAACCGATAATACGCATTAATTAATCGAAATCACCCCTTACCTTGTGGGTTCTTCGACTTCCGACACAAATTGGCTTTTCCTCCTTCCTTTCCTCTTCTCAAATGCACGTACTGTGAATATTTCCCAAATGGCTCTTTTCCTTCTTTTTTCCCCCCCTTTTAATACTCCTTTTATTATTCCTTATATTATTCCAATAAAATAAATAAATAGTAATTAGTAAGAGTAGAGTGTTTTACTCCTCACACCCTCTAATTACACTTCACACCACCAACAATTCCACCTCCATTATAATTTAATTAATTCCAATAATCCAAAATACAAATAATTAATTTCTAATTAAATTAGTAATTAAAAATTCTAATTATTTTAATAATCGAATTATTTGGGGTGTCACACCACTCTCACCGTCCATTTGCCTAAAAGTCTTATTGGTCTTCCGATCAAGCGGTCAGATTTAACCCTCTATGATGCATCTTCTCCTGATACTCCACGCTGGATTTTCTGAAGGCTTATTGGGCCCTTTATTTGGGCTCAGGATTTTTACCTCTGGATTTCTTTTCACACCCCCCAAATTTGCTGCATACAGGCTATTTCTAAACTTAATCTTTTATTATTATTTATCTGCAAATAAACTGTGATAACTTGTATTAAATAATTATTAGCCATTGATAATTTTTATTTGACAATTTTCGATTAAACTATTAGTCGATTTTATCAAGTAAAAAAGATCTAGTCTAACAATTATTTAAATTCCTAATTGTATTGTTTGGTAGTTATTTATCCGCTTTATACGCTTATAGGATTTATTCACCATTATATACGTCATGCACAATTAATATAAAAACAATTCTGATTTCTCTTGATTGGCTCATAAGCCAATTTCTTAAAGGGTCTCATAGTTGGGGATGGGCATGACCATCCTCACAAGATTAATTAAAGCTCTTGTTGCTTTGATTAATCATAACCCGAATAATTATTGGTCCACATACCAATTTTCTATGCACCAGGGTCTCATGGTTGGGGATAGGAGCACATATCCTCACGAGATTAATTAAGTTCATATACTTAATTAATCATAACCCGATTCCATTTCTCCTCTCTTCGCGTACCGAATCTTAAAACACTTTCAAGAATCAAATTAATTAATTGAACATATTTTCTAAATTAATTTTCATAAAAAAAACATTTGGATGGGGGTTTGTTTAAATCGTTAGATGTTAGCCTAATGATTTAAACAAATTTGAAGTTTTTTTAGTTTGTTAGATGATAGCCTAATAAGGTAAAAAACTTCTACCCATGTTTTAATAAATAAAAACTCAGTGTTGTGACATTCGGTTAAATTGTTGGATGATAGCCCGACGATTTAATTGAATTTAAAGTATTTGGGTTGTTAGACGATAGCTTAATGATTTAAATACTTTTATTCGCACACTTAAAAAACGTGAACTTTGTTTCACTTCATTGTTTCCATAATAAATATTTTGGATGATAAATGATTGGTTGAACTTGCTCGCCAATTTCGAATACTTGAATCATTATATGATAGCTTAATGTTTCAATATTTGTTATCCAAACTTAAAATCAACTCAACTCACTCAAATTCTTTTATCGCTCATACGCGATCATCAAAACTCTTTTTTTACAAAGAGTGTGCAATAGCCATTTCAAATACGAACGAGGACTTAAGCTTTTCAAACAAACTAAACAAGTCCAAATTCAAGCATTTGAAATGTCTAATGCACGATTTTTCTTATAAAATCAACACAACCAATAAAGACCATTTTAAGAGGAACTACGGAGTTTTGACTTTCCCATTGCACGGGGGAATACGTAGGCACAAGGTTCTGAAACCGCGGCAAACTCAAAATAATAAAAAATAAACCTCGTTTCTTTTATTCCTCGATCATAACTCATGAATTAGCAATTTAACACACACACAAACACTTAGAACTAAAACGGTCCCATCAAGTACGATGGATGTAAGGGGTGATAATACCTTCCCCTTACATAACCGACTCCCAAATTCACATCTTTTGGTCATGTAGACCGCCTTATCCATCTTTGTGGGTTTTATCTATATTTTCTCGTTCTTTTTAGAACAAATAAAATTAGGTGGCGACTTCATTATTTTTAAAACAACCGATGAAAAAACCAGTCATCACAGCTAGCGACTTCACTGGGGATACTTTTTAAAAATCTTTTTGACTAAGCGAGTCAACCCTACTTTAGTTCTTCACATGTTTGTGTGTTTATTTATTGCTTTCTTCTTGATGCTTGTTTATTGTTCATTGCCTTTTATTTCCCTATGCTTTATATATTATCCTATTGATATATATTACTGTTGGGAGCTTATTGGTTATGATACATAGATAAAGCCCAATACACAGGCTTCTAGGTAACATTTAGGATAGCGGGGTTGCGTAGCCTAGGTCCCCCTGACTCCATTGTCTTGTGGATCAAAGCGAAGACTCCGGGTTTGAGTTGGTTATTTTAAGGAATTTTTTGCCCCGCACGATAGTGCAGGACATCAATTTCTTGACAAATGGCCTATAACTCTAAGTTGTTTTTTAAGATATCCAAACCGAGACTGACCGCTCAAATATAAAGGATTTTGAGTATCCCTTTAAGAGCCGTTTCTTAGAGTATACTTTTGGAAATATTATCTCCACGTAGGCCGCTCACGTGATGATAATATTTGTTAAAAAGGGATATTAGACTCTGTCATACCCCAATTTTTGACCTAAGATACCACCTTACATATGCATCACTACATCACTAACAGTTTCAGAACATAATAGATCGTGCGTGGCTTCTAGA
Organism: Vicia sativa; assembly: GCA_021764765.1. Classification (NCBI taxonomy): domain Eukaryota; kingdom Viridiplantae; phylum Streptophyta; class Magnoliopsida; order Fabales; family Fabaceae; genus Vicia; species Vicia sativa. The sequence goes on along the minus strand of CM038794.1, from coordinate 21,612,817 downwards.
AGTCAAAGTTAGGGTTTCTTCAAAATTTCATCTGTTCAAGATATGATCAATTAGGGTTAAAGTTTCCACTCACCTCAAATGGTCTATCTTAATCAATCATCAACATTTGATCTTCAGATTCCCAACTTTTGCTCATGATCTACCTTGAATTGACCAATTAGGGTTTTGATCGAAGATAGTGAATCATTGACTTTCTGCTCAATGGATGACCTATTTGATTGAAGATTGATCTTAACATCTTCAATGAAACATCTTGACCAAATTTCTTGGTTCAAAACATTGCAAAAGTCCATGTTTCTTCATCAGACAACTTCTGAATCACCTGATGAAAATTCATCTGCTAAAAAAAAGTCAAACTTTGACTTTTGGTCAACTTTTTCAAAGACTAAACTTTTTCAATCATAAAAAAATTTCAAATTATCCATCATGATTGATCGCGACTTTATCGTCTATGAATCAGCAAACTGCAAGTGCACAGTCCTATCGCGTAGTTTTAAAAGATATCGAACCCACAGAGACTATAAATCGATCTATCGTTATCCTAAGTTACGGTATATAGCTAAGGCGAATAGTTCTTTAAAATATTGGTAAAGGAAGATATTAAATAGATATCGGTATATAATTTGTCTAACCTAAGGGGATCTGAATTTCCACTGACTAATTACTCAAGTTGATAGAAAATCTTTCAGCAAACAATATTCATCTAAAAATCCTATCTCAAACTTTCGCTCTATTGATTCGGATCATGTAATTAAATCCTAACGTATGCTCTTGCTATCCCGCCGAATTTAAAAACACTTTTTGAAAATAAATAAAGTTTAATCTCTTTTAAAACGATTTCGCAGTCTTTAAAATTAATACCTAGTATCCACTATTTGGTTCTAAACCTCAAACTCTCGCTCTGTTGGTTTCTAACCTTAGTCCAGTTTATTAACCTCAAACTTTCGCTCTATTGGTTTCTAAACCTTTTAATAAATTAAATTAGATATCTAAGTCAGAAAGAATATTTTTAGCAACGTAACATTATGCCAGTTTAATTTCGGATTCCTTTGGTTCGATTAATTTACATACCAATATCAGAAAGATTTAGCCAGACATATTAAATAAAATAAAATAATTAAATTAAGAACCTGAAAATAAAAATACTGGAAATAATCTTGTTCTTCGAAATAAACGAGCACTCCACCACAAGTCGGTTGGATCTGCTCGGAGACTTCTTGAATTGAAAGAAAAATACGACAGGGAATAAAAAGCACTAGATCTAACGTAAGGTTAGATCAGTGAAAAACTGAAATAAAACAAACAAAGAAACTGAAAACTAAAATAAATTCAAAGTACAAAACTGAAATAAAATGCGAAATAACGAAAGAACGGTTGTTCGGTAAAAATGCCGACCCTAATTCTGAAACTTGAACTTGTATTTATATCCTCACTTGGTAACTTCCCGTTCCTAAACTCGTCCCGAAATAAGTGGCCATCGTGTGAGAATATAACTGCCTAAGAGTAGGAGGCGGACGCCTCCACGTGGAGAGAGAAAATTGAGACGTGCGTCTCAAGATGTTAGAGGATTATGGGCCCCACTTGAGGCGGGCGCCTCCATGCTAAGTGGGAGGACTGAGACGACCGTCTCAGGCCACGTGGCAGGTGGGAAGCTTGCTGGCGTGTTGGGCTTAGTTCTGGGCCTGCTTTGGGCTTAGTCTCTTGGCTTAGTATAATTGTTTTCTTCTTCTATAACTCCTCCTTTTTGCTATATCACCCCTTTGCTTCATATCTTTGAATTTTTAATCCGATTTTTCCTCGATTTTACTTCTTTGCTCGATTTATCTTTATTTAATACAAATACCTGAAACATAGAAAATACCAACGTAATACAGAAAATAAAGTAATATAATTAAATAAAAATAGTAACATTGTCTATGAAAATTACGTCAAATATGTTATATAAATTCGTGTTATCAAACTCCCCTATACTTAAACCTTTGCTTGTCCTCAAGCAAAAAGTAAAAATGAAAAATCACTTAAGCATATGTCAAACGCAGATATATAACACAATCCAATTCGTACTCGACTTCGACACCAAAATTATCGTAATAACGCTAGATAACCCCATTTATGCAGACCAATTTAAGTCATGAATTATAACTCGACCTAATACTTTTGTTTCGTTTCACCCGTTTTCATTCTGGTGCAATAACATTAAGCCCTTTACCTTACACGCACATAGTGGAGTAACCGGTTAGTGACTTTGATCTTTATAATCTAGCTTGGAGTTCTGGTAATTATATTTGGTACTCCTTTATCCAATTACAAATTGCGGGGGATCGGACCGTCGTCCGCCCTACCAAGTTCAGCACCAGAAACCACTGAACCAATTCATAATGGATGTTTGCATAAATATTTTATAGTTTCCGCAACTGTTGGATTAAATGATCTCGTAAGGAGCATCTAACTTAATAAGTGCATCTTCTAATAAAAATTTTCCTTAAAAATCTTGATCAATCACTTATATTCATCGATTCTCCACGTAGTTTGTCGTTTAAGGCGGTGCCGAATGCTTTTATAAACTACTCGGGATTACTTTAAAACTAAGTCTTAAGGTGTTGGTATAATGAGTACTTAAATCAATCTAACACGTTGGGGGTTTTAAAGTGTTAGGACGATAACAATTTTGCTAAGTCGCGCTCGAATTCTTATTTATAAAAATAAGCAACCTTAATATTAGTTGAATATGTCAATAAATGCATTTTAATTTTTTTTTGTTATGGCTTAAGAAAATGGAGGAATTCGAATAAGCACGAGAATTTTACATAAAAGACTAAAATTACATAAACATGTATTTTATTGAATGGAAATTTTGCAATACATAAAAAAAAAGAAACAAACTAAAAAGGGAAAAACTAAGAAAAACTAAATAGAGCAAAGAAAAAATAAAAACAAACAAAGAAATGTTCTGACTCCCCTAAACTTAAAATAAGCATTGTCCTCAATGCGATAAAACCAGGAGAAACCAGAAAAGAGAAGGGTGATCACTCGTCGCTCGGAAAATGTTGTCCACTTGCTCCTCTACCTCTAGTACGGGGTCGTCGACGCCTGTCGGAATCAGAATCATTGAGATGAAGAGCATCCGCGATGCGAGCAGTTAGAGCTTCGAAGTTGCGATCATTGCGGAAAGCATACTCCTGATGTTCACGTCGTAACTCTTGCTGGTCACGTCGTAACTCTTGCTGGTTGCGCTGTATTTCTCGTTGATCATGCTGTAGCTCTTGAACAAGACGTAAAGTCTCAGCTTGGTTTTGTTGCATGGCGTGGAACAATAGATCTTGACGATTCATATGAGCTTGCATGGCCTCGAAATGGGCAGCTGGATTTTCTGGTTGTTGTGCTGCAGGTGCATCAAGAGCAAAACGCCAATTAGCGCGGACTCGGACGTCGATTTGATTGGGACAAGGCAACACGACACTAGGTATTAGACGACGATTTATCATTAATGTGTACCGGCCATCTTGTCGAGGAGATATGATATGAGAATCACGACAATAGATGACATCTAGCAGATTTGCAGGCATCATATATTGTGTCAAAGAAAACAGCTCGGCGGAGAGGCCTAAAGAAAATGCTAGGGAAGTAATGATTCCACCAAAAACGAATGGGTTTGTACCTGCTGCGTTGACGCATGTATGAATGTGGCTGAGCAGGAAAGGTGCGGCGTTGACAACCTGGCCATTGAGAGCACAAAAAATGATAAACAACTCATTTTGGTTGACCTTGTGATTATTGGTCCGACCAAAGATGGTGTTAGCAAGAATGCGGTGGAAGTACCTCAATGTGGGATTATGGATGTGGGAAGCATAGAGATCGCGCCAAATTTCCGTGGTTTGACCGGTTAGATCATTCCATAAGGAGAAGCCGACTTGATCCCAAGAGAAATCGCTGTCGTCGTCGAACGGTTTGTAATGCACATGCTCACCACGAGTGAAATGTAGAAGCTCGGCGACCCTTTCTTGATCAAGAGAATAATCTTGGTTGAACATGCGAAAGTTAGCAGTGCCGGTTGTGTAAGGATCATCGGTAGGTGTTGTGTAGGAAAAAGAACTAAGGAATTCAAGCATAAGTGGTTCATAGGTTGGATATGGGTTTGTGTAGAGACTGAGTAAACCAGAGTTTATGAGCATGAATACGATGCTATCCTCCATTCCTAAAGTATCCAAACAAGTGGAATCGACATATTTTGTAGGAACGACAGAACGGGTATAGAATTTTAAGTACTTTGTGTGTTGTTGGCCGTCGTCGTGATCTCGGAAAACAATATTGGATAGGCCGGGTGGTGGTCGGTCTGGTTTTACTTGACGTTGGTTGTTTCGTGGAGCCATAGAAGAGTATGGAATGAAGGATAAAAAGAGAGAAGATGAAATTTGTGAAAGTTTATGAGTAATGGTTGTGAAATGGAAGGAAGAATGGAAGAGTATTTATAGAAGGTATAGAGTAAAGAGGGATAAATTATATTAATGTTATGTTGGGAAATGAGGAGGGAAAGTTTGAATTGAATTAATGGTGGGAATTTAAAAGAATATTTGGATTAATGGGATAGTTATATTGGGAGAAGAAACGGACGACACATTCAAGGCAAGGAAAACCAGAAGACGAGACAACACGCGTGAAGAATGGGGAAGCAGAGGCGGGGGCCACAGGGCTTGAGGCGGGCGTCTCAAGATATCTGCATGCATGCTTTGGGATGGAGGCGACCGTCTCCTAGTGGGAGACAAGGAGCAGAGGCGTGCGTCTCGGGAGCATGGAATGGAGCACAGGGAAAAACAGTGGAGGCGTCCATCTCCAGGATGATGTGGGGACCTGAGGCGTCCGTCCCAACAGCTTGCATGGCACGAAAATTGGAAACTTGAAAGCATGCGTGCACGAATAATTAAACATGCAGGGAATCTAAGAAAGCGTGGGATGACTGTCTTGGACAGTGGGCATGCATGTGATTAGAAGGAACAAGGGATAGGGAATAGATGCTTCAGATCACATACATACTATACTATACTATACTATATATATATATTATAGATAAATCTAAAATTTTAATTAATAGTAATATATATATAATACTAGTATATATAATGCCTTATAATTAATATAATAAATATTGGGAAATATTGATTCGGTATATTAATAGGAGACGGGAAATACGATAATTAAAAATAATACTCAATCATGAATATTAACGTGAATTATTTAATTGAGTATAATTTTCGGTACTATGGGGAAATAGTTCAAACGCATCAGAAGAGGGGGTGCAACCGATAATTGAATAAAATTTAAAATTTAAAATAAAATAGAAAAATTGAAAATACGAGAAAGAAAATTTAAAATCAGAAACTAGAATGACTACTCGTTGATTTTCCATGGCCACTTATCAAGCCATCTCACATATCCCTCACCTTTTCTTTTCTTACGTCTGTAGGGCGGGTTATTCTTTCGAAATTTTGGTAGTGGTCATGGATTTATCCTAAGTATAAGTTTTTCAATTTTAGGCTTAGTGATTTCATCCATCGCCTCATAAGTTAACCTCACCCTTTTAACAGTAATTATATCCTTAATTTTATGGTCCTCTAATTTTCGCTTTTTAGGTAAGACTTCAAATAATGGTGAATTAGTATGGATATTTTTCAATATCGCAACGTACGTTTTAGATTGGGAGTCTACCGGAGTTTCCATAAAAAATTTCGGGAAAGGAATCAATGGGATGTAGTGATTTGGGATAACAATATGCGCTTCCTTCTCTACCTCTTTTACAACTTCCTTTTCGAACAATGTTGGTTCATTTTTCTCAATCTCCACTATTTTCTCGTTGGAACTTTCCTCGGCCACAATTTCACTCTCTTCAAACTCATCATCGCCTTCTAGATTTCTAAGTAGTTTTTCCATAATGGTTGTTTCAATATCCACATCTTCCTCGGGTAAAGGTCCTAGAAGGTTTTGTTTGAGTTGAGAGATTTGAGTCTCTAAGCAAATGGTGTGAGACGCAAGGGATTCAACCATAATGGTTAGTTGGCTAAGGGTTTCATTATTTTGAAGACTTTGTTTTCTTACTTCCTCATTTTGGATAATTTGTGCTTCATTTTGGATGATTTGTGCCTCTACAAAGTGCTCAATCATAGACTCTAACCTAGAGTTAGTTATCATCTCATCTGAATCCTCTATTGATGTTTCGAAATTAAAATTTTGCGATTCTTCAGAGTCTTGAAAGTAGGTTAAGGTCTCATTTTGTGTTTCCCCGAAGCGACTTATCATCCTAGATGATTCATTAAAATCTTCCATTAATATTTCGAGATCAGATTTGTATTGTTTTGGTGATTCTTCAAAATATTGAGTTTGATAATTATAGAAAGAATTGGGTTGAGGAAAAGTTTGGTTGAAATTATAAGTTTCTTGTGGTTCTTCAAAATATGAGGATTGGTAGTTTTGGAGGTAGTTTGGGTAAGAGTAGGTCTGCGAAGCATTAAAGTTTTCCATCAGTATTTCAAGTTTGGATCTATGGGATTCTTGTGGTTCCTCAAAATACTGATAATGGGCGTAGGAAAAATTTGGGTTATACATGGTAAACAAGGTAAAAGTGCCTTAGTCTATACGGTGTAACACCAGAGTTACAATATCGACTTAAATAGTCCCCGGCAACGGCGCCAAAAAGTTGATCGCGACTTTATCGTCTATTAATCAGCAAACTGCAAGTGCACAGTCCTATCGCGTAGTTTTAAAAGATATCGAACCCACAGAGACTATAAATCGATCTATCGTTATCCTAAGTTACGGTATATAGCTAAGGCGAATAATTCTTTAAAATATTGGTTAAGGAAAATATTAAATAGATATCGGTATGTAATTTGTCTAACCTAAGGGGATCTGAATTTCCACTGACTAATTACTCAAGTTGATAGAAAATCTTTCAGCAAACAATATTCATCTAAAAATCCTATCTCAAACTTTCGCTCTATTGATTCGGATCATGTAATTAAATCCTAACGTATGCTCTTGCTATCCCGCCGAATTTAAAAACACTTTTTGAAAATAAATAAAGTTTAATCTCTTTTAAAACGATTTCGCAGTCTTTAAAATTAATACCTAGTATCCACTATTTGGTTCTAAACCTCAAACTCTCGCTCTGTTGGTTTCTAACCTTAGTCCAGTTTATTAACCTCAAACTTTCGCTCTATTGGTTTCTAAACCTTTTAATAAATTAAATTAGATATCTAAGTCAGAAAGAATATTTTTAGCAACGTAACATTATGCCAGTTTAATTTCGGATTCCTTTGGTTCGATTAATTTACATACCAATATCAGAAAGATTTAGCCAGACATATTAAATAAAATAAAATAATTAAATTAAGAACCTGAAAATAAAAATACTGGAAATAATCTTGTTCTTCGAAATAAACGAGCACTCCACCACAAGTCGGTTGGATCTGCTCGGAGACTTCTTGAATTGAAAGAAAAATACGACAAGGAATAAAAAGCACTAGATCTAACGTAAGGTTAGATCAGTGAAAAACTGAAATAAAACAAACAAAGAAACTGAAAACTAAAATAAATTCAAAGTACAAAACTGAAATAAAATGCGAAATAACGAAAGAACAGTTGTTCGGTAAAAATGCCGACCCTAATTCTTAAACTTGAACTTGTATTTATATCCTCACTTGGTAACTTCCCGTTCCTAAACTCGTCCCGAAATAAGTGGCCATCGTGTGAGAATATAACTGCCTAAGAGTAGGAGGCGGACGCCTCCACGTGGAGAGAGAAAATTGAGACGTGCGTCTCAAGATGTTAGAGGATTATGGGCCCCACTTGAGGCGGGCGCCTCCATGCTAAGTGGGAGGGCTGAGACGACCGTCTCAGGCCACGTGGCAGGTGGGAAGCTTGCTGGCGTGTTGGGCTTAGTTCTGGGCCTGCTTTGGGCTTAGTCGCTTGGCTTGGTATAATTGTTTTCTTCTTCTATAACTCCTCCTTTTTGCTATATCACCCCTTTGCTTCATATCTTTGAATTTTTAATCCGATTTTTCCTCGATTTTACTTCTTTGCTCGATTTATCTTTATTTAATACAAATACCTGAAACATAGAAAATACCAACGTAATACAGAAAATAAAGTAATATAATTAAATAAAAATAGTAACATTGTCTATGAAAATTACGTCAAATATGTTATATAAATTCGTGTTATCAAACTCCCCTATACTTAAACCTTTGCTTGTCCTCAAGCAAAAAGTAAAAATGAAAAATCACTTAAGCATATGTCAAACGCAGATATATAACACAATCCAATTCGTACTCGACTTCGACACCAAAATTATCGTAATAACGCTAGATAACCCCATTTATGCAGACCAATTTAAGTCATGAATTATAACTCGACCTAATACTTTTGTTTCGTTTCACCCGTTTTCATTCTGGTGCAATAACATTAAGCCCTTTACCTTACACGCACATAGTGGAGTAACCGGTTAGTGACTTTGATCTTTATAATCTAGCTTGGAGTTCTGGTAATTATATTTGGTACTCCTTTATCCAATTACAAATTGCGGGGGATCGGACCGTCGTCCGCCCTACCAAGTTCAGCACCAGAAACCACTGAACCAATTCATAATGGATGTTTGCATAAATATTTTATAGTTTCCGCAACTGTTGGATTAAATGATCTGGTAAGGAGCATCTAACTTAATAAGTGCATCTTCTAATAAAAATTTTCCTTAAAAATCTTGATCAATCACTTATATTCATCGATTCTCCACGTAGTTTGTCGTTTAAGGCGGTGCCGAATGCTTTTATAAACTACTCGGGATTACTTTAAAACTAAGTCTTAAGGTGTTGGTATAATGAGTACTTAAATCAATCTAACACGTTGGGGGTTTTAAAGTGTTAGGACGATAACAATTTTGCTAAGTCGCGCTCGAATTCTTATTTATAAAAATAAGCAACCTTAATATTAGTTGAATATGTCAATAAATGCATTTTAATTTTTTTTTGTTATGGCTTAAGAAAATGGAGGAATTCGAATAAGCACGAGAATTTTACATAAAAGACTAAAATTACATAAACATGTATTTTATTGAATGGAAATTTTGCAATACATAAAAAAAAGAAACAAACTAAAAAGGGAAAAACTAAGAAAAACTAAATAGAGCAAAGAAAAAATAAAAACAAACAAAGAAATGTTCTGACTCCCCTAAACTTAAAATAAGCATTGTCCTCAATGCGATAAAACCAGGAGAAACCAGAAAAGAGAAGGGTGATCACTCGTCGCTCGGAAAATGTTGTCCACTTGCTCCTCTACCTCTAGTACGGGGTCGTCGACGCCTGTCGGAATCAGAATCATTGAGATGAAGAGCATCCGCGATGCGAGCAGTTAGAGCTTCGAAGTTGCGATCATTGCGGAAAGCATACTCCTGATGTTCACGTCGTAACTCTTGCTGGTCACGTCGTAACTCTTGCTGGTTGCGCTGTATTTCTCGTTGATCATGCTGTAGCTCTTGAACAAGACGTAAAGTCTCAGCTTGGTTTTGTTGCATGGCGTGGAACAATAGATCTTGACGATTCATATGAGCTTGCATGGCCTCGAAATGGGCAGCTGGATTTTCTGGTTGTTGTGCTGCAGGTGCATCAAGAGCAAAACGCCAATTAGCGCGCGGACTCGGACGTCGATTTGATTGGGACAAGGCAACACGACACTAGGTATTAGACGACGATTTATCATTAATGTGTACCGGCCATCTTGTCGAGGAGATATGATATGAGAATCACGACAATAGATGACATCTAGCAGATTTGCAGGCATCATATATTGTGTCAAAGAAAACAGCTCGGCGGAGAGGCCTAAAGAAAATGCTAGGGAAGTAATGATTCCACCAAAAACGAATGGGTTTGTACCTGCTGCGTTGACGCATGTATGAATGTGGCTGAGCAGGAAAGGTGCGGCGTTGACAACCTGGCCATTGAGAGCACAAAAAATGATAAACAACTCATTTTGGTTGACCTTGTGATTATTGGTCCGACCAAAGATGGTGTTAGCAAGAATGCGGTGGAAGTACCTCAATGTGGGATTATGGATGTGGGAAGCATAGAGATCGCGCCAAATTTCCGTGGTTTGACCGGTTAGATCATTCCATAAGGAGAAGCCGACTTGATCCCAAGAGAAATCGCTGTCGTCGTCGAACGGTTTGTAATGCACATGCTCACCACGAGTGAAATGTAGAAGCTCGGCGACCCTTTCTTGATCAAGAGAATAATCTTGGTTGAACATGCGAAAGTTAGCAGTGCCGGTTGTGTAAGGATCATCGGTAGGTGTTGTGTAGGAAAAAGAACTAAGGAATTCAAGCATAAGTGGTTCATAGGTTGGATATGGGTTTGTGTAGAGACTGAGTAAACCAGAGTTTATGAGCATGAATACGATGCTATCCTCCATTCCTAAAGTATCCAAACAAGTGGAATCGACATATTTTGTAGGAACGACAGAACGGGTATAGAATTTTAAGTACTTTGTGTGTTGTTGGCCGTCGTCGTGATCTCGGAAAACAATATTGGATAGGCCGGGTGGTGGTCGGTCTGGTTTTACTTGACGTTGGTTGTTTCGTGGAGCCATAGAAGAGTATGGAATGAAGGATAAAAAGAGAGAAGATGAAATTTGTGAAAGTTTATGAGTAATGGTTGTGAAATGGAAGGAAGAATGGAAGAGTATTTATAGAAGGTATAGAGTAAAGAGGGATAAATTATATTAATGTTATGTTGGGAAATGAGGAGGGAAAGTTTGAATTGAATTAATGGTGGGAATTTAAAAGAATATTTGGATTAATGGGATAGTTATATTGGGAGAAGAAACGGACGACACATTCAAGGCAAGGAAAACCAGAAGACGAGACAACACGCGTGAAGAATGGGGAAGCAGAGGCGGGGGCCACAGGGCTTGAGGCGGGCGTCTCAAGATATCTGCATGCATGCTTTGGGATGGAGGCGACCGTCTCCTAGTGGGAGACAAGGAGCAGAGGCGTGCGTCTCGGGAGCATGGAATGGAGCACTGGGAAAAACAGTGGAGGCGTCCATCTCCAGGATGATGTGGGGACCTGAGGCGTCCGTCCCAACAGCTTGCATGGCACGAAAATTGGAAACTTGAAAGCATGCGTGCACGAATAATTAAACATGCAGGGAATCTAAGAAAGCGTGGGATGACTGTCTTGGACAGAGGGCATGCATGTGATTAGAAGGAACAAGGGATAGGGAATAGATGCTTCGGATCACATACATACTATACTATACTATACTATATATATATATTATAGATAAATCTAAAATTTTAATTAATAGTAATATATATATAATACTAGTATATATAATGCCTTATAATTAATATAATAAATATTGGGAAATATTGATTCGGTATATTAATAGGAGACGGGAAATACGATAATTAAAAATAATACTCAATCATGAATATTAACGTGAATTATTTAATTGAGTATAATTTTCGGTACTATGGGGAAATAGTTCAAACGCATCAGAAGAGGGGGTGCAACCGATAATTGAATAAAATTTAAAATTTAAAATAAAATAGAAAAATTGAAAATACGAGAAAGAAAATTTAAAATCAGAAACTAGAATGACTACTCGTTGATTTTCCATGGCCACTTATCAAGCCATCTCACATATCCCTCACCTTTTCTTTTCTTACGTCTGTAGGGCGGGTTATTCTTTCGAAATTTTGGTAGTGGTCATGGATTTATCCTAAGTATAAGTTTTTCAATTTTAGGCTTAGTGATTTCATCCATCGCCTCATAAGTTAACCTCACCCTTTTAACAGTAATTATATCCTTAATTTTATGGTCCTCTAATTTTCGCTTTTTAGGTAAGACTTCAAATAATGGTGAATTAGTATGGATATTTTTCAATATCGCAACGTACGTTTTAGATTGGGAGTCTACCGGAGTTTCCATAAAAAATTTCGGGAAAGGAATCAATGGGATGTAGTGATTTGGGATAACAATATGCGCTTCCTTCTCTACCTCTTTTACAACTTCCTTTTCGAACAATGTTGGTTCATTTTTCTCAATCTCCACTATTTTCTCGTTGGAACTTTCCTCGGCCACAATTTCACTCTCTTCAAACTCATCATCGCCTTCTAGATTTCTAAGTAGTTTTTCCATAATGGTTGTTTCAATATCCACATCTTCCTCGGGTAAAGGTCCTAGAAGGTTTTGTTTGAGTTGAGAGATTTGAGTCTCTAAGCAAATGGTGTGAGACGCAAGGGATTCAACCATAATGGTTAGTTGGCTAAGGGTTTCATTATTTTGAAGACTTTGTTTTCTTACTTCCTCATTTTGGATAATTTGTGCTTCATTTTGGATGATTTGTGCCTCTACAAAGTGCTCAATCATAGACTCTAACCTAGAGTTAGTTATCATCTCATCTGAATCCTCTATTGATGTTTCGAAATTAAAATTTTGCGATTCTTCAGAGTCTTGAAAGTAGGTTAAGGTCTCATTTTGTGTTTCCCCGAAGCGACTTATCATCCTAGATGATTCATTAAAATCTTCCATTAATATTTCGAGATCAGATTTGTATTGTTTTGGTGATTCTTCAAAATATTGAGTTTGATAATTATAGAAAGAATTGGGTTGAGGAAAAGTTTGGTTGAAATTATAAGTTTCTTGTGGTTCTTCAAAATATGAGGATTGGTAGTTTTGGAGGTAGTTTGGGTAAGAGTAGGTCTGCGAAGCATTAAAGTTTTCCATCAGTATTTCAAGTTTGGATCTATGGGATTCTTGTGGTTCCTCAAAATACTGATAATGGGCGTAGGAAAAATTTGGGTTATACATGGTAAACAAGGTAAAAGTGCCTTAGTCTATACGGTGTAACACCAGAGTTACAATATCGACTTAAATAGTCCCCGGCAACGGCGCCAAAAAGTTGATCGCGACTTTATCGTCTATTAATCAGCAAACTGCAAGTGCACAGTCCTATCGCGTAGTTTTAAAAGATATCGAACCCACAGAGACTATAAATCGATCTATCGTTATCCTAAGTTACGGTATATAGCTAAGGCGAATAATTCTTTAAAATATTGGTTAAGGAAAATATTAAATAGATATCGGTATGTAATTTGTCTAACCTAAGGGGATCTGAATTTCCACTGACTAATTACTCAAGTTGATAGAAAATCTTTCAGCAAACAATATTCATCTAAAAATCCTATCTCAAACTTTCGCTCTATTGATTCGGATCATGTAATTAAATCCTAACGTATGCTCTCGCTATCCCGCCGAATTTAAAAACACTTTTTGAAAATAAATAAAGGTTAATCTCTTTTAAAACGCTTTCGCAGTCTTTAAAATTAATACCTAGTATCCACTATCTGGTTCTAAACCTCAAACTCTCGCTCTGTTGGTTTCTAACCTTAGTCCAGTTCATTAACCTCAAACTTTCGCTCTATTGGTTTCTAAACCTTTTAATAAATTAAATTAGATATCTAAGTCAGAAAGAATATTTTTAGCAACGTAACATTATGCCAGTTTAATTTCGGATTCCTTTGGTTCGATTAATTTACATACCAATATCAGAAAGATTTAGCCAGACATATTAAATAAAATAAAATAATTAAATTAAGAACCTGAAAATAAAAATACTGGAAATAATCTTGTTCTTCGAAATAAACGAGCACTCCACCACAAGTCGGTTGGATCTGCTCGGAGACTTCTTGAATTGAAAGAAAAATACGACAGGGAATAAAAAGCACTAGATCTAACGTAAGGTTAGATCAGTGAAAAACTGAAATAAAACAAACAAAGAAACTGAAAACTAAAATAAATTCAAAGTACAAAACTGAAATAAAATGCGAAATAACGAAAGAACGGTTGTTCGGTAAAAATGCCGACCCTAATTCTGAAACTTGAACTTGTATTTATATCCTCACTTGGTAACTTCCCGTTCCTAAACTCGTCCCGAAATAAGTGGCCATCGTGTGAGAATATAACTGCCTAAGAGTAGGAGGCGGACGCCTCCACGTAGAGAGAGAAAATTGAGACGTGCGTCTCAAGATGTTAGAGGATTATGGGCCCCACTTGAGGCGGGCGCCTCCATGCTAAGTGGGAGGGCTGAGACGACCGTCTCAGGCCACGTGGCAGGTGGGAAGCTTGCTGGCGTGTTGGGCTTAGTTCTGGGCCTGCTTTGGGCTTAGTCGCTTGGCTTGGTATAATTGTTTTCTTCTTCTATAACTCCTCCTTTTTGCTATATCACCCCTTTGCTTCATTTCTTTGACTTTTTAATCCGATTTTTCCTCGATTTTACTTCTTTGCTCGATTTATCTTTATTTAATACAAATACCTGAAACATAGAAAATACCAACGTAATACAGAAAATAAAGTAATATAATTAAATAAAAATAGTAACATTGTCTATGAAAATTACGTCAAATATGTTATATAAATTCGTGTTATCAATGATCATAAAAAATCAAGAAAGGTGAAAAAGTCAACAAAAAGTCAAGATTTGAAAAATTTCTAACACTTAGAAATTTTTTCAAGTGTTAAGAAACATGGTTTTTCTTCACTTTCATGGCCATTTTTCACCTAGATCCATTTGGATTCAGGAAAAACTCAAAACATGAAAGTTGTAGCCCTTGCTACAAGCTTTCCAAAATGTCCAAGAACTTGCAAAAACACTTTGTCTAGCTATACTTTTGATTTTGAAACATAAAGCTCCAAAACCATGGAATTTCAAGTACATGCTTCAAAATTATAAGTCATTTTTCACAAATCTCCCTTCTAGAAGCCTTGTCACAAGCTAGAGGTAGATTATAACTGATAAATATAAGTTTTGAATGATTGAGAAGTTGATTGAATCAAAGAGAAAAAATTAACCATGGTTAGGAAAGTAACTTTTGCATTAAATGCAAAAGATTCCTTCTTACCTCTTAAGCAAATTACAAGTTTCTCTCAATGATAGCCATGCCATATCATTCAGATTTCTTGGCCTATAAATAGAGGTCATTTCTTCATTTTCAAATCACACCAAAGCTATCATAATCAAACTTTCCTTCTTTCTTTCTTGAATTCTAAGTTTCAAAGTTCTAAGAAGGGAAATTTTGCAATCTTCAAACCTTGCAAAATCTGAGTGAATATAGGTTTCTAACATGTTCTAAATATCAATTAGAAGTTGTCTAAGACTTAAAATCACCAGAAAAGCTGCCCAAACTCAGAATCATACTCAAAAATCCAAAAGCTTGGAAATGATGCCTTAACTTGCCATCTCTTAATTTGCTCGAGCTAGCTGTGGTTTAACACTTCAAACATCATCCATACACTTCATAGAGATGATCCAAACCCTTAGAACATCTCTGTCACTACAGAATCATCATCTTCATACTCAACTTGCTCGAGCTGCAGTGGGACTTGGGTAGAGAGTTCCAGACTATTTCAAAGCAAGCATAGCATCCAGATAGCTTCCATAGGGTCCAGTGGAGCTATAACAATCCTCAAACAACAATTGGAAACACTCTAAATAAGAAATCGATTTCAGTTCGAAGAGGTAAGATACTCAGACTTTGAACTCTATGATTCATGCATTCCAGTTCAAAAATTGCTTGGCCATTTTGTTTCTGCACTCATGCTGACCATTAACCCTCAATCAATTTCATAAATCATGATCCATACACGATTTTATATTGATTTTTGAAACTAGGGTTCATCTGTCCTCGTTTTAAATTAATCACCTTAAGTTCAAAATAAATAAAATTAAACATCACCATCATGTTCATGGGTTTAAAACGAGCAATTTTGATGTTTACATCTTTCAATTTCATTGAGAAATGAAGAATCCATGAATTGATGAAGGTTGGAGAAGATGATGAACACTGCGCGCTTTTTTATGTTTGATTTTCAAATTCAAATAGTTGTTTTATAATATAATAACATGGAATGAAATAAATAAACGGATGTATTACCGCCCCAGCGGTTGCTAGCACGCTCTTCATGTCCTTTGCCTTGCCTATGGTCCAGGGTTCGAATCCCCCTGAGAGTACTTTGTTGTTTTTTTCACTTTCCTTCATTTTTAAACATTTTCAAAGACTTGTTTTTAAATATAATTAAATGAAGGCGTGTAAATAACAAGTTAAACACTTGGCTCAGTGGTAAAGCTTTTCACTTCTAAGCCAAAGGTCTTGAGTTCAAACCTCCTTAGGACCAAAATCAAATTTTTACTACTTGTTTTCTTCACATTTTCTATCAAACTTCAACATTTTCAAAAACCAATCAAAACTTCTCATTTTGAGATGATTTTTTGCACACTTGTCATTTAATATACCTATTTTATGATTATGTCAAAAAAAATCCAAAAATATTTTCTTTTGATTATATTTTTATTAAGTCAAAAAATGAAATATTTTAAGTATTCTTAATACTTTCAAAGATGTTTTTTTTTCAAACTTTCAAACTCAAATCTTTTCAAAACTTCTTGTAAATATACTTCACTTTTCAAAATCATTTTCAAAATCTTTTCAAAATCTTTTCAAAAACTTTTCAACAAACTTACACACCTTTTTCCATGATCAACTCGATTTGAAGATAAAATCGAACCAGTTTTTTCCTCGAATTTCTTAATTGTTCATGGGCGTCCCTCACGGTGTAAGTCCCAATCCTTTTTATGTACATATTAAAGTTTCCTTGTACATATTCAATCATCTTTATAAATATCCAAGCATAAACAAAGTTCTTTCGTTTGTTTTCATTCACTTGTTTATACACCAATTCCATTGGTATTAAGAGAAGAATTATTCCCGGTGAAACTTCTCTTAAAACCAATGGGCCTCCCTCATGGTATAATTCCCAACCCTCCTATGTACATATTCATTTCCTTGTACATAATCACCCCTTCATGTACATATTCTTTTCCTTGAACACAATTTTGTAAATATTCAAGTTACGCTTGCTTTAAACGCTCGTTTTATACACTTGTTTATATTTCCTTCATAAACTCTTGTGAATACACATCACACTTGTTTATATAACTGTTCGATTATAACATAACAATTAGCCTAACAACTAGGTTCCCCTTTAGCCTCCTCTTGGGCTTTATACAAGATAACTCATTCATCTGAGTTTAGCCTCCTCTTAGGCTTCATATAAGAAAACTCATTTACTGAGTTTAGCCTCCCCTGTTGAGTTAGCCTCCTCTTGGGCTTCGTTCAAAAGAACTCCTCATTGAGTTTAGCCTTCTCTTGGGCATCGAACAAGAAAGAGACCAGGAAATCTCTTGATAGCCTCCTATTGGGCTTCCAATACAAAGAATCACCTGCGCTAGGATAGAATCCTAAGAGGATGATTTCCCGATGAAGTCACTCTTGAAATACTAAGAGGATGGTTTCCCGGTGAAACCACTCTTAAAGCCAAAGCCAACCATACCCTATAGCTTCCTCTTGAGCTTCAAACAAGGACCCTCGATGACCCTCAGAATGCCTTCTCTTGGTCTAACAATACAAGGACCCTCGATGACCCTCGGAATGCCTCCTCTTGGGCTTACAATACAAGGACCCACGAGCTTCTTAAAAACATCCCCTTAATCCAATCAATTTCTTCTAAGAGATTTAGACATTTATCATCTCTATAGAAAAAGTATCTCATCTATCACATCACATGTAATCAAATACTTTTCAAACACTTTTTCAAACAAAAAAAACATCTCTTAATCGTAAGTGGTAACACTTGTACACTCAAGCAAAACACCCAATGCTTACAATTAAAAGATTCAATCATCTTTCAAACATCTTTCTTAACTCGTAAGTGGTAATGCTTGTACACTCAAGCAAAACACCTATAACTTATGATGAAAGATTTAATCAATCAACTCTTCAAAATGTATGTGATGAAATATATTAGATACATTTTTCATTAAGATGACATCCGTCTTTGTCTCTTAAAAACTCTCGTTGCTTCCACTAGCATAAGTGGGAACTACGATTGCTTTGACTTTCTCAACATCCCTTTGAGAATACGTAGACACAAGGTCTCATCCTTGGCGAGCATACTTCTTTCTCTCTCAAACAAAACAAAACCATAGGTCCCTTTAGATCCGAGCTACAAATGCTCTGATTCCCATTAAGGGATATGTATGCAGAAGATCCTAATGATCTTTGCGAGCAGAATAATAACAAAACCTAGGGTCCCACATAAACTACCTTTCTTAAAATCCAAAGGAGAAACATTTCCGAACAATAGAAATAGCAACTTAAAACACACAAACATATCAAACATATTCATATATAAAGCTATAGATAACTATATATATAGGGTGCCACATCTATTCCCTTTATATAACAAACCCCCTTACCCGGAATCTCCCCAATGCGTTGCGTCTAGTTTGCGCTAGTCGTAATGCATATCATATCAATTGAGGGTATTGCAACTTTCCCCTTTTTCATAATCATTTTTCTTGTGTTGAAAATAATAAATCTTGATGCTCGCGGAATCTTTATAAACAAATCAAAAGAGTAAATCGTTTTGAGCCAGAGAATCCGAATTCCGATTCGATTCCCTCGCGCGTCACTTTTGAACGCGAACATAAAAAATGGCGACTCTACTGGGGAGTACGTTAAACTTTTATTTTCAAAAAAAATTGTGACTCTGCTCAAGAGCACCAAGCTTTTTTGTTTTCAAAAAGAAAAAAAAAGGGGTTAAGCTTTCATATGTGCATATGTTTGTTTTTCTTTATTGTGTGTTTCGCGATTTCATCTGATCGAAAGAAATCCTAACCCGGATTTAAGAAACATTTTAAGATCTAGGTGGGGGTATAGTCCTATTAACTTGTGGGAAGTTTCATTACTTACTGAGTTAATTTGAGATCCCTCTCTCAGTGGAGGTTGTCTTGGGAGTATTTGTGTTTAGCAAGTATTTGAGAAGACATTTTGCTTTCGAGGGAACTAACGAAGCTGAGTGGCTGTAGAACACATAACCCATCCTGGCCATTTAGGATGTAGTGCAGGCAGAAGCTATTCAGGCGTAAGCTTAGAATAGTTGTCATGCGAGACTACGACCAGGCGAGTTTTTCTTGAAAAATATTATTGGACTTCGAGTATTCAACAAATCCGATAATATTTCAAAGAGAAGCGTTGAACCTGTATTATCAGTAGAACCCGTTTCACATATGAATAAGCCCTTAGAACTTACCCACGTTTGGTTCTTATCGTTGGCCTCATGCTCGTGACTTCAAACACTTGAACGTGTGTATAACCACTAACCATGTTTGAATCTTTGTGGCATTCATGAATTCATTCAAAAAAAACTTCATTTTCTCTTCCCATTTCCAAAGAATTTAGAGATTTTTCTTTGTAAACATTTTAGGTTAGAGTGATGGACGTCAGAGGAAGATTTACCAAGAAATACAGTTTTAGAATTCCTGATATAGGAAAGTTAAAAGAGTTAGCATCCTTGGTAGAAGATCCCTTGGATTTCAGAAAACGCTATGGAACTCTTTTAACTGTCCTGAACACTAACGTTGATGAAGGACTTCTCAAAACTTTCGTTCAGTTTTATGTTCCAGTCTATCGCTGTTTCACTTTCCCTAATTATCAGTTGATGCCTACTTTGGAACAGTACACGCACATCCTAGGTATCTCAGTATCAGATAAGGTGCCTTTCAATGGTTTGGAAGCCATTCCTAAGTCACCAGTCATTGCAACGATGACTCACTTAAGGAAATATGAGATAGACAAAAACCTAACTACCAAAGGAAAACTCTTAGGACTAACTTCAAAGTTCCTAATAGAGAAGGCTCTTAAATTCTCTGAAGCCGGTAGTATGGTAGCCTTTGAAGCTGTTTTAGCTTTGCTCATCTATGGATTGGTGTTGTTTCCCAACGTCCCAAGTTTCGTTGATATCAACGCCATAATGATCTTTCTGATTGGAAATCCCCTTCCCACTTTGCTTGGTAACACGTATTTCTCCATTCATCATAAGAATCGTCAAGGAGATGGAACTATCGTGTGTTGTGTACCTTTGTTATTCAAATGGATTATCTCACACTTGCCTAAGTCTCCTATCTTCCGCGAAAACAAAAACGGTTGGCATTGGTCTCGAAGACTCATGTCTCTTACAAACGACGATATCCATTGGTATACCTTGGCAAACAATGAGATGGAAATCATTGAAAGATGTGGAGAGTTTGCCAACGTACCTCTCATTGGTACAAAAGGAGGAATCAACTACAACCCATTCTTGGCAAGACGTCAACTCGGGTATGCAAACTCTAGTAAACCCCTTGGTTTTACAGTAGAAAGCTACTTTTATCACGAGGGGGAAGATTCCCAAGGTTTGAAAACCAGAATGATAAGAGCTTGGCATCACATCCGAAGAAAAGAAAAAGGTCATGCAAGGAATTGTGTAGCCATGGAAATCTACACTTCCTGGGTGATGAAAAGAGAGAAGGAATTCCGAATGCCTTATGCTTATGAAGAACCCATGTTCTCAGCGGTGTCTAAATCGACCACTATTCCCGTTGAAATTATGGGAGAATATCAAGAAGCTTTGGCCAAGATGAGGCTTGAGAAAGAAGCTTTGGAAGACAAGTTTCTTAAGATTGACTTTGAGAATGAGAAGCTTAAGAAGCAAGTCAAAGATCATGAGAAAACGCTCTACTTCCAAGATGAATGGCTCATGGAGAAAGATGAGAAGATTCGTCGGAAAGATAACGCGATCAAAAGATACATCAAAGAAAGGAAAATAAAGCTTGAAGAAATGGCAGTTAGCAATCCTACTCCTGACGAGTGAAAGAAAGTCATTAACAAGCTGAAAGCTGAGAAAGCTGAACTGAAAGCTTACTATGGGAAAGAAATCCTGAAGCTGAAGCTACATCAAAAATTTGGTTCTTCAACAGACGAAGACAATTAATTAGTTTAGCTTTAGCTTTATCATTTATTTTATCATTGTAAGAGCGATGCTCCAAAAAAATTGTTGTAATCTTCTTTCAATAATTAATAAAATAAGTGTTTTCCATCCAAATGTTTACTAGAAATTTCTCTTTTAGTATAAATTCTTTGGAAATCCTTTTCTCTTTGCATTCATAATCATGCATCATACTTTACATATCGAGTTTGTTATTTAGAATCTTATCTTTTGGAATTTTTCCAAAGAGAGAAAGATCGTCAAGCTGTCGCATCTTAGAGTTTCTCGACTACGCTCACAGTCAACTCACAGATACAATACTCGTTCAAAGAGGAGAAAAACAATGGATTATTTTGAGCAAGAAAATGTTGAGCTTCGTGGCACAGTGGCAACACTTCAGGAAGAGGTGGAGAGACTCACTTCTTTGGTAAGTTCGTTGGCAACTACACAAAATCAGCAAACAACATTAAACAGTCAAAATCAAGCGACGATTCCAGAGATCACTACTACTCCAGTTTCAACTGTTGCAGTCAGTGATCCTCTCTTCAGTATGCCAGAAGGTTATCCACGGGGCATGCCTTTTAATTTAGGCATTGGATTTTGTCAACCCACTTCTGAAGTACAGGCAACCACGATTGAGGTTCCTACTTTACAGAACACAGCATTTACTCCGCAGCCCAGGGTAACCTTTCCTCAAGTCACTATGACGGTTTCTCAACCGATCATGACAAACTCAGCTTCTGTAGTTCACGCTACTGCGTACGAAGAAGTCTATCATAACCCAGGAGACAACACGAATCCTCATGGCCAAATGGAAAATCTCCAGGAACAATTCCATAAGATGCAGCTTGAGATCAAAACAATCCGTGGAAAGGAATTGTTTGGGAAGAATGCCCACGATCTATGCCTAGTTCTCGTGTAAGGATACCCGCTAAGTTCAAAGTCCCTTGTCATACCCCAAAATTTTCCCTCCTACTTCTCAAGACATTTCATCCATCCATACTCAAGGATTTCACAAGGGGTTGACCAGACAAACCCTCTCCTAGACAATCAACCTTAACTAGGGTTTGGCAATTCTCAGATCAAGCTAGTTCCCAAAATCTCCTGTGGTCATCATGCCTCCTCATATGCTTTAAAGAATCTCCATGTCAAGTTTCAAGCATTACAAGTCAAGTTTCCTCAGACAATTGCTCAGATGGTTGAAAATTAGTTGTATTGGACAAAAAGTCAATTGTGGTCAACATACAGTCAAACTTCATGATTTTTGGTCAACATCCATATTTTGAAGTGACATTCACCATTTGATCAAGGGTTGGTCATGATTCATCAAGAAAACTCAAGATTTGATCAAAAGTCAAACTTTCCAAATTAGGGTTTCTTGAGGAAAAGTCAACTGAACTTTGACTGAGCATAACTTTCTCATACTTTATAAAATTTTTTTCCACCACCTCTCATTTTGAATAGAATTCAATTCTCTACAATTTCATGTCTCACAAGCATGGTCAGAAAATGCTTCATTTTGAAGATATGGATCAAAACATTACAGATCCTTTTCAAAGTCAACAAAAAGTCAACTTTTTGTAAAGAAGTGTTATTGAGCATGGAAACTCCAAATTAGATGAAACAAAAGAGGTTGTTTAAAGGACATCTAGAGCTTTCTAAAAAGTCCAAGAACACTCAAAAATGTTAAAAATTGAGCAAGATAAACCTTGCACAAGTTGGGCATTTTTGAAGAATTGCACAAAGGAAAATATCTGACAAAATCCAATTTTTTCCAAATGGGCCTATAATTTTATGATCCAAACATGATCATAATATTATTTGTGACTTCTTGATGCCTTGCCACGACCTCTTTCTTTTTTTTATTTTATTTATTTTTGAATTTAAAAGCATTTAATTCAAATTTAAATTAAATAAAATATGGAAACAAGGTATAATTTAAGTTGGGTTGGATTTTTATCAAGCTCGAGGACCAAGGAAGCCCACAAAACATGCCAAATTCGTGCTAGCTCATGCAAGGAAGGAAAAATCAAATTTTGGAAAGATTTGATAAAATTTGAAAGAGAAAATATTTTGCATTCAAGAGCATATATTTTTTCATTCTTTTTGCTTCAAACTCTTGCTCTATAAATACTTAATGCATTCACAAAGACCAGGGGCGAAACCCTAGCCTCTTGAAGCAACCCTATTTTCTCAAAAAATTTCTCAAAGTTGGCAAATTCGAATTTGCTTCTCCAGCCACTTCCAGCCACTCTCAATCATTCCATTGTGTTCTTGAGGTAAGATTGAGTAAGTATACATCAAGAGCCATGGTTAAACATGCCTGAATCGTGCTATACATGAGCATACATATTCATATTTTTCTTGAATTCGTATTTTTAATATCTGCTTGTTTTAATCAAAACTAATCATTCTAACATGTTCATGAGATGCCATAGGAAGGATCTGGGTCATCGTTCTTAAGGTTTAACGTCTAAAACACAAACTGCCATGTTTAGGGTTTCTTGAACTGCTTGCTTCAAAACTCATTTTACAGGTCGATTCAGGAAAAACGGAGGTCACTATTGGATTCGCAGACCCCAATTTAGGGGGGGGGGGGGTAGCCTTAACCTCAACATTTAATTTTCAGTATTTTGTAGGTTTTGATTTTTGGGTGATCGGAGAAGACGACCGGAGCTAGGGTTCCGGCGTCGCTGACTCGTTTGACTCTAGAAAGGCACGCGCGGCAAAACGGAGCGATCTGATTCGTTCTTACATAAACCTTGGGCCGCACGCGTTTGACTGTGTTTGAAAACTACAAATATGACATGTATTCCCTTATAATATATTGTTTGCAAGATTATAACACCAAGACACCTTGGCTCAGTTGGCAACGCGTTGAGTGATTTCCCAGGAGGGCATGGGTTCGATCCATGGCTTCCCCACTTTTTTTTATCACTTTTCTATTTTCTATTTTTCTTTTAATATTTTCATTCTAATTTAATTTATCTTTAAATATTTTTCTCATGCATTTAAAAATCACCAAAAATATTTTCCTTTTGCATTTTAATCAGAAAAATGTTTATTTAATTTTTGACATTAAAATTAATATTTTTGCATGCATATTTTAATTAATTGTTAGTTAACCATCAAATTGACTTTTAATTGCTTTTAATTATCAAAACCGATCCAGAAAATTCCCAAAAAATTATCTTATCATCTACTTATCATTACTAATCTAAAATATTTTTCCTCATTCAAAAATCTTATTTTTACTAACATTTTTTCTCTTATGCAATTTTCTCGTATTTTCCGATTATGTATCTGTTCACAGGTTGTAACGTTTCGGACTATTTTTCTCGTTTTTTTCTTTTCAATTTTATGTAACTGCCTATGGGATGTAATAGTTTAATTAGGGCTTTTACTTTCCGCACTCCTATTATGTAACTGCCCCAAAGCCATGTAATAGCGTAGGACTTTACTTTCCGCACTTTACCTTTCCGCACTTTACTTTCCGCAATTTATTTTCCGCGCCCTATAAACTGCTGGTAACTAGGCGTGTATGACAAGATAAAAAATAAACATAGATCACATCTAAATACAAGATAAATTATCTGAATTTAACACACTCTTTTCACACATGCACCCCTTAGGGTAATTTTCTCTCGTTGCCTTTCGAATAAATGGTCAAGTCCCTCGAACGTAGAGGTATCCTAACACTATTGCCTACAAACATATCATCATAGTCCCTTCGATACAAAGATCATAGACCCACGATGTCACCTACGAATACATGATCTCGTCCCTCGATTGTTGCCTACGAAAAGTGATGATCGTCCCCTCGAATGTGCTAGGATACTCCTACAAGTTGCCTTCTATGACCATCCGATGTCCCTTCGAATGCCCCTCTACATCCAACAAATAGGGTTACCTACCAACTAATGGTATGGATAGCACTATTCTAAAGGAACGTAAAATAACATGAAAACGACCATTCTGAGTACGTAATAAGACTTTCAGTTGCTTGCTCAAACAAAATACTTTTCACACCACACACACTTTTGTCAAAGTTCAAACTCTTTTCCAAAATGAAACATTTCCGAACACTTTGTATACATTCCTACATGAATCATTACAAAGTTAAAGCGAAATGCCTTTTTCAAAACATTTTTGTCAAACACACAGAAAACACTTTTAAAAATGAGCTAGAAGCAACTAAGAGCCCGTAGATAACTACGGATGGAAAGGGGTGCTAATACCTTCCCTTTTCATAACCTTCTCCCTTACTCAGAATCTAACTAAGGTCTTTTCCTGTTCTTTTCACCTTCCCTTAATTGGATAAAAGAAAAGCTGGTGGCGATTCTTGCTATCCGCACATTTGCGATAAAAGGCAAAACAAATTCTCAAAGTCAGTTCACCGTATTACATCCCTGACTTGAAAAATATAGAGGAAATTCCTGCCCGTAGAGTCATCTTACAATGTATGCTAGGAAAATGTCTACATATAATGACAATCACCAATTGCTCATTCACTATTTCCAAGACAGTCTCACCGGTGCCGCACTAAAGTGGTACATGGGACTAGATAGTGCAAATATCCAAACATTCAATGACCTAGGTGAAGCCTTCGTCCAACAGTACAAATTCAATTTGGACATGGCTCTAGATCGAGGTCAACTCCGCTCTATGTCTCAAAAGGAAAAAGAGACGTTCAAAGAATACGCCCAACGCTGGAGGGAAATTGCTGCCCAAGTTAATCCACCTTTAGAAGAAAAAGAAATGACCAAGGTTTTCCTGAACACTCTTGGCCCATTTTACTACGAACGCATGGTCGCCAGCGCTCCCGGAGATTTCACCGAAATGGTAAGCATGGGGATGAGACTAGAAGAAGGAGTTCGAACAGGACGCTTAACCAAAGAAATGGGGTCTTCAAGCAGAACCAAGAGAGTCAAAACTGGTTTCTCGAAGAAGAAAGAACATGACGTAGGAATGGTATCCCGAGGGAAACCAAGGAAAAATGTCAGTCTCCGACAACAGGTAGCCACAATAGCACCAGTTGTTAATGGAAGTTCAAACATGGGAATTACCCCGCAATTCCAGCAAACTCAACAGCCTCGACAGCAGGCTCAACAGTTCAACAACAATCAAAACCGTACTCCTCGAATCTCGTAGTTTGGTCCAATTCCGACGTACACGAAATTATATTCTGCCTTGATAGAAAGAAATCTTGTGCAAACAAGGTCACCACCTCTAGTACTAGACAAGTTACCTTGGTGGTACAAAGCAGATGTGTCTTGCCCTTTTCATCAAGGGGCACCGGGTCATGATCTCGAACACTGCATAGCACTGAAAGCCGAAGTTCAAAGATTAGTGAGGGCTAATCTTCTCTCCTTCAAGAATGCAAATCCAAATGTGCAAGCAAATCCACTTCCTAATCATAGTGGACATACCGTGAACTTGATACTCAGGAATACAGATCGGTATCTTATCACTGACATAAATATGATAAGAGAAAGCTTGGTACAGCTCCATGATACATTCAGTACAATGGGCGTCTTCGCTAAACATGACTACACAGCCTGCAGAATCTGCTTCACGGATTTTCGAGGATGTCCGACCGTCAGAGCAGACCTTCAACGGTTAATAGACATTCGCGACATTCAGATCTTCAGAAACAGGAATGATTATCACGTGAATATGGTATGGCATTATCCGCATGAGCTTTTAGTCTCAGATATCAACTCGAAAATTCCCAAAGCAAATTGTTCGCGGTAAAAGGTGACGCGCTAGAGGATGCGAACATGAATTCGGATCTTCTGGCTCGAAACGATTTACTCTTTTGATTTGTTTATAAAGATGCCGCGAGCATCAAGCTTTATTATTTTCAACACAAGAAAGATGATTTAATGATTATGAAAAAGGGGAAAGCTGAAATACCCTCAATTGATATTGATATGCGTAACGACTAGCGCAAACTAGACGCAACGCATTGGGGAGATTCTGAGTAAGGGGGATTGTTATATAAAGGGAATAGATGGAGCACCCTAAATATATGTAGTTATCTACAGCTTTATATATGAATATGTTTGATACGTTGTGTGTTTTTTAATTGCTATTTCTATGATTGGGAAAGTTTCTCCTTTGGGATTTTAAGAAACAGTAGATTATGTGGGATTCTAATGTTTATTATTATTATGCTCGCAAAGATCTATGGATCTTCTGCATACATATCCCTTAGTGGGAATCAGAGCATTTGTAGCTCGGATCTACAGGGTTCTATGGTTTGTTCGGTCTGAGGGAGATAGAAATTTGCTCGGCAAGGATGAGACCTTGTGCCTACGTATTCTCAAAAGGATGTTGAGAAAGTCAGAGCAATCGTAGTTCCCACTTATGCTAGTGGAAAGCAACGGGATGTTAGTAAGAGACAGACAAATGTCATCTTAATGAAAAATGTATCTAATCTATTTCATCACATACATTTTTTTGAACGTTGTTTGATTGATAAAAATCTTTCATCGTAAATATTAGGTGTTTTGCTTGAGTGTACAAGCGTTACCACTTACATGTTTAAGAAAGATGTTTGAAAAAAAAGATGATTGAATCTTTTAACTGTAAGTATTGGGTGTTTTGCTTGAGTGTACAAGCGTTACCACTTACAATTAAGAGATTTGTTTGAAAATAGTTTGAAAAGAGTTTGAAAAGTTTTTGACTGTATGTGATGTGATAGATGAGATACTTCTTCCATAGAGATGATAGATGTCTAAATCTCAAGGAGAAATTGATTGGATTAAAGGGATGCTTTTAAGAAGCCCGTGGGTCCTTGTATTGTTAGCCCAAGAGAAGGCATTCCGAGGGTCATCGAGGGTCCTTATATGAAGCTCAAGAGGAAGCTATAGGGTATGGCTGGCTTTGGCTTGAAAGGGATTTCACCGAGAAACCATCCTTTTCTGAATAAGAGCAATTTCACCGGGAAATTTTACTCTCTGGGGAATTTGAAAGTGATTTCACCGAGAAACCATCCTTTCAGGGTTCTATCTTAGCGCAGGTGATTCTTTGTATTGGAAGCCCAATAGGAGGCTGTTAAGATATTTCCTGTCTCTTTCATTGTATGATGCCCAAGAGAAGGCTAAACTCAATGAGGAGTTCTTTTGAACGAAGCCCAAGAGGAGGCTAACTCAACAGGGGAGTGTTGTCTTATATGAAGCCTAAGCGGAGGCTAACTCTGTGGGGAGAGTTTCTTTGTACAAAGCCCAAGAGAAGGCTAAACTCTGTTGGAGATGGGTTATCTTGTATGAAGCCCAAGTGGAGGCTGACCCATGCTGGGGATGGATAGTCTTGTATAAAGCCCAAGCGGAGGCTATCTCATGTGGGGAGCCTATTGATTAGACTAATTGTTATGTTAATAACTGAACAGTTATATAAACAAGTGTGTGTGTGATATGTATTCACAGGAGTTTATGAAGGAAATATAAACAATGCATGATGTTTATTTACAGGAGTTTATGAAGGAAATATAAACAAGTGTCTGTGAAACGAACGTTTAAAACGAGCGTAACTTGATTATTCACAAGTTTGAACTGTGTACAAGGAAGTGAATATGTACACGAACGAGTTTTTATGTAAAGACAGAAAGATGGATGTACATAGGAGGGTTGGGACTTACACTGTAAGAGAGGCCCATTGATTTGAAAACAGTTTCACTGGGAATAATGCTCCTTTCAATATCAATGGTATTCAGTGTGTATACAGATGAAACGGAAACGGATACTCGAAGTTTATCTGTAAAAGGTATCTGTATTATGTACAGATGGAAGTTTTGTATGAAAAGTATTTGATATGTACACAGAAAATATGTACACAAAAGACTATTTTGTTTTGAGTATACACAAGTGATGTGAAAAACAAACGATCGAAGTTTGTCTGTACTTGAGTATAAAAGAAATATCTGTATTATGTACAGATGAAACTTTGTAAAAAGTATTTGACAAAAGTTTGATATGTACAAAGAAACATTATGTACATAAAAGAATGTTATGGGACTTACACCGTGATGGAGGCCCATTGGTTTAAAAGAAATTTTACTCAGAAGAAATCTTCCTTTAGAACCAATGGATTCGGCGTATAAACAAACGAATGAAAACGAAAGAAATTTGTTTACGTTTGAATATTAACAATGATGATTTGAGTATGTACAAATAAAATTAAATATGTACATAAAGGATTGGGACTTACACCGTAAGGGAGGCCCATGATCGATCGAGAAATTCGAGAGAGAACGAATTTGATTTTATCATTTTAAATCGGATTGATCATGGTAAAAAGATGCAAGTTTGATGAAATGTTTTGAAAAATGATTTTAAAATTGTTTTGAAAATGTTTTGAAATGTTTTGAAATGTTAAGTTCATTTATGAGAAGTTTTGAAAAAAATCGGAAGTCGAAAACTTGAAAAATTCACCTTTAAAGGAGGTTTTAAAAGTGTTTAGAACGTCGTTTTTCGGCTCGATTAAAATTTAATCAGATAAAAGCTTTTTCTGAAGATTTTTGCATTATCATAAAATAGATACATTTATTGACAAGTGTTTAAAAAATCATCTCAAAATGAGAAGTTTTGATTGGTCAAAAAAATGTTGAAAGTTTGTTAAAAAAACATGAAAAAATATGAAGAGTTTGTGAAAAAGAAGAAAAAAAATGGTCCTGATGGGTGTTGAACCCATGACCTTGAGGCAGACCACGTGGCAAAGAGAACTTAGAAGCAAGCATACCACCACTGGGCCAAACGCGTTGAGCTGTTTAGTGGATTAAAACACGCGTTGATATAAGATTGGCTCATTTAAAAAATTTGAAAATGAAGAACACCAAGAACACGCGCGCAGTTCTGGGTTCGTGGTTTTGATTTCCAATTTGCCAAATCCGATCCAAAATCTTCGTTTCTCCATGAAATTGAGTGATGTAAAGATCAATCTTGCTCGATTTTGAACAACGAATACGATGGCGTTTGTTAATTTCATTTATTTTCAGTCTATCATGTTTTACTTTCTGGAAAAAGGAAGAACCCTAAAAACTAAGAAATCAAATTAAATTACGTGTTGTTGATGATTGTTTGATTTTGTTGAGGGTTAATGATCGTTTTTAGTGCAGAAAGAGAATGGCCAAGAGCTTTTTTCAATTGATGCACAAAATCATGGAGTTTGAAGTTCAGTTATATACCTGTTGAAGCTGAGATCGAAATGTGTTTTAGAGCATTTCCAGTTGTTGTTTGACGATTGATTAAGCACCAGCGGCCTCTAGGGATGATGTATGATTACCCTGCTTGCTCTGAAATGCCCCAGAACTTTCCAACCAAGTCCACCTGCACAGGATGAAAATGAAGCTTCGATTTTTGGGTTAGAGCTGTTACAGTTAGTAGTTCTTGTTTTGGATCATGTCTATGAGGTATAGAGAAGGTGTATGGATGATTACAACATCAATTGATCCAACCAAACTTCAGATTCGAATCTTATGGCAGTTTTGCAAGTTTTGAAAATATGAAAATGAAAACTGATTTTTAGCTTTGATCAAGTTGTTTTTAAGCTTGGAACAAGTTTAATTATGATCATGAAACATGTTGGACACCAAATTTCATCATGTTTTCATGGAATTTTGAAAATTGCAAGTTTTCTCAAAAATGGTTATATTACTTGATTTTCAAGAAAGTGAAAGAAAGTATGAATTTGTGAAGCTTTTGGTGTCTATTTGAACTTGAATTGGTGAGCTATTTATAGGCAAGAGGTTCTGAATTGTTAGGCAACAAGGACAAGCCATTTGGTGAATCATGGATTGCTTAAAGAGCAAGAAAGACAATTTACCAAAAAAGGAAACTTCCTTTTTTCACCATGTGCTATATTTTTACAATCTTGATCCAATCTTCAATTCTTATCTTCAAGCTGATATTTATCAGTCCATTAGTCAAGTTGGCAAGGTTAGAAAGCTTCTAGATGAAGAAAACATAAAATGACCTATAATTTGAAGTTATGATCTTTGAAAATCAAGTTTCATGGAGCCTTATGTTTCAATTTCAAAAGTGTATCTAGACTCCATGGATTTGAGAGATCTTAGACATTTTGGAAAGATTTTTCCATGATCTACAACTTTCATGTTTTGAGTTTTTTCAAATTCAAATTGGAACTAGGTGAAAAAATGGCTTGAAGTTTGAAAAAAATAACAAATTCCAACACTTAGAAAAATTTCTAAGTATAAAAACTTTTGACTTTTCGTTGACTTTTTTCAAATTCTTTGATTTTTGATGATCATAATGGATCATTTGAAGTATTTTGATGATGGAAAAAGTTTTGTTTTGAAAAATTTGACCAAAAGTCAAAGTTTGACTTTTCTGTGCAGATGAAATTTCATCAGATGTTTCTGAAAACGACTGATGAATTCTGTGAACCTCTGTGATGTTTTGAATCCAGAAATTAGGTCAAGATGGTGTATCTAAGATATAATGACCAATCTCTATCCAAAAAAGTCAATCACTGCTCAAAAAATAAGAGAATGCCTATGCTCGACCAAAACCCTAATTGGTCGATCCTTGATTGTTCTGTGAGAGAATTGGATATCTGAGGATTGAAGGGTGATGATTTGATCAAGATAGATCAAATGGAGTGAGAAAAACTCAAACCCTAATTGGTTGGCTCAAGAATCAGATGAAAATCTGATGAAACTCTAATTTTGACCTGTGAATGCTATACCTGATTAATGCTGTCTGAACTATTAGTTATGCAATGATGCAAATGTAAGGTGGTATATTAGGTCAAAAATTGGGGTATGACAGATGCCCCTATTTAAGTTTCTTTAACCTGAGAGATGAAGATGAATATCTTCGTTTTGATAGGTGTAAAGAGACTTAAATATCAGAATACGCAAATTTTGGACCTAAGATACCAAAAGATGCGGATGATGCAAAATGATTGTAAAAAAGTTTCACCCAGATGATATCAAAGAAATGACATGGTAGGGGGAAAATTTGTGAATACGTCCCTGTTGGGGAGAGAATGATTCACAAAACATGTGAATGTTTGTTTCACTTTGGAAACAGAGAGATTACCTTCTGTCAGCCTTGTGACAATGTTTAAGGTAAGTGAAAATGATATTACCAATTATCAGCCTTGTGATAGTTCATGGTAATGGGGGTTGAAGATGTTTACCAATTATCAGCGAGGTGATAACTATAACAAGGTAACTTTTTTTTCGAGAAAATTTACTGAATATTCAGCTTTGTGAATAACAGACAAATGATGGAAACAGATCTCAATATGAGTTTTGAAGATATTACCAATTATCATCAAAGTGATAACTATAACAAGGTAAATTCTGAGAAAAATTGCTGTGTATTCAGCTTTGTGAATAACAGATAGTGAAAGAAACAGAACTCAAATGAGTTTCTATTTTCTTGGATAAAATCTTGTCGAGGATCTCTCTTTTGAGAAGATGCGGGCATTTTTGATCAAAAGACACAGGTTTTCTTTTTGACAGAAAGACAAACTGCTGAGGAATTTCTCGTACGGTCGTGATTTGACCTTGTTGAGAAGAACAAACTTTTTATGATAAGTTTAGGAATGAAAATAAGCGGCTCAGACAATGAGACTATTGCTTATTGCTTTGTTGATTAGAGACGAGGTTCTATCCAGGAACGAACTGGAAAGAAAAAGTCAATCAAGACATTGTTCCAAATGAGGAATGATCTCAGCTGGGAAATATGGTGGAGAGAAGAAAATGCATTTCTCTGTTTGGGGATTCTGCCGGGGAAAAGGAAAATGTGTCTTTTCCGTTTGGAGAGAATCTGCCGGGGATATGATATACTCGTATGAGTATATATATAACCAGTGATTAGGAAGCAAACATTTTGAGAGATGCAAAAAATGCAAATGAATGATGCTATTATGTATGAATGTCATGAATGTTATATGCATGCTAACAATACTTTGACAAAGACACTAAAGAGGTATTTGAAAAAGGACCGCGTCACAGTTCGAACAAATACTTGGTGAAAATTGCAGCAATGGTGCAAACGTTCATTGATGAAGAATTTTGAGTTGCAGGCTTTAAACTTTCTGAGAAAGGCATTTTACTGGCAACTTGGTCGGGGATTATTTTTTAGATAAGAATACCGTCCTTTGATGATTTCTGCTGAGGAGAAGACTGCTGTAGCAGTTGTTTTATCCTTCGGAGATTGAAACACTTAGTGGAGAAACTGTTTGAAGTTATTTCCGTGTTCATAGTTCAAAGGAAAATTTTTGCTTTTGTTTCAAAATTTTGAAGTAAAAATTCATTTAAAACATTTTTGTTTCAAAAAGTGATTTTCACAATAAAAAGCGTTATTTTGCAAAACAGAATAAAGCAGGAATTGCAAACAAATAGCACAATGCTCAAATTTATTGATAGAATGGTAATTAGCCAAATGCGTGATTCCATGAACTATTTACAAAAGTTGGAAATGATAATGTATTGGGAAAAGGCTACATTGAAAGCAAATAACCGCTACTATCCCTAACAACTTTAAATTCCAACTATGCTTGTTGCTTCAGAAGAGTTGATTGAAGATCCGTTGATGGAAAATTCTTCATATGGACAAAATACAAACTGACTGCAGTTACTTTGTCATTTTTTGTATCCTTGTTTTTGCCTAGATTGCCTTTTCAGGTTTTCAATCTATCAGGATAATTTCTGTTTATTGTCTCTAATTTTGCCTCGCCTTTTCGTGTTTTCAATCCACCGAGACGCTCTTTTGCCTAAGCCGCCTTTTCGGTTTTCGACTTACCGAAATGTTTTGTTTTTTAGACAAAGTATTTCTTGACTGCATCAACATTCACAGGATGCGGGAGTTCATCACCGTCCATGGTTGTGAGAGTCATAGCACCGCCAGAAAAGCTTCTTTTGACGATGTATGGGCCTTCGTAATTAGGAGTCCACTTGCCCTAGAATTTGTTTGAAAAGATGAATCTTTTTAAGCACGAGGTCGCCTTCTCGAATTCACGAGGTCGGACCTTTTGTCGAAAGCTTTTTCATTCTTCTTTGATAGAGTTGTCCGTGACACGAGCGGTCGCTTTTCTTCAATTAAGTTCATTGGTCGATCCGCTTGACACCATTCGGCCTCGATAGCTTGGTTTCCATGAGAACTCTCATTGATGGGATTTCAACTTCTACGGGGAGCACTGCTTCCATGCCGTATACTAGAGAAAAAGGAGTTGCCCCTGTTGAAGTGCGTACTGAAGTACGATACCCATGCAGAGCAAATGGCAGCATTTCATACTAGTCTTTGTAAGTGATGACCATTTTCTGGACAATCTTTTTGATATTTTTGTTGGCTGCTTCAACGGTGCTGTTCATCTTTGGCCGGTAAGGAGACGAGTTATGATGCTCGATCTTGAATTCCTCACACAGTTCTGTCATCATTTTGTTGTTCAAGTTTGATCCATTATCAGTAATGATCTTACTTGGAACTCCATATCGGCAAATGAGGTTGTTCTTGATGAACCTCACAACCACTTGTCTGGTAACATTGGCGTAAGATGCTGCTTCGACCCATTTGGTGAAGTAGTCAATGGGTACTAGAATGAAGCGATGTTCGTTGGACGCTTTTGGTTCGATCATCCCGATCATGTCAATGCCCCACATGGAGAAAGGCCACGGAGAAGAGAGAACGTTGAGTAGAGTCGGTGGCACATGGATCTTATCTGCATAGATCTGCACTTGTGACATCTCTTGACGTGTTTACAGCAATCGGATTCCATCGTTATCCAATAGTATCCTGCTCTCAAGATTTTTCTAGACATTGCATGCCCATTTGAATGGGTTCCAAAGGACCCTTCATGCACTTCATGGATGATTGTGTCTGCTTCCTGTCTGTCGACGCATCTGAGCAGAACCATGTCGAAGTTTCTTTTGTATAGCACATCCTCGTTCAGGAAGAAATTCCTAGAAAGCCTCCTCAGAGTTTTCTTATCTTTGTACGATGCCCAAAGTGGGTACTCTCGTGTTTGAAGGAAACGTTTGATGTCGTGGAACC
Organism: Vicia sativa; assembly: GCA_021764765.1. Lineage (NCBI taxonomy): Eukaryota > Viridiplantae > Streptophyta > Magnoliopsida > Fabales > Fabaceae > Vicia > Vicia sativa. The sequence continues at coordinate 21,577,885 of CM038794.1, read as the reverse complement.
ACGGTTTATCGTCGAAGACTGCTTCAGTTGCAAAGGCATATGCAGGTCTTTCAAGGCGTCTGATGCGAATTCTGGGCATATCGTTCCAATCGTTGACTTTGAACATGGAAGATAGAGTAGCCAAGGCGTCTGCCATTCGATTTTGATCTCGAGGGATATGATGCAACTCTACTGTGTTGAAGAAAGTCAACAACCGTCTTGCATAATCTCTGTAAGGAATTAGACCAAGATGATGAGTTTCATACTTGTCTTTGATTTGGTTGATCACAAGGGCTGAGTCTCCATATATGTCAAGGATCTTGATCCTCAAACCAATGGCTTCTTCGATACCCATGATGCATGCTTCGTATTCTGCTATGTTATTGGTGCAATCAAATAGCAACCTGGCAGAAAATGGTATATGAGAACCTTCGGGAGTAAAAATGACTGCCCCGATTCCATTGCCAAAAACTTTAACGGCTCCATCGAAGACTAAACCCCATCTGGATTCTGGATCTGGTCCTTCTCCGAGTAGCGGTTCGTCACAATCTTTCATCTTCAAGTACATAACATCCTCGTCTGGGAAATCAAATTTGAGAGATTGGTATTCGTTGAGCGGCTGATAAGCCAAGTGATCGGCGAGAATACTTCCTTTAACCGCTTTCTGGGCGCGATATTGGATGTCATATTCGGATAGTAGCATCTGCCATCGAGCGATTCTCCCGGTTAAGGCAGGCTTTTCAAAGCCGTACTTGATAGGATCCATTTTGGATATTAACCAAGTCGTGTGATTGATCATGTATTGGCGGAGACGTTTCGAAACCCACACCAAAGCGCAACATGTTTTCTCGAGCATGGAGTAACGAGTTTCACAGTCTGTGAATTTCTTACTCAGGTAGTAGATGGCATGCTCCTTCTTACCGGTTCCGTCTTGTTGTCCAAGTACGCAGCCCATGGACTCTTCTAGTACGGTAAGGTACAGGATTAAGGGTCTTCCTTCTACTGGAGGGATTAGTATTGGTGGTTCTGACAGGTATTCCTTAATACTGTCGAATGCTTTTTGGCAACCTTCTGTCCACACAACCTTCGGATCTTTGTGGAGAAGCTTGAATATCGCCCACGTAGCAATTATCCGAGATAAACCGAGATGTAATTCAACCGTCCGAGAAATCCTCTTACTTGCTTTTCCGTATGTGGCGTAGGCATTTCCTTAATAGCCTTGACTTTGTCAGGGTCAACTTCAATACCTTTTTGACTGACGATGAAACCTAGGAGTTTTCCAGATCTTACCCCAAAGGTGCATTTGTTAGGATTCAGGCGGAGCTGAAACTTCCTTAATCGCTGAAACAACTTTAAGAGATAGTCTATATGCTCTTCTTCAGTGTCAGACTTTGCTATCATGTCGTCTACATAGACTTCGATCTCTTTGTGCATCATGTCGTGAAAGAGAGTAGTCATTGCCCTCTGGTAAGTTGCGCCTGCATTCTTTAATCCAAACGGCATTACTTTGTAGCAAAAGGTGCCCCACGGTGTGATGAAAGATGTCTTCTCCATGTCTTCGGGAGCCATTCTGATCTGATTATAACCCGAGAAACCATCCATGAAGGAAAAGACATTGAATTTTGTGGTCGTTGCGCTCTTCGGACTTGCTTTATTCAGATCCCGGTAGTCAACACACATTCTGACCTTACCGTCCTTCTTGGAGACGGGCACTATGTTGGCTAGCCATTGAGGATATTCAGAAGTGACGAGGAAACCAGCGTCGAGCTGCTTTTGAACTTCTTTTCTGATTTTGTCAGCCATTTCAAGGTGAACTCTCCTCGCCGCTTAATCGGACACTGGTCTTAACGGCAAGTGATGCTCCACGATGTTGGTATCCAAACCCGGCATGTCCTGGTAGGACCAAGCAAACACATCAACGTATTCTTTGAGGAGATCTATCAGTCTGCTCTTGACGTTGCTGTCAAGTGAAGCTCCGATATTTACTTCTTTTTTATCTTCCTCAGAACCCAAGTTGATTGCTTCTAGAGGTTCTTTATGAGGCTGAATGATCCTTTCCTCGTGCCTTAGCAACCTAGAAATTTCATCCGGGATCTCTTCTTCAATTTCTTCTTCGGCGAATTCACAGGGGATTTCAGAGTTGAGAGAGAGCGTAGAGTTATTGCTTTCAATGGATTTGTCCATCTGTTTAATCTGCATGTTTTGATTTTATTTTTGATTAAAAAAAAAATTTTTTATGAAAGTGTATGCAGATTAATTTTATTATTTTGATTGATTTTTTTTTTTTTTTGAAGAGAGATTTTTTTTTTACTGTGTTTTTTTTAGGATTATCATTTCCAGAAAAGGGTAAAAATGAAAATAAACACAAAATGTGGAATCAAAACAACGCATTTTATTTATGATTCACAATATGAACAGGGCCCTAAAATACAAACTCAATCGTCTTGGGCAAGACAGAGAGAAATTATTTAAAAGCTAAGCCCTATAAAACATCTCTTCGCTTTGGGCGAAGCGAGAGTTCAAAACAAAAAGCAAAGATAAACTACTTAGAGCTATGAACATTAGTCCTAACTTCAACAGGTTTCCAATAGTGACGAACTCCTTGAAGTCGAGGTACTCGGTAATTTTCCGCTTGGTTTAACCCGAGTAAACTTTGATTGCTGGCTGAGCGTGCTTTGAAGACTCGGACGATGGCCTTTGCCTTTGGTGCTGCTAAAGCGATCTTTTGATTAACAGATCGGAAGTATGAGAGATAGCCTTTGTACTTCCCGTTGATCTTTGTGTTGAATATCGGGATGTTCCTTCCGCCTTCCGAGTGAAGAGACTCGTTGGCGACACTTTCCGCATCGTATCCTGAGTCATACTCTTGATCTTCAGTGATCATGTTGATGTAGTAATAACCAGGATCTGGCTTGGTGAAATCCACAGACGTGTTGAAGCAGAGATCTTCATTTGGGATCTCGATCTGTTGATTAGTTTGAGAATACGAGTATTCCTCTTCTGATTGACTAGGGTATTCAAAGTCATCACCCCATCCTGTGGGTTGGATATCTTCAATCCGGATTTTTGAACTTTCTGGCGCAGAGTATTTCACCATGTAGTCAAATTTACCACTTGGTTCTCCCAAGGTATCCCAAACTTCAGAGGATCATGGATTTTTATGTTGAGGACATGTCTTTAAATTGATCAGTCGGTGCATATGATTCCTCTTGAGACACATACGCAGGGCTATTCAAATAAGTGCTCCACTCTTCAGATTCAGATGGATCATCTTCATCCTCTTCAATGGTTACAACATTAACCTCTTGAATGGTTTAAGAAACTCCACTATGAAATACTTCCTTGATCGGGAAAGTGCTTCATCTTTCTCGCTTTTGAGAATATGGGTGTGAACCCAAGTCCGGCTTTCGTTTCATTCTTGACAGGTTTGATAACTTGTCCCCATCCTCGAGTATTGCCATCTTTCACCATTTGTGTTGCTTCTTTATACGAAGAGATAGATGATCTGTTTTTAGTAGATTCATCTTCTAACGGATTTTCTGGGAGATGCGGCGCTTCAATGTCATTGGCAGTGATGAAGGAGAAACTGGATAGATGACTTACAAGTAAAGCTTGTTCACCGCTGATGGTCACCAACTTTCCATTTACGTGAATTTTAATTTCGATGGAGAGAAGTTATCGCCTCGCATCGTGGATCCAAGGTCTTCCTAGTAAGCAACTGTATGCAGCTGGTACGTCCATGATTTGGAAGGTAATTTGGAAAGTGTGCGGTCCAATCGTCATCGGGAGATCTACTTCCCCAATAACTGACTTCCTTGATCCATCAAAAGCTTTTACTATGATGTCGCTGAACTTCATTGGCGTTCCTTTGTAAGCTAAACGAGCGAGCGTCGTTTTTGGCATTACGTTTAAAGATGAACCTGTATCCACCAATGCATTGGATAGGGAATCTGACTGGCAAATCATCGAGATGTGCAAGGCCAAGTTGTGATCTTTCCCTTCTTCCGGAAGTTCTTCGTCACTAAAACTCAGATTATTGCAGGCTGTTATGTTGGAGACGATCCCTCCAAATTGGTCTGTAGTCACATCGTGATCCACATAAGCCTGGTCTAGTACTCTCATCAAAGCTTCTTGGTGAGCTTCGGAGTTGAGGAGTAAAGACAGTATTGAAATTTTTGAAGCAGTCTGCATCAATTGGTCTACGACTCGGTATTCGCTCTTCTTGATTAGTTTCAGTATCTCATCAAAATCTGAGTTGATGTTGGTTCCATCAGTAGAACCAATGTTTGTTCTTGGGTTAACAATGGGAATCGTTACAGGATTCTCAGAAGATATGTTAACTTGGTTTTGTTTAACAACCGGAGCTGAAGGCGATCTTGGTGGCAATGGAGCGTGTACCACTTCGCGTTACTCGTCCGATTGCTATATATTGACATTAGCGGAAGTGTAGGCATGGGTTTCTCCTTCCCACCGCTATCAAGGTTGCATTGTACGGTAAGGAATTGCTCGTAGAACTGCATTTAACAGACCGTGGGCAAATCACCAAAGGAGATGTTGGAATGTTGGAATCATTGTACGCGATCTCCACATGCTCGGGTATGTTGAAACAAGGGATCACAACATTTACTTCGGAACTTTCCGAGTTGATATCTGAGACTAAAAGCTCATGCGGAAAGTGCCCTATTGTATTTACGTCATGGTCATCTCTATTTCGGTAAATTTGTAGGTCACCAATGTCTAACAAATGCTGGATATCTGCTCTTATGGTGGGACATCCATGGATATTCTTGGAGCAGATATAGCAAGCTGCATAATTGTGCTTAGTGAAGGTACTCATTTTATCGTATGCTTCATGGAGACGCACTAAGTTTCCTTTGACTAAGTTTACATCTGTGACAAGGTACCTGTCTGTATTCCTTAGCATTAGATTCACTGAGTGTCCACTATGACTGGGAAGTGGATTGGCTTGCACATTCGGACTTGTGTTTCTGAAGGAAAGAAAATTAGCCTTTACTAATCTCTGTACTTCTACCTTCAATGTTATGCAATGCTCATGGTCATGGCCTGGTGCCCCTTGGTGAAAAGGGCAAGATACGTCAGCTTTGTACCACCATGGTAGTTTTTCAGGGACTGGAGGTGGTAACCTTGTCATTAGATTCCTTTCTATCGCAGGGTAAAGTTCGTACGCCATGGGAATTGGATCGAATCGAGTGACCCGAGGCGTACGGTTCTGGTTGTGAAACTGCTGAGCCTGTTGACGAGGCTGTTGAGTTTGTTGATTTTGTTGAAATTGCGGAGCAATTCCTGGAGTTGTATTGATAGAGGGTGCTATGGCAGCTACCTGTCGTTGTTGAATGACATTCTTGCGTGGTTTCCCTCGGGACACCATTCCTACGTCATGTTCTTTTTTCCTTGGGAAACTGGTCCCAACTTTCTTGGTACTACTAGAAGATCCTACCTCCTTGGTTAGACGTCCTGTCCGAACCCCTTCTTCTAGTCGCATTCCCATGCTTACCATTTCGTTGAAGTCTCCGGGAGCGCTAGCGATCATTCGCTCATAATAGAATGGGCCTAGAGTATTCAAGAATACCTTAGTCATCTCTTTCTCTTCCAAGGGCGGGTTGACTTGGGCAGCAATTTCCATCGCGCAAGATATTCCTTGAATGTCTCTTTCCTTTTGAGACATGGAGCGGAGTTGATCCCATCAGAGCCATATCCAAGTTGAATTTGTATTGCTGGATAAAGGCTTTGCCTAGGTCGTTGAATGTTTGGATATTCGTGCTGTCTAAACCCATATACCACTTCAGTGCGGCACCGGTGAGACTATCCTGGAAGTAATGGATCAGCAACTGATGATCCTCATTGTACGTAGACATTTTCCTGGCATACATCGTGAGATGACTTTGCGGGCGGAGTTTCCTTTGTACTTTTCAAAGTCGTGGACTTTGAATTTTGGTATTCTTACGCGAGGAACTAAGCACGATCCCGGCGTTTTTCCAAAAATTCTTTCCTCGAATCGCTTTTATCTCAAGTCGCATTTTGAGGAGTTGTTCTGGAGATTCTCCATTGAACCACGAGCGCTCGTGTTATTTCCGGAGTGTGATGAACTTCTTCGTCGTGGTAGCGTGCACTACGTGTTGAATTCAACATGATCGGTTGAGAAACCGATTGTTACTTGTGGAAAAGTTATTCCATGTTGTGGAGTGAACGAGCGTTTTCGCAAAGTAGGTATTTCAAGCGAGGTTGTTTGAGAAGTCGGTTGGCGAACTCCAATGCCGGGTTAAAAGGCATTCCCCATGGATAGCCCTCGCATGCCGAAAGGTGAACTACCGATCGCGATAATTGAAACTGGAGTAGTAGTATCCTCTCGTTGCTGTTTGGTTTTGACCGCCGATGTCGCTTGTTGACTTTGTGCCGTAAGCGAGTTGACCAAAGATGTGAGTCTCTCCACTTCTTCTTGTAGCGTAGTTACCGTATTACGGAGTTCAACGCTTTTCTTGCTCAAAGTTCTCCATTACTTTTCTTCTTTTGATCCGTATCGTGACGCTCGAGTTGGCACGCAATGAGAAACTCTAAGACGCGACAGCTTGATGATCTTTCTATCTGTTCGAACTGTTCAAGCCGGAAAAGCTGTTGAAATGCTGGAAAGTATCAGACCCTAAACAATAGACTTAAATGCAAAGTATGATGCATGAATATGATTGTAAAGAAAAGAAATTTCCAAAGAATTTACGCTAAAAGAGATATTTCTGGCAAATATTTGGATGGAAAACACGAATTTTATTGATTAATGAAGGAAGATTACAACAATTGTTTTTTGTTGGAGCATTGCTCACACAAATGATACAATAAATGATAAAATAAAATTACAAACTAAATTGAACTAATTAGACGTCTTCGTCGGATGACGATCCAAAGGCTTGATGCAGCTTCCTCTTCAGGATTTCCTTCCCATAGCGAGCTTTTAGTTCTGCTTTCTCGGCTTTTAGCTTGCTGACGACTCTTTTCCATTCGTTAGGAGTAAGATTGTTATTCATCAAATCTTCAGGCGATCCCTTTCTTTCTTTGATGAATTTCTTGATTGCGTCATGCTTCTGGCGAATCTCCTCGTCTTTTTCCATGAGCCATTCATCCTGGAAATAAAGCGTCTTTTCATGATCCTTGACTTGCTTCTTGAGCTTCTCATTCTCAAGGTTAGCCTTAAGGATTTTGTTTTCCAAAGCTTCTTTCTCAATCCTCATCTTTGCCAAGGCTTCTTGGTATTCTCCCACAGCTTCGACGGGAAAATTTGTTGATTTGGAAGCGACTGAGAACATGGGATCCTCATAAGCGTAAGGCATTCGAAATTCCTTTGCTCTTTTCTTTACCCAAGAAGTGTAGGTTTCCGTGGGTACACAATTCTTTGCCTTACCTTTTCCTTTCTTTCGGATGTGATGCCAAGCTTTAATCATCCTAGCCTTCAATCCTTGGGAATCCTCTCCTTCATGGTAGAAGTAGCTTTCTACTGTAAATCCAAGAGGTTTACCAGAGTTTGCGTATCCGAGCTGACGTCTCGCCAGGAATGGGTTGTAGTTGATTCCTCCTCTCGTACCAATGAGAGGTACGTTGGCAAATTCTCCACAACTCTCAATGATTTCCATCTCATTGTTTGCCAAGGTATACCAATGGATATCGTCGTTTGTAAGAGACATGAGTCTTCTGGACCAATGCCACTCGTCTTTGTTTTCGCGGAAGATAGGAGATTTAGGCAAATGTGAGGTAATACATTTGAAAAACAGAGGTACACAACACACGATAGTTCCATCTCCTTGACGATTCCTATGATGAATAGAGACGTACGTGTCACCAAGCAGAGTGGGAACGAGATTTCCAATCAGAAAGATCCTTATGGCGTTGATATCAACGAAATTTGGGACGTTGGGAAACAACACCAATCCATAGAGGAGTAAAGCTAAAATAGCTTCAAAGGCTACCATACTACCAAAGAGAATTTGAGAGCCTTCTCCATTAGGAACTTTGAAGTCATCCCAAGAGTTTTCCTCCGTAGTTAGGTTTTTGTCTATCTCAGATTTCTTTAAATGAGTCATTGTTGCAACGACTTGTGACTTGGGAATGGCTTCCAAACCATTGAAAGGCACTTTGCCTGATACTGAGATACCTAGGATATGCGTATACTCTTCCAAAGTAGGCATCAACTGATAATCAGGGAAAGTAAAACATAGATGGATCGTGAAACCGAACGAAGGTTTTGAGAAGTCCTTCATCAACGTTAGCGTTCGTAAGAGTTAAAAGAGTTCCATAGCGTTTCAAACCGAGGGATCTTCTACCAAGGATGCTAACTCTTTCAACTTTCCTACGTCAGGAATTCTAAAACTGTATTTCTTGGTGAATCTTCCTCTGACGTCCATCACTCTAACCTAAAATATTTTACAAAGAAAAATCTCTAAATTCTTTGGAAATGGAAAGAGAAAATGAAGTTTTTTTTTTGTTTTTTGAATGAATGCATGAATGCGGCAAACATGGTTAGTAGTTATACACACGGTCAAGCGTTCGAAGTCACGAGCATGAAGCCAACGATAAGAATCAACGTGGTTAAGTTCTATGGGCTTATTCATCCGTGAAACGGGTTCTATCGATAATACAGCTCAACACTCCCTTCAAAACATTATTGGATTTGTTGAATACCGATGGTCCAATAATATTTTCAAGAGAAACTCGCCTGATCGTAGTATCGCATGACAATTACTCTAGGCTTACACCCGAATAATCTCTGCACTACATCCTAATGGCCAGGATGGTTTATGTGTTCTACAGTCCACTCAGCTTCTTAAGTTCCCCGAAAATACAGCGCTTCGCAATTACTTGCTTAAACACAATACCCTCAAGACAACCTCCACTTCGCGGGAAATATTAACTTCGAAAGCATTGAATCTCACGATTAATATCTCCACCTAGATCTTAAAATGTTTCTTAAACCGGTTAGGATTTCTTTCCATCAAGTGAAATCGCGAAACACACAATAAAGAAAAAGATATATGCAAAAGCTTATCCCTTTCTTTTTGAAAACAAAAAGCTTGGTGCTCTCGGAGTAACGCTTTTTTTTGAAAATCAAAGTTTCAACAGACCCCCAGAAAGTCGCCATTTTTCCTGCTCATGTAAAAGGTGACGCGCTAGAGGATGCGAACATGAATTCAGATCTTCTCGCTCGAAACGATTTACTCTTTTGATTTGTTTATAAAGATGCCGCGAGCATCAAGCTTTATTATTTTCAACACAAGAAAGATGATTTAATGATTATGAAAAGGGAAAGTCAAATACCCTCAATTGATATTGATATGCGTAACGACTAGCGCAAACTAGACGCAACGCATTGGGGAGATTCTGAGTAAGGGGGATTGTTATATAAAGGGAATAGATGGAGCACCCTAAATATATGTAGTTATCTACAGCTTTATATATGAATATGTTTGATACGTTGTGTGTTTTTTAATTGCTATTTCTATGATTGGGAAAGTTTCTCCTTTGGGATTTTAAGAAACAATAGATTATGTGGGATTCTAATGTTTATTATTATTGTGCTCGCAAAGATCTATGGATCTTCTGCATACATATCCCTTAGTGGGAATCAGAGCATTTGTAGCTCGGATCTACAGGGTTCTATGGTTTGTTCGGTCTGAGGGAGATAGAAATTTGCTCGGCAAGGATGAGACCTTGTGCCTACGTATTCTCAAAAGGATGTTGAGAAAGTCAGAGCAATCGTAGTTCCCACTTATGCTAGTGGAAAGCAACGGGATGTTAGTAAGAGACAGACAAATGTCATCTTAATGAAAAATGTATCTAATCTATTTCATCACATACATTTTTTTGAACGTTGTTTGATTGATAAAAATCTTTCATCGTAAATATTAGGTGTTTTGCTTGAGTGTACAAGCGTTACCACTTACATGTTTAAGAAAGATGTTTGAAAAAAAAGATGATTGAATCTTTTAACTGTAAGTATTGGGTGTTTTGCTTGAGTGTACAAGCGTTACCACTTACAATTAAGAGATTTGTTTGAAAATAGTTTGAAAAGAGTTTGAAAAGTTTTTGACTGTATGTGATGTGATAGATGAGATACTTCTTCCATAGAGATGATAGATGTCTAAATCTCAAGGAGAAATTGATTGGATTAAAGGGATGCTTTTAAGAAGCCCGTGGGTCCTTGTATTGTTAGCCCAAGAGAAGGCATTCCGAGGGTCATCGAGGGTCCTTATATGAAGCTCAAGAGGAAGCTATAGGGTATGGTTGGCTTTGGCTTGAAAGGGATTTCACCGAGAAACCATCCTTTTCTGAATAAGAGCAATTTCACCGGGAAATTTTACTCTCTGGGGAATTTGAAAGTGATTTCACCGAGAAACCATCCTTTCAGGGTTCTATCTTAGCGCAGGTGATTCTTTGTATTGGAAGCCCAATAGGAGGCTGTTAAGATATTTCCTGTCTCTTTCATTGTATGATGCCCAAGAGAAGGCTAAACTCAATGAGGAGTTCTTTTGAACGAAGCCCAAGAGGAGGCTAACTCAACAGGGGAGTGTTGTCTTATATGAAGCCTAAGCGGAGGCTAACTCTGTGGGGAGAGTTTCTTTGTACAAAGCCCAAGAGAAGGCTAAACTCTGTTGGAGATGAGTTATCTTGTATGAAGCCCAAGTGGAGGCTGACCCATGCTGGGGATGGATAGTCTTGTATAAAGCCCAAGCGGAGGCTATCTCATGTGGGGAGCCTATTGATTAGACTAATTGTTATGTTAATAACTGAACAGTTATATAAACAAGTGTGTGTGTGATATGTATTCACAGGAGTTTATGAAGGAAATATAAACAATGCATGATGTTTATTTACAGGAGTTTATGAAGGAAATATAAACAAGTGTCTGTGAAACGAACGTTTAAAACGAGCGTAACTTGATTATTCACAAGTTTGAACTGTGTACAAGGAAGTGAATATGTACACGAACGAGTTTTTATGTAAAGACAGAAAGATGGATGTACATAGGAGGGTTGGGACTTACACTGTAAGAGAGGCCCATTGATTTGAAAACAGTTTCACTGGGAATAATGCTCCTTTCAATATCAATGGTATTCAGTGTGTATACAGATGAAACGGAAACGGATACTCGAAGTTTATCTGTAAAAGGTATCTGTATTATGTACAGATGGAAGTTTTGTATGAAAAGTATTTGATATGTACACAGAAAATATGTACACAAAAGACTATTTTGTTTTGAGTATACACAAGTGATGTGAAAAACAAACGATCGAAGTTTGTCTGTACTTGAGTATAAAAGAAATATCTGTATTATGTACAGATGAAACTTTGTAAAAAGTATTTGACAAAAGTTTTATATGTACAAAGAAACATTATGTACATAAAAGAATGTTATGGGACTTACACCGTGATGGAGGCCCATTGGTTTAAAAGAAATTTTACTCAGAAGAAATCTTCCTTTAGAACCAATGGATTCGGCGTATAAACAAACGAATGAAAACGAAAGAAATTTGTTTACGTTTGAATATTAACAATGATGATTTGAGTATGTACAAATAAAATTAAATATGTACATAAAGGATTGGGACTTACACCGTAAGGGAGGCCCATGATCGATCGAGAAATTCGAGAGAGAACGAATTTGATTTTATCATTTTAAATCGGATTGATCATGGTAAAAAGATGCAAGTTTGATGAAATGTTTTGAAAAATGATTTTAAAATTGTTTTGAAAATGTTTTGAAATGTTTTGAAATGTTTTGAAATGTTAAGTTCATTTATGAGAAGTTTTGAAAAAAATCGGAAGTCGAAAACTTGAAAAATTCACCTTTAAAGGAGGTTTTAAAAGTGTTTACAACGTCGTTTTTCGGCTCGATTAAAATTTAATCAGATAAAAGTTTTTTCTGAAGATTTTTGCATTATCATAAAATAGATACATTTATTGACAAGTGTTTAAAAAATCATCTCAAAATGAGAAGTTTTGATTGGTCAAAAAAATGTTGAAAGTTTGTTAAAAAAACATGAAAAAATATGAAGAGTTTGTGAAAAAGAAGAAAAAAAATGGTCCTGATGGGTGTTGAACCCATGACCTTGAGGCAGACCACGTGGCAAAGAGAACTTAGAAGCAAGCATACCACCACTGGGCCAAACGCGTTAAGCTGTTTAGTGGATTAAAACACGCGTTGATATAAGATTGGCTCATTTAAAAAATTTGAAAATGAAGAACACCAAGAACACGCGCGCAGTTCTGGGTTCGTGGTTTTGATTTCCAATTTGCCAAATCCGATCCAAAATCTTCGTTTCTCCATGAAATTGAGTGATGTAAAGATCAATCTTGCTCGATTTTGAACAACGAATACGATGGCGTTTGTTAATTTCATTTATTTTCAGTCTATCATGTTTTACTTTCTGGAAAAAGGAAGAACCCTAAAAACTAAGAAATCAAATTAAATTACGTGTTGTTGATGATTGTTTGATTTTGTTGAGGGTTAATGATCGTTTTTAGTGCAGAAAGAGAATGGCCAAGAGCTTTTTTCAATTGATGCACAAAATCATGGAGTTTGAAGTTCAGTTATATACCTGTTGAAGCTGAGATCGAAATGTGTTTTAGAGCATTTCCAGTTGTTGTTTGACGATTGATTAAGCACCAGCGGCCTCTAGGGATGATGTATGATTACCCTGCTTGCTCTGAAATGCCCCAGAACTTTCCAACCAAGTCCACCTGCACAGGATGAAAATGAAGCTTCGATTTTTGGGTTAGAGCTGTTACAGTTAGTAGTTCTTGTTTTGGATCATGTCTATGAGGTATAGAGAAGGTGTATGGATGATTACAACATCAATTGATCCAACCAAACTTCAGATTCGAATCTTATGGCAGTTTTGCAAGTTTTGAAAATATGAAAATGAAAACTGATTTTTAGCTTTGATCAAGTTGTTTTTAAGCTTGGAACAAGTTTAATTATGATCATGAAACATGTTGGACACCAAATTTCATCATGTTTTCATGGAATTTTGAAAATTGTAAGTTTTCCTAAAAATGGTTATATTACTTGATTTTCAAGAAAGTGAAAGAAAGTATGAGTTTGTGAAGCTTTTGGTGTCTATTTGAACTTGAATTGGTGAGCTATTTATAGGCAAGAGGTTCTGAATTGTTAGGCAACAAGGACAAGCCATTTGGTGAATCATGGATTGCTTAAAGGGCAAGAAAGACAATTTACCAAAAAAGGAAACTTCCTTTTTTCACCATGTGCTATATTTTTACAATCTTGATCCAATCTTCAATTCTTATCTTCAAGATGATATTTATCAGTCCATTAGTCAAGTTGGTAAGGTTAGAAAGCTTCTAGATGAAGAAAACATAAAATGACCTATAATTTGAAGTTATGATCTTTGAAAATCAAGTTTCATGGTGCCTTATGTTTCAATTTCAAAAGTGTATCTAGACTCCATGGATTTGAGAGTTCTTGGACATTTTGGAAAGATTTTTCCATGATCTACAACTTTCATGTTTTGAGTTTTTTCAAATTCAAATTGGAACTAGGTGAAAAAATGGCTTGAAGTTTGAAAAAAATAACAAATTTCAACACTTAGAAAAAATTTCTAAGTATAAAAACTTTTGACTTTTCGTTGACTTTTTTCAAATTCTTTGATTTTTGATGATCATAATGGATCATTTGAAGTATTTTGATGATGGAAAAAGTTTTGTTTTGAAAAATTTGACCAAAAGTCAAAGTTTGACTTTTCTGTGCAGATGAAATTTCATCAGATGTTTCTGAAAACGACTGATGAATTCTGTGAACCTCTGTGATGTTTTGAATCCAGAAATTAGGTCAAGATGGTGTATCTAAGATATAATGACCAATCTCTATCCAAAAAAGTCAATCACTGCTCAAAAAATAAGAGAATGCCTATGCTCGACCAAAACCCTAATTGGTCGATCCTTGATTGTTCTGTGAGAGAATTGGATATCTGAGGATTGAAGGGTGATGATTTGATCAAGATAGATCAAATGGAGTGAGAAAAACTCAAACCCTAATTGGTTGGCTCAAGAATCAGATGAAAATCTGATGAAACCCTAATTTTGACCTGTGAATGCTATACCTGATTAATGCTGTCTGAACTATTAGTTATGCAATGATGCAAATGTAAGGTGGTATATTAGGTCAAAAATTGGGGTATGACACAAATGTCATTCTTCAAGAGGATTATGTTCTTGTTAATGAAGACAATCTCTCCAAATCCGAAGAGTGGAGCACTTATCTTGATAGCTCTAAATATGTGTCCCAGGAAGAATCGTACGCGCCGATCTATCCTTCGACAGACCAATTCAAAGGCATGTTCCTACAAAAGAATGAGAATGAAATTCCACCTATCCCTTCTGAAGTTTGGGATACCTTAGGAGAACCAAGTGGAATGTTTGACTACATGGTGAGATACACTGCACCTGAGAGCTCAAAAATCAGAATTGAAGACATCCAACCAACTGGATGGGACGATCCTCTTGAGTATCCTAGTCAACCAGAAGAGTTATACACATCTTCTCGATCTCATCATCAAATTGAGATCCCAAATGAAGATCTCTGCTTTAATACGCCTGTTGAGGATGTTAAGCCAGATTTTGACTATTACTACGTCAACGCAATTACCGAAGAAGAACAGGAAGACAATTCTAGGAATGAGTTGGAAAGCATCGCAGACAATGAGTCTCTTCACTCAGAAGATTGGAAAGAACATCCCAAGAATTCAGAATACATGCCACTTGAATGCACATATACTGCATTCTATGCTCCTCGACCTGTCAATCAAGCAGAAGAAGATCGTTTCAGCAGCACAAAAGGCAAGGTCAACCGACCAGAGTCTTCCAAGCCTGTTCGACCAACGACCAAAGTCTACACAAGAAATAAGCCAAAAGAAAAACTACCAGAGTATCTAGACTTCCAAGGAGTTCGCCACTATTGGAAGCCTGTTAAAGCTCAGACTGATGTTCATAGTTCTAAGTAGTTTATCTTGCTTTTGTTTTTGAACTCTCACCTCGCCCAAGGCGGAGAGATGTTTTATAGGGTTTTGCTTTTAAATAATTTCTCTTTGTCTTGCCCAAGACAAATGAGTTTGTATTTAGGGCCCTGTCTCATATTGTGAATCATAAATAAAAGCATTGTTTTGATTCCACATTTTGTGTTTGTTTTTCGTTTTTACCTTTTTTTTGCTTCTGGAAATGGTAATCCTAAAAAACACAATAAAAATCTTCAAAAAATAATAATCTGCATACACTTTCACATTAACTTTTTCTATAAAAAAAAAGAGAAAAAAAGAAGAGTTAATTAATCAAACATAAATTAAACATGCAGATTAGCAAATGGACAAATCCATTGAACGCAATAACTCTATGCTCTCTCCCGACTTTGAATTCCCTGTGTTTGACGCCAAGGAAAAAGATGAAGAAGAGATCCCAGATGAGATTTCTCGACTACTTAAGCACGAGGAAAGAATCATTCAACCTCACAAAGAGCCTTTGGAAGCAATCAACTTAGGTTCTGAGGAAGACAAAAAAGAAGTAAACATCGGAGCTCTACTCGACAGCAACGTCAAGGGAAAACTGATAGATCTTCTCAAAGAATACGTCGATGTGTTTGCTTGGTCCTACCGGTACATGCCAGGTTTAGATACCAACATCGTGGAGCATCACTTGCCATTAAAGCTGGAGTGTCCACCAGTTAAATAAAGACTGAGAAGAGTTCACCCAGTTATGGCCGACAAAATCAAAAAGGAAGTTCAAAAGCAGTTCGACGCAGGTTTCCTCGTCACCTCTGAATATCCTCAATGGTTAGCCAACATAGTACCTGTCTCAAAGAAAGACGGAAAGGTCAGAATGTGTGTTGACTATCGGAACTTGAACAAAGCTAGTCCAAAAGACGACTTCCCACTACCGCATATCGACTTGCTAGTGGATAGCACTGCAAAGTTCAACGTCTTTTCCTTCATGGACGATTTCTCTGGCTATAATCAGATCAGAATGGCTCTCGAAGACATGGAGAAGACATCTTTCATCACGCCATGGGGCACATTTTACTACAAAGTAATGCCGTTTGGATTGAAGAATGCAGGCGCAACTTATCAAAGGGCAATGACCACTATCTTTCATAACATGATAGCAAAGTTTGACACTGAAGAAGAGCATATAGAATATCTCTTAAAGTTGTTTCAACGACTAAGGAAATTTCAGCTTTGCCTGAATCCTAACAAATGCACCTTTGGGGTAAGATCCAGAAAACTCCTAGGTTTCATCGTCAGTCAAAGAGGTATTGAAGTTGACCCTGACAAAGTCAAGGCCATTCAAGAAATGCCTACGCCACATACAGAAAAGCAAGTAAGAGGATTTCTTGGATGGTTGAATTACATCTCTAGGTTTATCTCTCAAATGACTGCTACTTGTGGGCCGATATTCAAGCTTCTCCGCAAAAATCAAGAGGTTGTGTGGACAGAAGATTGCCAAAGAGCGTTTGACAGTATCAAGGAATACTTGTCAGAACCGCCAATTTTGATTCCTCCAATCGAAGGAAGACCCTTAATCATGTACCTTACCGTGCTAGAACATTCCATGGGCTGCGTGCTTGGACATCAAGATGAAACCGGTAAGAAAGAGCATGCCATCTACTACTTGAGTAAAAAGTTCACAGATTGTGAAACTCGTTACTCCATGCTCGAGAAAACATGTTGTGCTTTCGTGTGGGCTTCGAAACGTCTCCGCCAGTACATGATCAATCACATGACTTGGTTAATCTCCAAAATGGATCCAATCAAGTACGTCTTTGAAAAGCCTGACTTAACAGGAAGAATCGCTCGATGGCAAATGTTATTATCTGAATATGACATCTAGTACCGTGCCCAAAAAGCGGTCAAAGGAAGCATTCTCGCCGATCACTTGGCTTATCAACCAATCAACGAATACCAATCTCTCAAGTTTGACTTCCCTGACGAGGATGTTATGTACTTAAAGATGAAAGATTGTGACGAACCATTACCTGAAGAAGGTCCTGATCCAGAATCTAGATGGGGCTTAATCTTTGATGGAGTAGTTAACGTTTTTGGCAATGGAATTGGGGCAGTCATCATCACTCCCGAGGGTTCTCATATCCCGTTTTCTGCCAGATTACTATTTGATTGCACCAACAACATTGCAGAATATGAAGATTGTATCATGGGTATCGAAGAAGCCATCGACTTGAGGATCAAGATCCTTGACATATATGGAGATTCAGCCCTTGTGATCAATCAAATCAAAGACAAGTATGAAACTCATCATCTTGGTTTGATTCCCTACAGAGATTATGCAAGACGTTTGTTGACTTTCTTTAACAAAGTTGAACTGCATCATATCCCTCGAGATCAGAATCGAATGGCAGACGCCTTAGCTACCCTATCTTCCATGTTCAAAGTCAACCATTGGAACGATATGCCTAAGATCCGTATCAGACGCCTTGAAAGACCTGTATATGTGTTTGCAACTGAAGCAGTCATCGATGATAAACCGTGGTTCCACGACATCAAACGCTTCCTTCAAACTCAAGAGTACCCACTCGGTGCATCGCACAAAGATAGGAAAACTCTAAGGAGGCTTTCTAGAAATTTCTTCCTAAATGAAGATGTGCTATACAAAGAAACTTCGACATGGTCCTGCTCAGATGCGTGGATAGACACGAAGCAGACACGCTAATTCATGAAGTTCATGAAGGGTCCTTTGGAACCCATTCAAATGGGCATGCAATGTCCAAAAAAATCTTGAGAGCAGGATACTATTGGATAACAATGGAATCTGATTGTTGTAAACACTTCAAGAGATGTCACAAGTGCCAGATCTACGTAGATAAGATCTATGTGCCACCGACTCTACTCAACATTCTCTCTTCTCCGTGGCCTTTCTCCATGTGGGGCATTGATATGATTGGGATGATCGAACCAAAAGCGTCCAACAGACATCGCTTCAT
This sequence comes from Vicia sativa, assembly GCA_021764765.1. Classification (NCBI taxonomy): domain Eukaryota; kingdom Viridiplantae; phylum Streptophyta; class Magnoliopsida; order Fabales; family Fabaceae; genus Vicia; species Vicia sativa. Next base: position 21,559,902 of record CM038794.1, on the reverse strand, counting down.
ATTAGTGGCTATTGATTATTTCACCAAATGGGTCGAAGCAGCATCTTACGCCAACATTACAAGACAAGTGGTTGTGAGGTTTATCAAGAACAATCTCATTTGCCGATATGGAGTTCCAAGTAAGATCATTACAGACAATTGATCGAACTTGAACAACAAAATGATGAAAGAACTGTGTGAGGAATTCAAGATCGAGCATCATAACTCATCTCCTTATCGGTCGAAGATGAATGGCGCCGTTGAAGCTGCCAACAAGAACATCAAAAAGATCGTCCAAAAGATGGTCATCACCTACAAAGACTGGCACGAAATGCTGCCATTTGCTCTACACGGGTATCGTACTTCAGTACGTACTTCAACATGGGCAACTCCTTTTTCTCTAGTATACGGCATGGAAGCAGTGCTCCCCGTAGAAGTTGAGATTCCGTCAATGAGAGTTCTCATGGAAGCTAAGTTATCTGAGGCCGAATGGTGTCAAAGCAGATACGACCAGCTGAACTTAATCGAAGAAAAGCGCCTGACCGCTCTGTGTCACGGACAATTATATCAAAGAAGGATGAAGAAAGCCTTCGACAAAAAGGTTCGACCTCGTGAATTCAAAGAAGGCGATCTCGTGCTTAAAAAGATTCTGTCTTTTCAACCAGATTCTAGGGGCAAATGGACTCCTAATTACGAAGGTCCATACATCGTCAAAAGAAGCTTTTTTGGCGGTGCTATGACTCTCACGACCATGGACGGTGATGAACTCCTGCATCCTGTGAATACTGATGCAGTCAAGAAATACTTTGTCTAAAAAGACAAAAGAACAGCTCGGTAAGTCGAAAACCCGAAAAGGGCGGCTTAGGCAAAAATGAGCGTCTCGGTGGACTGTAAACCTGAAAAGGCGGTCCAGGCAAAAATTAGAGACAATAAACAGAAATTATCCTGATAGATTGAAAACCTGAAAAAGGCAATCTAGGCAAAAAAATTGAAGGATAAAAAATGACAAAGTAACGGCATCAGTCCGTACTTCGTCAATCTGTGAAGAATCTTCCATCAATGGATCTTCAATCAAATCTTCTAAAGCAACAAGCACAGTTGGAATTCAAAGTTTTTAGGGATAATAGTGGTTATTTGCTTTCAATGTAACCTTTTCCCAATAAATTATCATTTCCAACTTTTGTAAATAGCTCATGGAATCACGCCTTTGGCTGATTACCATTCTATCAATAAAATTTGAGCCTTATGCCCATTTGTTTGCAATTCTTGATTTATTTTGTTTTGCAAAATAACGCTTTTTCTTGTGCAAATCACTTTTGAAACTAAAAAAAATAAAGTTTTAAATGAATTTTTACTTCAAAACTTTGAAATGAAAGCGAATTTTCCTTTGAACTATGAACACAGAAAGAACTTTAACAGTTTCTCCATGAGTGTTTTCGACCTCTGAAAGATAAACAACTGCTAAGAAGTTTTCTTCTCCTTAAAAGAGATCATCAAAGGACGGTATTCTTATCCAAAAAGAATCCCCAACAAGGTTGCCAATGAATACCTTTTAAGAAAAGTTTAAAGCATGCAACTCAGATTCATCATTAGTGACGTCTACACCATTGCTACAGATTTTGCTGAGTATTTGTTTGAACTGTGACGTAGTCCTTTTCCCAAATACTTTTTGTTGTCTTGTCAAGTATCGTCAACATGCATATGACATTCATCATTCATACATAATAGCATCATTAATGCATTCTTGCATTTCTCAATGTTTGCTTCTATATCACTTGTTTAGGCCGCGTTTATTCCCGAAAAACAAGTGTGGGTGTGTCATCTCTCCAGTAGATTATCCCCAAGTAGAAAAATAAATTTTTCTCTCCTGTCCTCCAATTGAGATCATTCCTCATTGGATACAAAGTCTTGATTGACCGTTTCTTTCCAGTTCATTCCTGGATAGAACCTCGTCTCTAAGCCAACTCAAGACTAGATTTCACAAAAAATCTACCTGCAAACAATAAGCAATAGCCTCGTCATCTGAGTTGCTTATTTCCTTTTCATCTTGAAACTTATCATAAAACGATTGTTCTTCTTAACAAGTCCAATCGTGAAAAGTTCAAGAAATCCCCGCAGTTGTCTTTCTGTCTAAAGAAAAACCTGTATATTTTCAAATCAAAATGCCTGCATCTTCTCAAAAGAGAGATCCCTGGAAAGATTGTAGCTATGAAAATAGAAACTCATTTGAGATCTGTTTCCATCATTGTCTGTTATTCACAAGGCTGAATACTCAGTAAATTTCACAAGAATTACCTTGTTATAGTTATCACTTTGCTGATAATTGGTAATATCTTCAGAACTCATTACCATAAAACTATCACAAGGTTGATAATTGGTAATATCATTTTCACTTACCTTAAACATTGGTACAAGGCTGACAGAAGGTAACCTCCTCGTTTCCCAAAGCGAAACAGATATTCACTTACATTGTGAATCTATTTTCCCAATGAAACATATTGCTTGTTTTCCAACAAACAGAATTATCTTTTCTTAGACAGATTGAGTCATCCTCACAATCTTTCCCCAACATATCATTCTTTGATATCTCCTGGGTGAACTTTTTGCAATCATTTTGCATCATTCGCAATTTTTGGTATCTTAGGTCCAAAATTTATGATTCGATATTTGTCTCTTCACACCTATCGAGACGAAGATTTTCATCTTCATATCTCAGGTTAAAGAAACTTAAATAGGGGCATCTTTCATACCCAAATTTTTTACCTAAGATACCACCTTACATATGCATCACTGCATCACTAACAGTTGTAGAACAGAATAGATCGTGCGTGGCTTCTAGAAGTCAAAGTTAGGGTTTCTTCAAAATTTCATCTGTTCAAGATATGATCAATTAGGGTTTAAGTTTCCACTCACCTCAAATGGTCTATCTTAATCAATCATCAACATTTGATCTTCAGATTCCCAACTTTTTCTCATGATCTACCTTGAATCGACCAATTAGGGTTTTGATCGAAGATAGTGAATCATTGACTTTCTGCTCAATGGATGACCTATTTGCTTGAATATTGATCTTAACAGTTTCAATGCAACATCTTGACCTAATTTATTGGTTCAAAACATTGCAAAAGTCCATGTTTCTTCATCAGACAAATTCTGAATCATCTGATGAAAATTCATCTGCTAAAAAAAAGTCAAACTTTGACTTTTGGTCAACTTTTTCAAAGACCAAACTTTTTCAATCATAAAAACATTTCAAATAATCCATCATGATCATAAAAAATCAAGAAATGTGAACAGTTGTTTGAATATTGATCTTAACAGTTGTAGAACAGAATAGATCGTGCGTGGCTTCTAGAAGTCAAAGTTAGGGTTTCTTCAAAATTTCATCTGTTCAAGATATGATCAATTAGGGTTTAAGTTTCCACTCACCTCAAATGGTCTATCTTAATCAATCATCAACATTTGATCTTCGATTCCCAACTTTTCTCATGATCTACCTTGAATCGACCAATTAGGGTTTTGATCAAGATAGTGAATCATTGACTTTCGCTCAATGGATGACCTATTTGCTTGAATATTGATCTTAACAGTTTCAATGCAACATCTTGACCTAATTTATTGGTTCAAAACATTGCAAAGTCCATGTTTCTTCATCAGACAAATTCTGAATCATCTGATGAAAATTCATCTGCTAAAAAAAAGTCAAACTTTGACTTTTGGTCAACTTTTTCAAAGACCAAACTTTTTCAATCATAAAAACATTTCAAATAATCCATCATGATCATAAAAAATCAAGAAATGTGAACAGTTGTTTGAATATTGATCTTAACAGTTGTAGAACAGAATAGATCGTGCGTGGCTTCTAGAAGTCAAAGTTAGGGTTTCTTCAAAATTTCATCTGTTCAAGATATGATCAATTAGGGTTTAACTTTCCACTCACCTCAAATGGTCTATCTTAATCAATCATCAACATTTGATCTTCAGATTCCCAACTTTTTCTCATGATCTACCTTGAATCGACCAATTAGGGTTTTGATCGAAGATAGTGAATCATTGACTTTCTGCTCAATGGATGACCTATTTGCTTGAATATTGATCTTAACAGTTTCAATGCAACATCTTGACCTAATTTATTGGTTCAAAACATTGCAAAAGTCCATGTTTCTTCATCAGACAAATTCTGAATCATCTGATGAAAATTCATCTGCTAAAAAAAAGTCAAACTTTGACTTTTGGTCAACTTTTTCAAAGACCAAACTTTTTCAATCATAAAAACATTTCAAATAATCCATCATGATCATAAAAAATCAAGAAATGTGAAAAACTCAACAAAAAGTCAAGATTTGAAAATTTTCTAACAGTTGGAAAAATTTTCAAGTGTTAAGAAACATGGTTTTTCTTCACTTTCACCTAGATCCATTTGGATTCAAGAAAAACTCAAAACAAGAAAGTTGTAGCCCTTGCTACAAGATTTCCAAAAAGTCCAAGAACTTGCAAAAACACTTTGGCTAGCTATACTTTTGATTTTGAAACATAAAGCTCCAAAACCATGGAATTTCCAATGGAGCTATAGCAATCCTCAAACAACAACTGGAAACACTCTAAATAAGAAATCGATTTCAGTTCGAAGAGGTAAGATAATCAGACTTTGAACTCTATGATTCATGCATTCCAGTTCAAAAATTGCTTGGCCATTTTGTTTCTACACTCATGCTGATCATTAACCCTCAATCAATTTCATAAATCATGATCCATACACGATTTCATATTGATTTTTGAAACTAGGGTTCATCTGTCCTCATTTTAAATTAATCATCTTAAGTTCAAAACAAATAAAATTAAACATCACCATCATGTTCCTGGGTTTAAAACGAGCAATTTTGATGTTTACATCTTTCAATTTCATTGAGAAATGAAGAATCCATGGATTCATGAAGGTTGGAGAAGATGATGAACACTGCGCGCATTTTTCTGTTTGATTTTCAAATTCAAATAGTTGGTTTATAATATAATAACATGGAATGAAATAAATAAACGGATGTATTACCGCCCCAGCGGTTGCCAACACGCTTTTCATGTCCTTTGCCTTGCCTATGGTCCAGGGTTCGAATCCCTCTGAGACCATTTTGTCATTTTTTTTCACTTTCCTTCATTTTTACACATTTTCAAAGACTTGTTTTTAAATATAATTAAATGAAGGCGTGTAAATAATAAGTTAAACACTTGGCTCAGTGGTAAAGCTTTTCACTTCTAAGCCAAAGGTCTTGAGTTCAAACCTCCTTAGGACCAAAATCAAATTTTTACTACTTGTTTTCTTCACATTTTGTATCAAACTTCAACATTTTCAAAAACGAATCAAAACTTCTCATTTTGAGATGATTTTTTGCACACTTGTCATTTAATATACCTATTTTATGATTATGTCAAAAAAAATCCAAAAGTATTTTCTTTTGATTATATTTTTATTAAGTCAAAAAATGAAACATTTTAAGTATTCTTAATACTTTTCAAAGATGTTTTTTTTCAAACTTTCAAACTCAAATCTTTTCAAAACTTCTTGTAAATATACTTCACTTTTCAAAATCATTTTAAAAACCTTTTCAACAAACTTACACACCTTTTTCCATGATCAACTCGATTTGAAGATAAAACCGAACTAGTTTTTTCCTCGAATTTCTTAATTGATCATGGGCCTCCCTCACGGTGTAAGTCCCAATCCTTTTTATGTACATATTAAAATTTCCTTGTACATATTCAATCATCTTTATAAATATCCAAGCATAAACAAACTTCTTTCGTTTGTTTTCATTCGCTTGTTTATACACCAATTCCATTGGTATTAAGAGAAGAATTATTCCCGGTGAAACTCCTCTTAAAACCAATGGGCCTCCCTCACGGTGTAAGTCCCAACCCTCCTATGTACATATTCATTTCCTTGTACATAATCACCCCTTCGTGTACATATTCTTTTCCTTGTACACAATTTCGTCAATATTAAAGTTACGCTTGCTTTAAACGCTCGTTTTATACACTTGTTTATATTTCCTTCATAAACTCTTGTGAATACATATCACACTTGTTTATATAACTGTTCGGTTATAACATAACAATTAGCCTAACAACTAGGTTCCCCTTTATCCTCCTCTTGGGCTTTATACAAGATAACTCATTCATCTGACTTTAGCCTCCTCTTAGGCTTCATATAAGAAAACTCATTTACTGGGTTTAGCCTCCGCTTAGGCTTCATATAAGACAACACTCCCCTGCTGAGTCAGCCTCCTCTTGGGCTTCATTCAAAAGAACTCCTCATTGAGTTTAGCCTTCTCTTGGGCATCGAACAAGAAAGAGACCAGGAAATCTCTTGACAGCCTCCTATTGGGCTTCCAATACAAAGAATCATCTGCGCTAGGATAGAATCCTAAGAGGATAATTTCCCGGTGAAGTCACTCTTGAAATCCTAAGAGGATGGTTTCCCGGTGAAACCACTCTTAAAGCCAAAGCCAGCCATACTCTATAGCTTCCTCTTGAGCTTCATACAAGGACCCTCGATAACCCTCGGAATGCCTTTCTTGGGCTAACAATATAAGGACCCTCGATGACCCTCAGAATGCCTCCTCTTGGGCTTACAATACAAGGACCCACGGGCTTCTTAAAAGCATCCCCTTAATCCAATCAATTTCTCCTAAGAGATTTAGACATTTATCATCTCTATGGAAGAAGTATCTCATCTATCACATCACATGCAATCAAATACTTTTCAAACACTTTTTTAAACAAAAAAAACATCTCTTAATCGTAAGTGGTAACGCTTGTACACTCAAGCAAAACACCCAATGCTTACAATTAAAAGATTCAATCATCTTTCAAACATCTTTCTTAACTCATAAGTGGTAACGCTTGTACACTCAAGCAAAACACCTATAACTTATGATGAAAGATCTAATCAATCAACTCTTCAAAATGTATGTGACGAAATAGATTAGATACATTTTTCATTAAGATGACATTCGTCTTTGTCTCTTAAAAACTCCCGTTGCTTCCACTAGCATAAGTGGGAACTACGATTGCTCTTGACTTTCTCAACATCCCTTTGAGAATACGTAGGCACAAGGTCTCATCCTTGGTGAGCATACTTATTTCGCTCTCAAACAAAACAAAACCATAGCTCCCTTTAGATCCGAGCTACAAATGCTTTGATTCCCATTAAGGGATAGCAAGAGTCGCCACCGACTTTTCTTTTATCCAATTAGGGAAGGTGAAAAGAACAGGAAAAGACCTTCGTTAGATTTCTATTTATGAGAAGGTTAAAATGTTGAAAATGTATTTGCTTTTTTCGAAAGTGTTTCGTTTTGGAAAAGTGTTTTAACTTTGTAAAATTGTGAGGTGTGAAAAGATGTTTTGATAGAGCAAGCAATTAAGAGTCTATTACCTACTCAGAACGGTCGTTTCCGTGTTATTTTACTTTCCTTTAGAATAGTGCTATCCATACCATTAGTTGGTAGGTAACTCTATTCGTTAGATGTAAAGGGACATTCGAAGGGACATCAGATGGTCATAGAAGGCAACTTGTAGGAGTATCCTAGCACATTCTTAGGGACGATCATCAAATTTCGTAGGCAACAATCGAGGGACGAGATCATGTATTCATAGGCAACATCGAGGGTCATCGAGGGACTATGATCTTTGATTCGAAGGGACTATGATGATATGTTTGTAGGCAACGGTGCTAGGATACCTCTACGTTCGAGGGACTTGACCATGTATTCGAAAGGCAACGAGAGAGAATACTCTAGGGGGTGCATGTGTGAAGAGAGTGTGTTGAATTCAGATAATTTATCTTGAATTTAGAAAGTAAATCGTGGAAAGTAAATCCTACGCTATTACATGGCTTTGGGGCAGTTATATAATATAGGAGTGCGGAAAGTAAATCCTAATTAAGCTATTACATCCCATGAGCAGTTACATAATATTGAAAAAAAATAGAAATGCGAGAAGGTAATCCTAACTATTACAACCTGGAAGCAGATACATAATAATCAGAAAAATAATCAAATTGCAAATAATAGAAAATATGTCAGTGGAAAAGATTTTTGAGTTAGGAAAAAAGTTTTTAGGGTTAGTAAATCAAATTAGATGAGAAAATAATTTTTGGGAATTTTTTGGATTTATTTTAGTATAGAGAAATAATTAAAAAGTTAATTTTCCGATTAATTAACCATTAATTAAAATATGCATGCAAAAATATAATTTTTTATGCTAAAAATTGAATAAGTACTTTTCTGAACTAAATGCAAAAAGAAAATATTTTTTGTGATTTTTAATGTGTTAGAAAAATATTTGAAAAGAAATTAAATTAAATGAAGAAAAATGAAAAAAAATAAGAGAAGAGGGTCAGAGTGCTTCTGGATGAAACTCTCCCAGAAGCTCCAGCTTCTGGGAAGCCTCTTGCTGACCGTGCCCAGAAGTAAGGACTTCTGGGGAATTCTTATTGAGGTGCCCGTAAATTGGAATTTCGGGCTTTTTAATGGAGCCCATAAGTAAGCACTGGTCATCAAGATGCGCCTAGAGGCTGGAGCTTCTGGGGCATAACGTGTGATAATGAGGGCCAGAAGCTGGAGCTTCTGGGCATGTTGCCTCTGAAGGAGTCTAGAAGCTGGAGCTTCTAGACGTTGAGTCTTCTGGAAACCTGAAATATCAAAATGTTAAGTAAAAAGACAGGGTTTGAACCCATGTCCTCTGGAACAAACACGCGCTGCCTTGCCATCTGAGCTGAGTGGACTATCTGTTAACAATATGAAACAAAAGGAATACAGAGGTAATGGATTTCTGGGAACCATTGAAACAGAAAACGCGCGCAAGAGTCATCTTCTCCATTCAAATTTTTGAACCTATAGTCGCGGTTTTTGCTTTCCGTGGCTAAATCCCTGCAAATCAAAACACTACGAAATATGCAATATAAATGGAATATGAGACCATAGATCAAGTGGAAACAAGGTTCTGAACACAATGGTGCCCTTGGTTCCTTCCAATTTATCCTAAATAAGAAATCCCTAATTCAAGGTTTTAAGCTTCAATTTGGTATCTAAGCTTCAATTAAACTATGCAAACACGATCGAAATTTCATCACAAACACAAAAACATGGTTAAATTTCAATGATTATGCGTAAAAATTAGAAAACGATTTTGAGTTAGAAACCAACAAACTGTGATCGTGTTCTGGTGATTCTGAGTGTTTTGCTTGCTTGTGAATATCTGGATCGACTCCGGGGACTTCCAGCAATCGATTGCAAGGCTTGGAATGGATGGAATTGGAGCAAAACCACAGCTGCTAGTAGCTTGCAAGGCACGGTTTTTTGAAGCTTGCTAGGGTTTTTTTTAGGTCAGAAATTCGTCCTCTATGCATGTAGTATCATTGTCTATTTATATTGTAAGGAATTAGGTCAAGGATTGTAAGAAAAAATCAAGCCAATCAATGAGAAATTATTTAATTTGGAATCAAACCAAATATTTGCTTATTGAGCCAATTTCAATCAAATCAAATTGCCAATCATGATTATTTCGAAATAATCAGATTAAATGACTTGCTTGGACCTCAAGGATGAGAGAAAATCCATCTTGCAATTAATTTTTGATTTTATATCTTTTATTTTAATTAAATTGGTTTTAAATGATTAAAAATCCAAAATAAATAAAAAATAAAAGATAAATTCGTGGCCTTGGGCTTGGAGGTTCCAATTCAGCTAAGGAACATGTTTGAATCAAGAAAAGTTAGGCCCATTTGAAATTTTTTTGATTTTCTCAAGTATTTCTCTTTGTGCACCTCCTCAAAAATGCTCAACTTGGAAAATGTGTATCTTGCTCAATTTTTAATATTTTTGGATGTTCTTCGACTTTTTGGAAAGCTCAAGATGTCTTTTAAACAGCCCATTTGGTTTCATCTTCGTTGAAGTTTCCATGCTCATGAACACTTCTTTGCAAAAAGATGACTTTTTGTTGACTTTTAAAATGACCTGTAATGTTTTGACCCATAACTTCAAAATGAAGCATTTTCTGCCCAAGCTTGTGAGACATGAAGTTGTAGAGAATTGAATTCTCTTCAAAATGAGCTATGGTGGAAAAATTTCTGATAAAGTATGTGAAAGTTATGTCTGGTCAAAGTTCTGTTGACTTTTGTCTAAGAAAGCCTTATTTAGAAACTTTGACTTTTGATCAATTCTTGACTTTTCTTGATGAATCATGGTCAACCCTTGATCAAATGATGAATATTAATTCAAAATGTTGGTGTTGACCAAAAATTATGAAATTTGACTATATGTTGACCACAGTTGACTTTTGTCCAATACAACTGGTTTTCAACCATCTGAGCAATTGTCTGAGCAAACTTGACTTGTAAGGCTTGAAACTTGACATGGAGATTATTTGAAGCATATAATAAGGCATGATGATCACTTGAAATGTTGGATGTTCATCTTGACTTGAGAATGGCAATTCCCTAGTTTGGATCGATTGCTTAGGAGAGGGTTTGTCTGGTTAACCCTTGTGAAATCCTTGAGTGTGGGCAAATTTTGGGGTATAACAGTTTCCCCTGTTCAATCTTCTTGTACTGGAAGGGTTAGATTGGCATGCTTGCCTTTCGTGACCTGAAGGTAGAAGATAATTGAACACTCGAGTACACCTGAAAATTTGCACTCGTTGTTGGTTGATGATGCATTAGAATGGGCTTATATATGCCATTTGGAGAAGCTGAGTCGAAGATTAAGTCGTACGCTAGACTTGCAATTGTGGTTTGAATAGGAGAAACATCGGAGATGAGCTTAAGATGGCATCAGGAGAGACTGATGCTGGGGAATGAGCCGTACGTTAGACTTTGTAGGTATTTTCGAAAATAGAAGAAAGCACGGAGATGGGCTTAAGATGCCATTCGGGGGCGGCTGATGTTGAGTCGTACGTTAGACTTCACGCTCGTCTTTGAATGAGGTTATTGGTATGTATTGATTTTTAACCAAATATGCAGCATTCTGAAGGCGGGGAGATGTCGATAAGTAGTCGGAGATGGGCTTAAAAATGCCATCCGGGGCAACTGAGTCGTATGCTAGACTCTATAGTTGTTGTTGATAATAAGAGAGAGTCAGAATAAACCTTCGTCTTGGCTATTCTCGAGGTGGATACTTGGCAGAATGTGGATAACTTCCCCGTTTGGCTTCGGGTATTAGTCCAACGTCTATTTCCTGGAGACAATTTGCGCGGTCTTTCAGATAGGGTTCCCATCTTGTTTCGGGTATTAATCTTTGCCTGTTGTCTGGAAATGATTTTCGTGGTTGTTCACATAATTCTCCCGTCTTGCTTCGGGTATTAATCTTTGACCTTTCGTTCGAAAAAATAGCCTTTCACGGTCACTCAGATAGTTCTCCCGTCTTGTTTCGGGTATTAATCTTTGACCCTCCGTTCGGAAAATAGCCTTTTACCTGTTAGGGAAATAAATCTCGATAGGATATGGTTAGTTCTATGCAGATTGTGATGCATGCAAGCATATGACAATGTCTGTGAATGATATGTGCACATGCTATGATCTTCATGAATAATGTATGAATGTAGATGTTATGGTATTTCAAAACATATCCATCTTGAAGAAGATGAGAACGTCTTGTTGGAGATTTTGACCTCTGCTTGGGGATGAAGTTGATGAAAACCCCAATTTTGAGGGGAAAGAGATGTTCTTGATTCCTCCGATGCACTATCTGACCAAGTTTCGGGTCTGGGTATTAATGTTGTTGGAAGAATAATCATTGGGAAATACTCCGCTGGGGATCTTGTGCGTAGATCTTGCTGGGGAGTATCCGAATACCGCTTGGAGACTGACGTAACGTGGCAACGCTGAAGGGGGCGTAAAGTTGATGAGGCTCGAAGAATCCTTTGAGGTGATGAATCTGAAGTTTATCGAAACCTCTGACTGGGGAATAAGAGAGATGTAGGTTCCTCCGATGCACTATCTGACCAAGTTTCGAGTCTAGATATTGCTGCTGTCGGGGAGTGATAATCATCGAGAGACATTCCGCTGGGGATAAATATCTCTGTGTATACGAGATAAACTATTACCGCCGAGATCGATGTAACGAAAAGTTGATTAAGATCGCCGCTCGGGGACTAATGTGATGAAGCTTGAAGTGTTGGTATTTCGTCAGAGAAGTTTTGTAGAGAGTAATGGCTCTGCGGGGTTCGAGCCGTTGTGAAAGTAACTTGCGGGGAACGTATTGGTGACTTTAGTCGTCATCTCAATTCCAAGAGTTTGTATTAATTGCTTTTTGTTCGTTCGCTATTCGTATGTTTGTGAACAAATGTCTATTGTCAAATGCATATAATCATTCAAAGCAATCATTGGACTTTATGCAAAGAACAATAAAAATTAACACTGTAAAAGAAAGAATTTGCATTAATTTTAAAAGGTGGCGTATGGCCAAGCAGTTTGTATACAAAAGACAAATAAAAGTAAAAGCTATGCGGAAATAATCTCATTGAGTTTCACCAATGCTAGTGCTCATATATTTCGACTATCTCATCTCCTTGATGTCAGTAGAAAGTGAGTGAATTGATTTTCGCCATTTGAACCTTGAATGCTGATAGTAGTATAGTCTATAGGTAGGTGATCTGGACGAGACATAATCGTACGCTTAAATCCCTAACTTTTGCCTAGACCGCTGTCATACCCCAAAATTTGCCCTCCATCTTCTCAAGACATTCCATACATCCATACTCAAGGATTCCTCAAGAGTTGATCAGACAAACTCTCTCCTAGACAATCAACCCAAACTAGGGTTTGGTACTTCTCAGGTCAAGATGGACTTCCAACATCTCCAAGGGTCTTCATGCCTCCTCATATGCTTCAAAGATTCTCCATGACAAGTTTCAAGCCTTACAAGTCAAGTTTCCTCAGACAATTGCTCAGATGGTTGAAAATCGGTATTGACAAAAAGTCAACTGTGGTCAACATACAACAAACTTCATGATTTTTGGTCAACATCCTCATTTTGAAGTTACATTCATCATTTGATCAAGGGTTGATCATGATTCATCAAGAAAACTCAAGATTTGCTCAAAAGTCAAACTTTCTAAATTAGGGTTTTTACGTGAAAAGTCAACTCAACTTTGACTGATCATAACTTCTTCATACTTTCTCAGAAATTTTTCCACCATCTCTTGTTTTGAAGAAAATTCAATTCTCTACAACTTCATGTCTCACAAGAATGTCCAAAAAATGCTTCATTTGAGAGGTATGGCTCAAAACATTACAGGTCATTTTCAAAGTCAACAAAAAGTCAACATCTTGTTTTGAGGATATATTGAGCATGGAAACTCCAATTGAGATGAGACCAAAAAGGTTGGTTAGAGGACTCTTAGAGCTTTCCAAAAAGTCTAAGAACACTCAAAAATATGGAAAATTGAGCAAGATACACTATTCATAAGTTGGGCAATTTTGGACAATTGCACAAAAGGACATTTTGGTCAAAATGCAAAATTTTCCAAATGGGCCTAAAATCTTTTGATCCAAACTTGTTCATAACATTATTCTTGACCCATAAATGCTTGGCCATGGCAATTTTCTATTTTATTAATTTATTTTTGAATTTTAGAACATTTAATTCAAAATTAAATTATATAAAATATGAAAATAATATATTTTTTCAAAAGGGCTGATTTTATACCAAACTTGAAGACCAAGGAAGCCCAAAATACTTGCCAAATTCGTGCATGATCATGCATTGAAGAGGAAATCAAATTTCTTTCAAAAGATTGATTTTATTTTGAAAAATATTGAATGCTCCAAATCAAATCTTTTTTCACTCTTTTTCCTCTCTCAAACTCTTCTATAAATACTCAGCAAGTACACAAGCACAAGACACGAAACCCTAGCCCAAGAAACAACCCTTACTCTTGCAAATTTTTTTCAAGAAAAGTTGAAAAATCGAATTCCAAATTGCAGCAGGTTTCAGCCCGATCTAGCCATCCATTCTTGCTCAGAAGGTTCCCAGCAAGCAATAGCATCCTTTACATCAAGCCCAAGCTGCCCAGATCGTGCACAAGAACTTGCTCCGGTTTGGTATTTTTTGGAAATTCGAATTTCTTTAATCATGCATTATTAATCGTTCTTGTTTGTTTGTATGGATTCAGGATACCTAATAGGCCATGAATGATGCCTTTCATGTAAGCTTGAACGTCTGGAAATCGTGTTGCCATTGTTAGGGCACTTCAGGTTGTTTTGATCGAGCCGGCTTGTACAAGCGTTTTTAGGGCAAACGGATATCACCAATGGATTCGTAGGGTCCGATTTAGGGGGGTAGGGTACCGCTTTCCCATTTATTCTTTGTATGTTGCATGTTTCGTGTTTCAGGTTGCCGGAGAAGACGACCGGAGCTAGGGCTCCGGCGTCGTTGACTCCACTTGGACCGGCGAGGGCGTGCGTGGCGTTTCGGGCAATCCGATTTTTCTTTCCACTGGGCCCACGCGTCGACTTTGATTTTCAAACATAACCCTGACGCGTCATCATTCAAATACCTTTGTTTTTCAGCTTTCCCAACACAAAGAGCCACTTGTCCTAGTGGTTAAGGCGTTGTCTGTTCCTAGATACTCCAAAGGGTCTCCAGTTCGAACCTCACAGGGACCTGGTTTTGTTTTCTTTTTCCAAACTCAAACTATTTTCTTATTTTCACATTTTTTATTTTATTTAATATTTTGCATATCATTTTTATTTCTTTTCACAATTTTATTTATACATCAAAAAATCATCAAAATATTTTTTCCTTTTGCATTTATTTTCTGAAAATCTTTATTTAATTTATAAAATTAAAAAATACAATTTTGCATGCATATTTATTTTTATTCATAATTTTGCATTCAAATCACTTTTAATTCATCTTTAATTATTAAAATGCATCCAAAAAATCCCAAAAAATTATTTTAGCACATTTATGTTATTTTAGCACATTTATCTCATTTAAAAACTTGCATTTTTCTAAAAATTTTCCTCTTATTCAATTCATGTTGCATTTTCCGATTTCCCATTCTTTTACAGGTTATTCCGTTTCAGACGGTTTTCTTTTATCGTTTTCATTTTTTCCAATAATGTAACTGCTCATGGGATGTAATAGTTTAAATTAGGCTTTTACTTTCCGCAAGTTTAAATTATGTATCTGCCCCAAAGCCATGTAATAGCGTAGGACATTTACCTTTCCGCATCTTTACATTCCGCATTTTAGTTTCCGCACCCTATAAATTGCTAGTAACTAGGCGTGTATGGCAAGATAATAATCAACATTGCTCACTAATTTTCAAGATAACATACATCTGAATCGACACACTCTTTCACACATGCACCCCTTTGGGTAATTCTCTCTCGATGCCTTTCGAATTCAAATGGTCAAGTCCCTCGAACGTAGAGGTATCCTAGCACCGTTGCCTTCAAAATAAATCATCATAGTCCCTTTGATACAAAGATCATAGACCCACGATGTCGCCTCCGAATACATGATCTTGGCCCTCGATTGTCGCCTACGAAAAATGATGATAGTCCCTTCGAATGTGTTAGGATACTTCCTACAAGTTGCTTTCTATGACCATACGATGTCCCTTCGAATGTCCCGCTTACATCCAACGAATGGAGTTACCTACCAATTAATGGTATGGATAGCGCTATTCTAAAGGAACGTAAAACAACACGAAAACGACCAATTCTGAGTAGGTAATAAGACTTTTAGTTTCTTGCTCAAATCAAATGCTTTTCACACCTCACACTTTTGTCAAAGTTCAAACACTTTTCAAAACAAAACATTTCCGAACACTTTGTATACATTCCTACATGAATCATTACAAAGTCAAAGTGAAATGCCTTTTTTCAAAACATTTTTGTCAAACACACATAAAGCACATTTTTAAAGTGATCTAAGAGCAACTAAGAGCCCGTAGATAACTACGGATGGAAAGGGGTGCTAATACCTTCCCTTTTCATAACCTTCTCCCTTACTCAGAATCTGACGAAGGTCTTTTTCTGTACTTTTACCTTCCCTTAATTGGATAAAAATAAAAGTCGGTGGCGACTCTTGCTATCCGCACATTTGCGATACAAAAAACACTAAAAAGTCAGTTCACCGTATTACAACCGCCCTTTCGAGTTTTTAGTCTACCGGGATACCCTTTTTTGTCCAAGACGCCTTTGCAGGTTTTCGACTTGCCGGGTGTACATTTTTGTATATATCCTTAACTTTTGCCCGAACCCTTTTGGTTCGCCAGGATACCCTTATTTTTGCCTAGGTCATTCGACCTAGCGGGTCTTGTTCATACGTAGTATTTTTTGACTATGTTTGCGTTCACAGGGTTTGGGAACTCTTCTCCATCCATGGTGCTAACTGTAATACGGTGAACTGACTTTGTAGGTTTTTGTATCGCAAATGTGCGGATAGCAAGAGTCGCCACCGACTTTTCTTTTATCCAATTAAGGGAAGGTAAAAAGTACAGAAAAAGACCTTCGTTAGATTCTGAGTAAGGGAGAAGGTTATGAAAAGGGAAGGTATTAGCACCCCTTTCCATCCGTAGTTATCTACGGGCTCTTAGTTGCTCTTAGATCACTTTAAAAATGTGCTTTATGTGTGTTTGACAAAAATGTTTTGAAAAAAGGCATTTCACTTTGACTTTGTAATGATTCATGTAGGAATGTATACAAAGTGTTCGGAAATGTTTTGTTTTGAAAAGTGTTTGAACTTTGACAAAAGTGTGAGGTGTGAAAAGCATTTGATTTGAGCAAGAAACTAAAAGTCTTATTACCTACTCAGAATTGGTCGTTTTCGTGTTGTTTTACGTTCCTTTAGAATAGCGCTATCCATACCATTAATTGGTAGGTAACTCCATTCGTTGGATGTAAGCGGGACATTCGAAGGGACATCGTATGGTCATAGAAAGCAACTTGTAGGAAGTATCCTAACACATTCGAAGGGACTATCATCATTTTTCGTAGGCGACAATCGAGGGCCAAGATCATGTATTCGGAGGCGACATCGTGGGTCTATGATCTTTGTATCAAAGGGACTATGATGATTTATTTTGAAGGCAACGGTGCTAGGATACCTCTACGTTCGAGGGACTTGACCATTTGAATTCGAAAGGCATCGAGAGAGAATTACCCAAAGGGGTGCATGTGTGAAAGAGTGTGTCGATTCAGATGTATGTTATCTTGAAAATTAGTGAGCAATGTTGATTATTATCTTGCCATACACGCCTAGTTACTAGCAATTTATAGGGTGCGGAAACTAAAATGCGGAATGTAAAGATGCGGAAAGGTAAATGTCCTACGCTATTACATGGCTTTGGGGCAGATACATAATTTAAACTTGCGGAAAATAAAAGCCTAATTTAAACTATTACATCCCATGAGCAGTTACATTATTTGAAAAAAGAAAACGATAAAAGAAATCGTCTGAAACGGAATAACCTGTAAAAGAGTGAGAAATCGGGAAATGCGAGATGAATCGAATAAGAGAAAAATGTTAGTAAAAATGCAAATTTTTAGATGAGAAAAATATGACATGCTGGAAATAACATAAATATGCTAAGATAATTTTTTGGGATTTTTTGGATGCATTTTAATAATTAAAAAACTAATTAAAATTGATTTAAATGCTAAATTATGAATAAAAATAAATATGCATGCAAAATAATATTTTTTAATTTTATAAATTAAATAAGTATTTTCTGAAAATAAATGCAAAAGGAAAAAATATTTTGATGATTTTTAATGCATGATAAAAAATATTTGAAAAGAATTAAAATAACATGAAAATATTAAATAAAAAGAAAAATAGAAAAATGTTTGAAGTTTGTAAAAGAAAACAAAACCAGGTCCTGATGAGGTTCGAACTGGAGACCTTTTAGAGCATCTTTCCAAAAGCCAAGATTTAACCACTGCGCCATGATGCTTTTTGTGTTGGAAAAACTGAAAACAATAGAATATATGTGATGACGCGTCCTGGATATTTGAATTCAAACTGAGTCAGCGCGCGGGCCCCAGCTGGAATGAGAGAACGAATCAGAACGCGTGATCGTGCCACGCATGCCTCGCCGGAGTCAAATTCAGTCAGCGATGCCGGAGCCCTAGCTCCGGTCGTCTTCTCCGACTATGCCAACTTCAAAACCTGCAAAACACGTAGAATCAAAGCAAAAGAAAGACCTATTCCCCCTAATTCGACCCTTCTGAATTCAATGGTGCCATCGTTTTGGCTCGAAAACGGCTGTATCATGAGTTTCGAAGAAAAGAACATAAACTGCCCTAACAATGGCAATTTGGATTCCGGTTAGCATGAGCCTCATGTAATCGCCCAGACCTGCTCTATGTCAACCCAGGAACTCATAATGATGGTTAGATTCAGGCAAAACACGATGGAAATTAAAAAACGAATTCAAGAAATATATGCATATGTATGATCATGTAGGGCACGATTCATGCTGTTTTAATTATGAGCAACGATGCATACTCACTCTAAATTACCTCAGGAACACGTTTGGATCACTGGCTGGGGCTGAAAGTGGCTGGCAATTAGAATTCGAAAATTGACAATTTGAGAAAAAATTTGGCAAAATAAGGGTTGTTGTAAGGGCTAGGGTTTCGTGTTCCTTGCTGTGCATCTTGCTTGGTATTTATAGAGTGAATTAGAAGAGAAAAAAGAGTGAAAAAAGATTGGATATTGAATGTGCAATATTTTCTCTTTAAATTCAAATCAAATCTTTTCAAAATTTGATTTTTCCTTCCTTGCATGAGCTAGCACGAATTTGGCAAGTTGTATGGGCTTCCTTGGACCTCAAGCATGATATAAAATCATTCCTTTTGAAAAAATACTTTATTTTCATATTTTATATAATTTAATTTTGAATTAAATGGTTTAAAATCCAAAAATAAATCAATAAAATAGAAAATTGCCATGGCCAAGCATTTATGGGTCACAAATAATGTCATGAACAAGTTTGGATCAAAAGATTATAGGCCCATTTGGAAAATTTTGCATTTTGACCAAAATGTCCTTTGTGCAATCATTCAAAATCGCCCAACTTCGAATAGTGTATCTTGCTCAATTTTCCACATTTTTGAGTGTTCTTGGACTTTTTGGAAAGCTCTAAGAGTCCTATAACCAACCTTTTTGGTATCATCTCAATTGGAGTTTCCATGCTCAATATATCCTCAAAACAAAATGTTGACTTTTTGTTGACTTTGAAAATGACCTATAATGTTTTGAGCCATACCTCTCAAATGAAGCATTTTTTGGAGATTCTTGTGAGACATGAAGTTGTAGATAATTGAATTTCCTTCAAAACAAGAGGTGGTGGAAAAATTTCTGAGAAAGTATGACAAAGTTATGATCACCAAAGTTCATTGACTTTCACCTAGAAACCCTAATTTAGAAAGTTTGACTTTTGAGCAAATCTTGAGTTTTCTTGATGAATCATGATCAACCCTTGATCAAATGATGAATGTAACTTCAAAATGAGGATGTTGACCAAAAATCATGAAGTTTGACTGTATGTTGACCACAATTGACTTTTTGTCCAATACAACTGATTTTCAACCATCTGAGCAATTGTCTGAGGAAACTTGACTTGTGGAGCTTGAAACTTGACATGGAGAATCTTTGAAGCATATGAGGAGGCATGATGAACATTGGAGATGTTGGAAGTCCATCTTGGTTTGAGAGATACCAAACCCGAGTTTGGGTTGATTGTCTAGGAGAGAGTTTGTCTGATCAACTCTTGAGGAATCCTTGAGTATGGATGTATGAGATGTCTTGAGAAGATGGAGGGAAAATTTTGGGGTATGACAGCCGGGTGTACATATTTTGTATATATCCTTAACTTTTGCCCGAACCCTTTTGGTTCGCCAGGATGCCCTTATCTTTGCCTAGGCTTGACCTAGCGGCGTAGTATTTTTGACTATGTTCACGGCGTGAAGTCTTCACCATCCATGGTGCTCATAGCCGGAAAATCGTCTTGACTACAAACGGTCCCAGTGGGAGTCCATTTGGATCACCTTGTGATGCGCTGACTACTGATCACCGACTGGTAGACCGGCTTGACCTTCTTAAATGCCTCGATCATTCGCTCGATAGATCTCCACGGATGACGCGACGTTTTCATCAATCAAATTCGGCAGTTCGACTGCTCGCCTAACTCGCATCCCGAGGACTGTCGAGGGTATCCGAACCTCGATGCGCCCATACCATACACAAGAGTTGCCCTGATGTTCGTATCGAGGCGATAACCATGAAGAGCAAATGGTAACATCTCATGCCAATCTTTGTCATCGTCATCTTCGTATAATCTTCTTAATGTTCTGTTGGAGGCTTCCACCGCCATTAATCTTAGGTCGATAAGGAGAAGAGTTATGATGCTTGATGTTGAGCGGCGAGTTCGGTGATCATCCTGTTGAGATTAGAACCATTATCTATGATAATCCTTCGGAGTGCCACCGACGCATAAGATTGTGTTTGATGAACGAGCCACAACATTCTTGGTAATAGCGAGGTCGCTTACCCATTTGGTGAAGTAGTCAATTGCCACGAGGATGAAACGATGTCCATTGAAGTCGTGGGCTTGATTTCTCCGATCATGTCAATGCCCCACATTGCAAATGGCCAAGGAGCCGTAAAACATTCGTAGGTATCGAGGTACGTGCACTTTGTCCGATAACGGCATTTGTGACAAGATCGAGCATAGGTGACAATCGCTTCATGGTGGACCAATAGTAACCTATTCTCAAAATCTTCTTAGCCATCGCATGACCATCGGAGGGTACCAAATGCGCCGGTAACTCTTCCATGATACGCCCGCTATTTTCCGGCCTACACAATAAGTAAGCACAAGTTGTGATTGCGCTGTATAAGATGTCGTTGTTGAGGAAGAATTTGATGCGAACCTTCTCAAGAATTTCTTATCGATGATGCCCGATATTCCTCGAGCCTCAAGATGCCTCTTCAAGGTTTCTCTTTGTATCAAGCTCATAACAATATCGGTTCGTCAAACTTCTCAATGATGATCGGGAGCCTCGTTGTCCCACTCGACCTGAACATAGACAACATAGTAGCCAATGCATCGCCAATTGATTCTCTCTCGTGAATATGATTGAAAGTAATCTCGGTAGGGATCAAACTTAGAACATCTCGATACGAATGAGATTCGATGCCAGATCCCACTCACCCTTAATCCGATGATCACTAAAGTCGAGTCTCCATACACTTGCAAAAATTTGATTCTTAGGTCAATGGCGCTTTAATACCCATGATGACGCCAGACCGCCATGTTATTAGTGCAACCGAAACATAGTCGGCGGTGAAAGGTATGTCCTCTGGGGATATAATGATGGCGCCACGCCATTGCCGCGTATTTGAGGCTCATCAAAGACCATGGTCAATCGATCCTTGTTCAGTTCGTCCGGCTCGGTTCGCAATCGCACCAACAAAACATCCTCCGGAAACTCGAACTACAGATCGATACATCAGACTTGATGAGCCAATGATCGGCTACTACACTCCTTTGATCGCTCGAGAAGTGTACCGATGTCGACGGTCAGATCATTTGCCATCTTGCTATTCTTCCGAGAATGGTTTCAAATATGTATTTTATCGATCCATCTTAGAAGTCAACAAGTGAGTCAACATGTCGCTTAGTCGGTGAGCAGCCAAAGCGCAAGTTTTCTCGAGTGCAGTATCTTGTTTCACAAACTTTTGCTAAGGTATTATATTGCATACTCTTTTCGATCAGACACTCACCCCATAGTTCTCTAACACATTGAGTCTTCTGCAGCGGCATCGTGATAGAGGATTTGTAGGTACCCTGATTTTGTCAAAGCGATCCGAAATCGCCGCCCATTCCACTACTTGATCTTCTTCGAACTTAAAGATTGGCTCACAAGTAGCGGATGTGCAATGAATCGCAATGTAGTTCAATCGCCCAAGAAACCTCCGACTTCCTTGTCGGTGCGGGGAGCTGGCATCTCTTGAATGGCTTTGACCTTGGCGGGTCAACTTCAATACCTTTACCATCGACAACAAACCCCAAGATCAAATTTTGGGGTATAGATGTATGAAATGTCTTGAGGAATAGGAGGGCAAATTTTGGGGTATGACAGCAGGCGCCACTTATCAGCGTGCCATGGTGGCATTATTTCATGACATGATTCATCACGAGATGAGGTCTACGCCGACGACATGATAGCTCGATCACGCATGTAAGAAGAACATCTCGATCATTTGCGTAAACCCTTGATAGATCAAGAAGCATGTACTAAGGCTTAATCCCAACAAGTGCACCTTTGAGTCGATCCGAAAAATTTTAGGTTTGTTGTCGTGGTAAAGGTATTGAGGTCGACCCGCCAAGGTTAAAGCTATTCAAGAAATGCCGACTCCCACACGAGAAGGAAGTCGAGGTTTCGGGACGATTGAATTACATTGCCGATTCATTGCACATCTAATTGCTACTGTGAGCCAATTTTCGCCATCAAGAAAGATCAAGTAGTGGATTGAAACGACGATTGCCGATCGCTCGATAAAATCAAGGAGTACCTATGTAATCCTCCTATCCCGATGTCCGTCAAGGAAGACCTCTTATCATGTACTTAAGTTGTTAGAGAACTCAATGGGTGTGTGTCAGCAACATGACGAGTATGGTTGAAAAGAGTATGCAATATACTACCTTAGCAAAAAGTTTACCGATCGGAAACAAGATACTCACAGCTCGAGAAAACATGCAAGACTTTGGCACGTCACGACTAAGACAATATATGTTGACTCACACTACCTTGTTGATCTCCAAGATGGATCCGATAAAATACGATTTGAGAAACCAGCCTCCCAAGAATAGCAAGATAGAAAATGATCTTGATCGAATACGACATCCAAGACACTTTTAGAAAGCGATCAAAGGAAGTGTAGTAGCCGATCATTTGGCTCATCGTCGTAGATGACTATCGCCTATGCGCTCGAGTTTCAGACGAAGATGTTTTACTAGTTACGGATTGCAAGAACCAGCCTGCATTTAAGGACCTGAACAAGGATCCCGATGGACCATGGTCTTTGATGGAGCCTCAAACGCACTTGGCAATAGCATTGGCGCCATCATCACATCCCCTATAGGCGGACATATGCCTTTCACCGCCAGATTGTGTTTCAGTTGCACCAACAACATGGCCGAATACGAAGCGTGCATCATGGGTATTAAAGCTGCTATTGACTTAAGAGTCAAATTCTTACAAGTATATGGAGACTCAGCTTTAGTGATCAGTCAGATTAAAGGTGAGTGGGATACGAAACATCCGAATCTCATTCCGTATCAAGAGCATGTTCTAAGTTTGATCCCCTGCTTCGAAGAGATCACTTTTGACCATATTCCGCGGGAAAAGAATCAGTTGGCAGACGCAGTAGCTACTATGTCATATATGTTCAAGGTTAGATGGGACAACGAGGCTCCCCAAGTCATCATCGAGAAGTTCGACGAACCGGCATACTGTTGTGAACATGATACAGAAGAGAAACCTTGGTATTACGATGTGAAGAGGTATCTTGAGACTCAGGAATATCCCGCAGGGGCATCTGTCAACGATAAGAAGTTCTTGAGGAGATTTGCATCTAAATTCTTTCTCAGCAACGACATCTTATACAAGCGCAGTCACGACTTATGCTTACTCCGCTGTGTATACCAAAAAATTGTAGAACATATCATGGAAGCATTACACGAAGGCGCATTTGGTACCCATTCTAGTGGACATACCATGGCTAAGAAGATTCTGAGAACAGGTTATTATTGGTCCACCATGGAAGCTGATTGTCACCGCTATGCTCGATCTTGTCACAAGTGCCATATATATGTAGACAAAGTGCACGTACCTCCAGTGTCGTTGAATGTTCTAACCACTCCTTGGCCTTTTGCAATGTGGGGCATTGATATGATCGGAGAAATCAAACCCACCGCCTCTAACGGACATCGTTTCATCCTTGTGGCAATTGACTATTTCACCAAGTGGGTAGAAGCAGCCTCGTTCGCATCTGTTACCAAGAATGTTGTGGCTCGATTCATCAAGCATAATCTTATCTGTCGGTATGGCATTCCCGAAAGGATTATCACAGATAACGGCTCTAACCTCAACAACAAAATGATCATCGAACTCTGCACGCAGTTCAAGATCAAGCATCACAACTCTTCTCCATATCGGCCTAAGATGAATGGCGCAGTGGAAGCCGCCAATAAGAATATTAAGAAGATCATACAGAAGATGACAGTGACTTACAAGGATTGGCATGAGATATTGCCATTTGCTCTCCATGGTTATCGCACTACGGTACGGACATCAACAGGGGCAACCCCCTTCTCTCTTGTATATGGTATGGAAGCAGTCCTATCGATCGAGGTTCAGATACCCTCAACCAGGGTCCTCCAGGACGCAGAGCTAGGCGAAGACGAATGGATCCAGACTCGCCTTGACCAGATTAACTTGATTGATGAGAAACGACTCGCGTCCATCTGCCATGGACAGATCTATCAAAAATGAATGATCAGAGCATTTAACAAGAAGGTCAAGCACCGAGTCTACCAAGTCGGTGATCTAGTAGTCAAGCGCATCATTCTTCCACAAGGTGATCCCAGGGGAAAATGGACTCCCACCTACGAGGGACCATTTGTAGTCAAGACAGTATTTTCCGGCGGAGCTATGATACTTAGCACCATGGATGGTGAAGACTTCCTACACCCTGTGAACGCAGACATAGTCAAAAAATACTACGCATAAACGAGACCCGCTAGGTTGACCGGCCGAGGCAAAAATAAGGGCATCCTGGCGAACCAAAAGGGTTCGGGCAAAAATTAAGGATATATACAAAACATGTACACCCGGCAAGTCGAAAACCTGCAAAGGCGGCTTGGGAAAAAAAAGGTATCCCAGTAGACTGAAAACCCCGAAAGGGCGGTCTAGGCAAAAGTTAGGGATGTAAGCGTACGACTATGTCTCGTCCAAATCACCTATCTACAAGACTACTATCAGCATTCAAGATTCAAATGGCGAAAATCAATTCACTCACTTTCTACTGACAGCAAGGAGATGAGATACTCGAAATATATGAGTACTAGCATAGTTGGAACTTAACGAGATTGTTTCCGCATAGCTTTTACTTTTCTTGTGTACAAACTACTTGGCCATACGCCACCTTTCGAATTAATACAAGTTATTTCTCTTTACCATTTTCACTATTGTTATTTGCATAAAGTCCAACGTTTGCTTTGAATGATTATATGCATCTGACAGTAAAAATCTATTTACAAACATGTGAAAAGTGAACGAACAAGGGTAATTACTACAGGCTCTAGGAATTGAGATGACGACGAAAGTCACCAATACGTTCCCCTGTAGAGTACAATCCCCTCAGAGGTTTCGCTCACTACAAACCTTCCTCAGCGGAGTACACATTTTCCTCCACTAGTCCAGACATTCCAAGTCTCATCACATTAGTCCCCGAGCAGTGACTCCAACCAGCTGAACCCTGTTACATCAAGTCTCCGAGCGGTAACGTTTCATCTCCAGCAGAGGTATTTATCCCCAGCAGAATATCTCTCAACAATCGTCATTTTCCCCAATAGTAGCAATATCCAGACTCGAAACTTGGTCAGATAATGCATCGGAGGAACTCTGCAACTTTTATTCCCCAGCTAGAGGTTTCAACGGGCTCCAGCCCTGTCTCCCAACAGCAATCAAATACTCTTCGGCAGGATCTACGCGCAGGATCCCCAGTAGAGCGCCTCTTAAATTTTCCCCAGCAGGGTCTATACACAAGATCCTCGGCAATGTACCTCTCGGTCTCTACCATCCTCAGCAGCATGAATATCTAGGCTCAAAACTTGGTCAGATAGTGCATCGGAGGAATCAAGGTTATCTTTCTTCTCAGGGTTTCCATTTGTTTCGTCTCCAAATAGAAGCCAAGAATCCCCAAGCAGAACATCCATATCTTCTTCAAGATGGATATGTTTTGAAATACCACAATATCTATCATTCATACATTATTCATAAAAGTCATAGTTTGTGCATATGTCATTCATACACATTGCCATGCATCATAGTCTGCATAAGAGTAACTATATTCTATCAAAGTTTCTTTTCTTTTCCCCAAAACAGGTGAAAATCACTTCTGAAACAAACAGGTCCAGGATTAATACCCGAAGCCAAACGGGAAACCTTATCCAAACGACCGCCCTTGTTGTCCCCCGACAACAGATCCAGGATTAATACCCGAAGCCAGACGGGAAACCCTATCCGAACGATCACACAAGTTATCCTCCGATAACAGGCATTGGATCAATACCCGAAGCACAACAGGGAAGCTATCCACATTCTGCCACCTATTATCCCCTCAGAGTAATCAAGACGAAGATTTATTCTGACTTTCTCTTATTATCAACAGCAACTACAGAGTCTGGCGTACGACTCAGTTGCCTTGGATGGCATCTTAAGCCCATCTTTGACTATTTCATCGACATCTCTCCATTTTTAGAATGCTGCATATTTGGTTAAAAACCAATATAAACCAATAACTTCATTCAAAAACGAGCGCAAAGTCTAACGTACGACTCCCTCCGGATGGCATCTTAAGCCCATCTCCGTGTTCTTTTCTATCTTCAGAGACATATGCAGAGCCTAGTGGACGGCTCATTCCCCAGCATCAGTCTTTCCGGATGGCATCTTAAGCCCATCTCCGACAATTCTCCTATCCAGGAGACGTTCTTGAGTCTAGCGTACAACTCATCCCCCAGTGAAGTTTCCAGCTTCTCCAAATGGAATTTGTAAGCCCATTCCCTTGCACCGTCAATCAAACAGCGAGTGCAAATTTTCAGGTGTATTTGAGTGTTCAATCATCTTCTACCTCCAGATCACGAAAGGCAAGCATGCCAATCTAACCCTTCCAGCACAAGAAGATTGAACAGGGGCAGCTGTCATACCCCGAAATTTTCCCTCCAACTTCTCAAGACATTCCATACATCCATACTCAAGGATTCCTCAAGGTTTGGTAAGACAAAACCTCTCCTAGACAATCAACCCAAACTAGGGTTTGGCTATCCTCAGATCCAGATGGACTTCCAACATCTCCAATGGTCATCATGCTTCCTCATATGCTTCAAAGAATATCCATGTCAAGTTTCAAGCCATACAAGTCAGGTTTCCTCAGACAATTGCTCAGATGGTTGAAAATCACAGATTGACAAAAGTCAACTGTGGTCAACATACAATCAAACTTCATGATTTTTGGTCAACATTCTCATTTTGAAGTAACATTCATCATTTGATCAAGGGTTGATCATGATTCATCAAGAAAACTCAAGATTTGCTCAAAAAGTCAAACTTTCCAAATTAGGTTTTCCTAGAGAAAAGTCAACTGAACTTTGACTGAGCATAACTTCTTCATACTTTATCAGAAATTTTTCCACCACCTCTCATTTTGAAGGAAATTCAATTCTCTACAACTTCATGTCTCACAAGCATGGTCAGAAAATGCTTCATTTTAAAGATATGGATCAAAACATTACAGGTCCTTTTCAAAGTCAACTTTTTTTAATGAAGTTTTATTGAGCATGGAAACTCCAATTGAGATGAAACCAAAGAGGTTGTTTAAAGGACATCTATAGCTATCTAAACAATCCAAGAACACTCAAAAATGTGGAAAATTGAGCAAGATACACCTTGTACAGGTTGGGCATTTTTGGATAATTGCACAAAGAGAGATACTTGTCAAAATCCAATTTTTTTTCCAAATGGGCCTATAATTTTATGATTCAAACTTGATCATAATATTATTTGTGACCACTTGATGCCTTGCCACGACCCCTTTCTATTTTTTTGATTTATTTTTGAATTTAAAAGCATTTAATTCAAGATTAAATTAAATAAAATATGAAAACAAGGTATAATTTCAATTGGGTTGGTTTTTTATCAAGCTTGAGGTCCAAGATAGCCCACAAAACATACCAATTTCGTGCTAGCTCATACATGGGAAGGAAAATCAAATTTTGAAAAGATTTGATTTTATTTGAAAGGGAAATTATTTTGCATTGAATGGCTTATCTTTTTTCCTTCTTTTTGCTCCAATATTACACTCTATAAATATCCAACACATTGCCAAAGACAAAGGACGAAACCCTAGCCCTAGCAAGCAACCCTATTTTCTCAAATTTTTTCTCAAAGTTGTGATTTTCGAATTCCAAATTCCATCCACTTTCAGCCATTCTAAATCATTCCATTGTGTTCCTGAGGTAATTTGGAGTAAGTACACATCAAGAACCATGGTTGAAACTGCCTGAATCGAGCCATACATGAACATTACATAATCATATTTTCTTGAATTTGAATTTTTATTATCTGTGTGTTTTGATCGAAACTAACCGTTTTAATGTGATCATGAGGCATCATAGATAGGATCTGGGCCATCGTTCGCAAGCTTGAACGTCCAGAAATCGATTTGCCATGTTTAGGGTTTCAAAACTGGTGAGCTTCGAACCGGCTTGTACAGGCACTTTCAGGAGAAACTAACGCCACCATTGGATTCGCAAGGGTCGATTTAGGGGGGTAGGGTATCCCTTTGCCATTTATTTTTCGTATTTTGCAGGTTTGGGATTTCTGCTCGCCGGAGAAGACAACCGGAGCTAGGGCTCCAGCGTCGCTGACTTGTTGACTCCGGTTGACTGCAAGCGTGGCGCGTCTTGGCTTTCTGATTCGTTCATCTATGCATCCTGGGTCCCACGCGTTGATTGTGTTTTGAATTTCAGAAATCAGGACACGTTTTCACTTATAATGCATTATTTCCAATTTTCAAACACCAATGGCAGCTAGCTCAGATGGCAACGCGTGTGTAGATTTCTGCAAAAGGCGTGGGTTTGAATCCTGGCAAGACCATTCCCCTTTTTACAGTTTGCAAAACTAACTTTTTTCTATTTCTTTTTCTTTTAATATTTTCATGTTATTTAATTAATCTTCAAATATTTTTATCATGCATTTAAAAATAAAAAAAAAAAATATTTTCCTTTTGCATTATTATCAGAAAAATGTTTATTTAATTTTTAGCATTAAAAAATATATTTTTGCATGCATATTTTATTTAATTGATAATTAATCATTAAAATGACTTTTAATTGGTTTTAATTATCGAAATCGATTCAGAAAATTACCAAAAAATTATCTTATCACATTATTGTCGTTACTAACTTAAAACATTTTTCTCCATTCAAAAATTATGCTTTTACTAACATTTTTCCTCTTATGCAATTTTCTCGTCTTTTCCGATTATGCATCTGTTTACAGGTTGTAACGTTTCGGACGATTTTTCTTGCTTTTTTTTCATGTTATGTAACTGCCTATGGGATGTTGAAGCAACTCGTTTTTTCAAAAACCATTTAATTTTTCAAAAAAACAGTGAAATCGCCACCTAATTTTATTTGTTCTAAAAGAAGAACGGGAAAATATAGATAAAACCCACGAATAAAAGAATAAGACGGTCTACGAGATTAAAGAGATATAGGTTCGGGAGTTGGTTATGCAAGGGGAAGGTATTAGCACCCCTTACATCCATCGTACTCGATGGTACCCATTTAGTTCAAAGTGTGTTTGTGTGTTAGTGTGAAAATTTTACGATCTTCTAAGTTTGAAATGAGAAAGAAAGGGAGAAGAAATGTTTTTATTATTTTTGCTCGCCTTTAGTCGTAAGACTTAGTGCCTACGTACTCCCTCGTGCAATGGGAAAGTCAGAGCGTCGTAGTTCGGCTAGAAAATGATTGTTTGTTGATTGATTTTAAATGAAAAGACAAGTAGTCATTTTTAAAGGAGAAGACTCGTCTAACGTCCACAAGGTGTGATAAAGAATAAAGGACTACGCACCAACATGAGGGAGGGTTTGAGAACACCTCTAGTACTCAAGTGGAGAAGTCGAAAACCTTGGGAATAGAGGAAGAAACATCTCAATTATAAATGAATCATGTCTAATCTTGAAAAGGGTTTAAAGGTAAATGGTGCTTGGATCGCACAAAAGATATTGAATGTGTTAGAATTGATTTTAAATTGTGGATGACAAGTATCAAAACATTAGGCTATTATCTAACGATTCGAGTACTAGAAATTGGCGAGTGACTTCAACCAATCATCTCTCATCCCAAAAATTTATTATGAAAAGGGTGAGGTGAAACAAAGTTCACATTTATTAAGTGTATGGAATAAAAGTATTTAAGTCATTAGGCTATCATCTAACGGCCCAAATACTTTAAATTTAATTAAATCGTCGGGCTATCATCCAACAATTTAATTAAATACCATAGCACTAGATTTTTTAATTTAGAACATGGATTGAAGTTTCTTAATTTATTAGGCTATCATCTAATCAACTAGAAACTTCGATTCGTTTTAATCGTTAGGCTAACATCTAACAATTAAAACAAATCTTATCCAAATGTTCTTTTTTTGTAGAAATTCATTTTTGAAAATAACTCGACGCTGGATCGAGGTTTGAGAAGAAGACTCGGCGTTGGGTCGAATTTTATTGAAAGTGTTTTAAATGCTTGGTGAATGAAGAAAGAATAGGATCGAGATAATTGTAAATCACAAGTAAAATCGACAAAGCCCATACAAGGTGGCCAACCTAAATATAAAACAATTAAATTACATGTGTACTAGCAAAGTGGGCTAGTCTACTAAGACAACCAATCGGAACAATTGATCGAAATAGGCTCACTGTAAGAAGGCCCAGGATCAAGCGTACATGTGTGCATGTGTGGTCATCGCGACGCTTCGTAGCTTTGTCGACTTACGGGTTCAAAAATGATTTACAAATATTAGTTTAAAAAAGATTTTTTTTTGGTTTTGTGTAAGAGACAGTTAAATTAAATAAAATAAATGTGCACTAAATTATTACAAGAATTGTTTTTTGGGAGAGGGATACATGAATTATAAATGGGGATTAAACGGTAAAATAAAATAGAAACCGGTAAATTAATTACAATGCAACAAGGGGATTGAGATACATTTTTCCGAATGGGGATGAATTGAAATTAAAGAGAAAACAGTAAATTGATTATGTTTAAAGCATACAAACGGAAACTAAATGCAGTGAAACTTAAATATTAATTATTGCATTTTATTTTATTATATAGAATAGATTATATGAACTAATTCTAAGAAATTAAATAATATACTTGTGTTCATACATATTCAAAAAATTAAATTGAATTAAAAAATTAAAATTGCAACACAAAGAAGATTAATATAATTAAATTCAAACTTATTTGCGAATTAATAGATAAAGTATAATAATAATAGTATGTATATAATATATTTACAATACTAAATATATGAAATAAAAATAATACTAAGTATAATTATATTTACAGTATCAAAATAAAACATAAAAATAATAAGTATATCTATACGTACATTACTAAATATTGAATCAAAACAGTAACATAATTATATATAACAGTATATAAATAAAAATGTATATCAATGCACTAATAGAAAATGTATGCTCGAATCACCCTCGGATATCTTCACAAGTAGCAAAATGTTAATAGCATATGTGGGATAAAAGAAATAGAATTGCAATAAATCAAAAAATGGTTAGTAAACAAGGTATAAACATCGAAATGGAATGGAGTTATAGTTCATGAACAAGTGAAGAAATAATTAATGGATCATAATTGAAACCAAAGAAGTAATGAATAAGTTAATATTTAATCCAAAATCGAAACATGGAAAATTCAAAGTTACATTGCCCTCAAAGTTCCTCGGTTAGATTTACACGCGAGTAATGCGGTTAATCAATAAACCATCATCGAAACTATAAAAATGCATCTTTACTTACAAACTTCAATCGAAATTAAAAAAAAATGAGAAGAATACAATATCTTAAAGGTTTCTCGGTTAGTTTCTACGCGAATAAACGCGGAAACAAAATCACCTTCATCGAAACTAAACACATATATCAATTTTTACTCACAATTAAAAGTGATACAAAATTAACATAGTTTAAACTTTAATTGAGAATAGCGATAAAAACGATGTTACAACAAACATTCTCATTCGAAATCGCCTCAAAGGGAATAACAACAAAGCTGTCCCCATAGTTTCTCAGTTATATCTTTCACGAGTAACGCGATATAGACATCAAACCATCATCGAAACTATTATGGACTCCTTAATCAATTACTCATCGTAAACCAAAACGAATACTCCAAATCTATGTGTCCATACGGTTTTCAAAACAAAAATTGAATTTGAGTTTCGAAACGCAACACAATAGGAAATGCAACATAATATATATATCCTTAGTTTTCTCGGTTATATTAGACGCAAATAAACGCGGTCAATCATAAAAACCTTCATTGAAAACGAACATGGATACCTTCATTAAACTGTATTAATCATTTTCCAAAGGTTTTCTCAAAGCAACTATTCTAAAATCAAGAACAAAATAAGCTTAATGATGTCAACAGCTTTGTTCCTCTGGAACTGACACAAACACGGTATGTATTGTCAACCAACGTCACATATTTTTCACAGCAGCTAACATTACAGTTTACCATTTATCCATAGCAGCACAGTTTACATGAAAGATATGTTCACAGATGTTACCATAACCCAGATTTGATTCAAGTAAACAAACAAAATTAACAACTTCAATTTCTCAGAAATATTGACACCTCAATCAAAAGTAACGAAAACAACTTGAAAAGGGAATGATAATTACCAAAAAAACGTTGAGACCACCACTTTAAAACTGGACAGTAGGATCTGATGACAGTTGGTTGTTGCAGCGTGACAGCAAAGAGTCGAAGTTGTGAGATATGATTAAAACGAAGAAAAAGTGCCAGCAGAAAGGAGATGGCAAGCAGACACAGAGGAGTGTCGTTGGGTTTCACAGTTTGGACTAGTTGATATACAGAATGAAAGGTGTATTTCGGTTTGGATGTTTAACGGTTTATAGAGGTTTTCCGATTTGGATGTCGGAGTTCGGAGGGAGCTACGGTTTTTTTGAAATGGTGGTTGAACGGAGATAAACAGGGGTTATGAAGGTCAGCGAGTGTGAGTTGAGAACACAGACGGAGGAGAGACGGTGACGGTTGTTGATTGAAGGGAAGTAGTGGTGATGAGGGGTCGACGGTGAGTTACGGTTAGGAAAAGAAGGTTGTGTTGTTTGGGAAACAGAGCTGTGAGAAAGACAGAAGGAGTTGCAGTTTATGAGGTTATGAGTGGGGCAGTGGGTTCTTGCACAGAGAGGGTGTTACGGCAAGGGAGTGTTGTAGTGAGATGGAAATGGAGAGGGATACAGCGAGAATGAGGAGAGGATGGAAGACGATGGAAATGGCTGTGATGATGATTTTCTTATAATTTTTTTTGGTTTCTGTTTTTAGTAGCCGTTTCAATGTTTCGTCCCCCTTTGCAACAATAACATAACTTATATTTATACACAAACAATTAGGTTTTACATAATTTTAAAAATGTCTAAAATGCCCTTCATGATTAAATGGGCCATAAAATGGGTTGGGTAAAAAAAATGACAAGCCCAAAATTATTTTTGTTTGATTTTTTTTTGAGATAAAAAATAGACACCTAAAATTGTCAAAAATGCTAAAAGTTTAAACAATAAGTTATCCGAAAAATAAAATGATTATATTAAAATAAAGTACAGGTATCAAAGATTGAAGAAAAAATATCAAAATAATTAAAATCGAAATAAAATGATAATAAAGAATACCCGACTTTAAAACATTTACAGTTAAAAACGAGACTTCGAAATGTACCGAAAAATTAGGGAGAACACATTTTCATGATCTACGCGACACGTAGATTCATAAAGCAGTGAGTAAAAGATGAAAACTTGAAATATTTTCTCCGCTAATTTTCGTACAGTATCGAATTTCTTTTAACAGACTGTTTATAAAATCGAAATATCGATATCACCGACAAATAAATAATTTAAAATCAATGCAATAAACAGACAGAGAGGTAAAAATGCATGAAGTAAGATAACAGGTATTTTACAATTAAAAACGATGCAAATATCGATTTAGACTAACTTTTGGTCAATTTAAATACGACGAAATGATGCAAATGCAATGTGTGAATGACTTTTTTTTATTTTAAATATAATGCAAGTAGAAAAGTAGCAGGGTAAAATTTGGGGTGCAACAGTTGCCCCTATTTAAGTATCTTCAACCAGATGATATGAAGATGATCAGGCTTCATATAATCGCAGTAGGAGATAGTTAAGTATCAAAAACCCAAAATTTTGCCCTGAGATGCAATGGGTATGCTGTGGATAAAATATAATGAGAAAGCGCTGAATGCAATGTTTTTCTTATACATTTTTTTAATGTTGTATGATATGAGACAAACTCTGCGGGGAAAACATCAAAGACATTCAGAAAAATCATTGAATGAACTTCGGGAAAAAATTCGAGCATATTCAGAAATGCATTGAATATACAGGAAACAAAACATCAGAGACATTCAGAAAAAATCATTGAACGGACTCTGGAACACATTATCAAAGACATTCAGAAAAATCATTGAATGAACTTTGGAAAAAAAGATTCGAGCATATTCAGAAATGCATTGAATATACAGGAAACAAAACATCAGAGACATTCGTAAGACATTGAATGACTGAACACATCATCAAAGACATTCAGGAAAAACATTGAATGAACTTTGGAAAAAAAGATTCGAGCATATTCAGAAATGCATTGAATATACAGGAAACAAAACATCAGAGACATTCAGAAGGACATTGAACGGACTCTGGAACACATCATCAAAGACATTCAGAAAAAACATTGAATGAACTTCGGAAAAAGATTTGAGTATATTCAAAAAAATTATTGAATATACGAGAAACAAAACATCAGAGACATTTAGAAAAATCATTGAACAGACTCTGGAACACATCATCAAAGACATTCAGAAAAATCATTGAATGAACTTTGGAAAAAATATTCGGGTATATTCAGAAAAATTATTGAATATACGAGAAACAAAACATTAGAGACATTCAGAAAAATCATTGAACAGACTTTGGAAAACATCATCAAAGACATTCAGAAAAATCATTGAACAGACTCTGGAAAACATCATCAAAGACATTCAGAAAAATCATTGAATGAACTTTGGAAAAAAAGATTCGGGTATATTCATAAATGCATTGAATATACGAGAAACAAAACATCAGAGACATTCAGAAAAATCATTTAACAGACTCTGGAACACATCATCAAAGACATTCAGAAAAATCATTGAATGAACTTTGGAAAAAAAGATTCGAGCATATTCAGAAATGCATTGAATATATGGGAAACAAAACATCAGAGACATTCAGAAGGACATTGAATGGACTCTGGAACACATTATCAAAGACATTCAAAAAAATCATTGAATGAACTTCGGAAAAAAGATTCGAGCATATTCAGAAATGCATTGAATATACGAGAAACAAAACATCTATTTTGGTAGGTACCAAGTAAGTTGGATTTTGACTGCAAGGTAAGACATTGACTGCAACAAGACCTCGGGAAATGCAAATGAGGATAAAACACTCTTGCTATGCATGATATATGAATTTTATGATGCATGATATATGATATATGAATGATCTATGCATGTAGTATGTAATGCAGATGTTCATGACAACGGAGATTGACTATTTTGTGGAGGAAAGACGGGAACTCTAATTCCTCAACACGGAGAACACTGCCAACTCTGCTTGGAGAGAAAAATGTCTTGAGAAACACTTCTAACCCACTTGTGAATTGCATTGAAATGATGATCCTTGGAGGAAGTACTAAATCGGTGCTTGAGGATTGCCCCGGATTAGCTGATTGTCGAAGATAAACCGATCATGGCTTCAATTCTTGAAATGATTGAGGGAAAGGAGTGCCCCGGTATAAGTCTTGAAAAAGATCTTCGGATTAAAACAATTCTGATAATGACTTGCATTGAGCAACAAATCTTGAACTGATTCACGACAGGATCCAAAAAAATACTTGCCCCTGATTAAGATCACTGACCAAGTTTCCTAACAGTTTGGACTTCCTTGATGAGGACAGCTTGTTTGGGAGCAAAAATTTCTTATTCAAACATGGTAAATTTAATGCAAAGTTCATGCACAAGTTTTGAAATAAAAATCATTTTTGGAATGATGTAATTGTTGTATAAGAAATGAATCGCTGGTTAAAACACAGCGGTTTAAAACATTTAAAAGTGAAAGAAAAATACAAAAGTATGGATATACCAAGACAATTGATTTACAAAAATCTTAGGAGTCATATTACGCAACCTTGTTGTAGTATGCTTTCAAAAGAAACCTGGCTTCAATTAGGTCTTTTAAGGGTTGTAACATGGTCTGGTTCACGGTTTAAGAAACAAAGGATAAAGGCTCAAAGTATATTTGTACCCAACCCAATCTTCGTGATATTCTTCAGTCCTACGCTCAGTTAAACTCAGATTGTGCATTTAAGTTCCAATAGATTTTGAACTTGTACACTGATAGTGATGATGGCTCAGAAGCTGAGGAATTCTTGAGATAATAGTCACTTTTTGTTTTGCAACATTTTGCTGTTTGAGGACTTTGGTCAACTCTTTTTTTGAATTTTGTCATCCCTAACTTTTGATTAAACTGTTCCATTTAAGATTACGGTCAACAGGATGCCCCAAATTTTTTGCCTAAGTTGCCTTTTAATTTTAACTTAGCGGCTTTTTCTTTTTGACATATTTCTTGGAAAGACAGTGACTACTTGACTTTCATGATTACGGGGAACCATCATCGTCACTTTTTGACTTGAGGAACATCTTCGACACTTCTTGATGTGTGCGAAGCAAGCTTGAATGAATACAACCTTTGTTGAAAGGCGTCTTGAATAAATGCACTTCCGAATTAACTGAGAACTACCCTGCCCCAGGTTAAAATTGTGGGGGTTTTTTTTGTATAGAAAGAAACTCCAACTTCTAGGCTTGAAGGGGTTGACAAAGGTTTAACTTCCTTATTTCTCCGGTGTTTGGGAATTGAAACAATGCTTGTATATCATCAGCAAAGTTTTATTCGAAAGCATACCAACATCAATTATGGGTATCTCGTTATCATCATCCTCCCTCCAATCTTTGCAAAAGCAATAGCTCGGTAAAGAAATTAAACAGGGAAAATATATATTTGAAAGCGATAAATGTAGATGATTTGAATCAAAATGGTGCAATGCTCATTTCATTAAGATCAGCATGAAACTACAAACAAAATTTGCAAGTGACAATTTAACATAAACAAGGAAAAATGCAAACAGAAAGGAAACATGGCTTAGTGACTAATCAGCAACAAGGATGAGCGGTCCTGTCTGAAACACTAGCTTTACGAGGTAACTTGAGATATTCTGACCCATCAGCTGGTTGATCTCATCTTTTAATAATTCTTGGTCTCGTTGAAGTTCTTCCATAATTTTCTGAACCATGCTTCAAATCCAAAGTGTTGAGGAATCAGTTTGACGGTAGACGACTAACGAAGATGGAGATAGACGAAATGAGTTTTTGACGACTTGAATGTATGCATGAAATATGCAGATGAATGCAATGAAATGTAATATCATCAATGAAAAAGATGTGATGAAAAGCAATGTCACATGTATAAATGGAACGCGACAAAATGATAATAACAGGTTCACAGAAATGTGAAACAGGGATGATACAAGTAATCAGAACAACTTAATTAGGTGGGATCCTACGATAGGATGGCTTTAAGTTTTCTACCCAAATTCCCCACAGGAAGGTTCTAAGGTTTTTTTGCTAAGTGTTTCTCGGAGTCTCAGATCCCCTTTTAACAAACACTATTATCATGCGAGAGGCCTACATGGTGATAGTATTTGCAAAAGTATACCCCAAGAAACGGATCTTAACGGGATGCTCGAAATCCAAAATTTGAGCGTTTGGTCTCGGTTAGGACAACATGAACAAACTTAGAGTTATAGGTCATTTGTCCAAAGATTGATGTCCTTCGCTATTGTGCGGGCCAACAACCTCCTTAAAACAACCAACTCTAAGTCGGAGTCTTCGCTTCGGTCCAACAAGACAATGGAGTCAGGGGGACCTAGGCTACGCAACCCCTCTATTCCTAAAAAGGTGACCTAGAAGCCTGGGTAGTGGGCTTATCTATGTATAAATAATCCCATCAAGAATTCTCACACAATGGATATATAAATAAGATAATAAAGCATAGAAAAAATAAATAACTGAAACATAAACATAAGATAAAGTACAAAGAAGAAAGTAAAATAAAACGATAAACACACAAACACACAATGAACTAAACTAGGGTTAACTCGCTTGAGAAACAATCCCCAGTGAAGTCGCCAACTGAAGCAACTTGTTTTTTCAAAAACCATTTAATTTTTCAAAAAAACAGTGAAATCGCCACCTAATTTTATTTGTTCTAAAAGAAGAACGGGAAAATATAGATAAAATCCACGAATAAAAGAATAAGACGGTCTACGAGATTAAAGAGATATAGGTTCGGGAGTTGGTTATGCAAGGGGAAGGTATTAGCACCCCTTACATCCATCGTACTCGATGGTACCCATTTAGTTCAAAGTGTGTTTGTGTGTTAGTGTGAAAATTTTACGATCTTCTAAGTTTGAAATGAGAAAGAAAGGGAGAAGAAATGTTTTTATTATTTTTGCTCGCCTTTAGTCGTAAGACTTAGTGCCTACATACTCCCTCGTGCAATGGGAAAGTCAGAGCGTCGTAGTTCGGTTAGAAAATGATTGTTTGTTGATTGATTTTAAATGAAAAGACAAGTCGTCATTTTTAAAGGAGAAGACTCGTCTAACGTCCACAAGGTGTGATAAAGAATAAAGGACTACGCACCAACATGAGGGAGGGTTTGAGAACACCTCTAGTACTCAAGTGGAGAAGTCGAAAACCTTGGGAATAGAGGAAGAAACATCTCAATTATAAATGAATCATGTCTAATCTTGAAAAGGGTTTAAAGGTAAATGGTGCTTGGATCGCACAAAAGATATTGAATGTGTTAGAATTGATTTTAAATTGTGGATGACAAGTATCAAAACATTAGGCTATCATCTAACGATTCGAGTACTAGAAATTGGCGAGTGACTTCAACCAATCATCTCTCATCCCAAAAATTTATTATGAAAAGGGTGAGGTGAAACAAAGTTCACATTTATTAAGTGTATGGAATAAAAGTATTTAAGTCATTAGGCTATCATCTAACGGCCCAAATACTTTAAATTTAATTAAATCGTCGGGCTATCATCCAACAATTTAATTAAATACCATAGCACTAGATTTTTTAATTTAGAACATGGATTGAAGTTTCTTAATTTATTAGGCTATCATCTAATCAACTAGAAACTTCGATTCGTTTTAATCGTTAGGCTAACATCTAACAATTAAAACAAATCTTATCCAAATGTTCTTTTTTTGTAGAAATTCATTTTTGAAAATAACTCGACGCTGGATCGAGGTTTGAGAAGAAGACTCGGCGTTGGGTCGAATTTTATTGAAAGTGTTTTAAATGCTTGGTGAATGAAGAAAGAATAGGATCGAGATAATTGTAAATCACAAGTAAAATCGACAAAGCCCATACAAGGTGGCCAACCTAAATATAAAACAATTAAATTACATGTGTACTAGCAAAGTGGGCTAGTCTACTAAGACAACCAATCGGAACAATTGATCGAAATAGGCTCACTGTAAGAAGGCCCAGGATCAAGCGTACATGTGTGCATGTGTGGTCATCGCGACGCTTCGTAGCTTTGTCGACTTACGGGTTCAAAAAATGATTTACAAATATTAGTTTAAAAAAGATTTTTTTTTGGTTTTGTGTAAGAGACAGTTAAATTAAATAAAATAAATGTGCACTAAATTATTACAAGAATTGTTTTTTGGGAGAGGGATACATGAATTATAAATGGGGATTAAACGGTAAAATAAAATAGAAACCGGTAAATTAATTACAATGCAACAAGGGGATTGAGATACATTTTTCCGAATGGGGATGAATTGAAATTAAAGAGAAAACAGTAAATTGATTATGTTTAAAGCATACAAACGGAAACTAAATGCAGTGAAACTTAAATATTAATTATTGCATTTTATTTTATTATATAGAATAGATTATATGAACTAATTCTAAGAAATTAAATAATATACTTGTGTTCATACATATTCAAAAAATTAAATTGAATTAAAAAATTAAAATTGCAACACAAAGAAGATTAATATAATTAAATTCAAACTTATTTGCGAATTAATAGATAAAGTATAATAATAATAGTATGTATATAATATATTAACAATACTAAATATATGAAATAAAAATAATACTAAGTATAATTATATTTACAGTATCAAAATAAAACATAAAAATAATAAGTATATCTATACGTACATTACTAAATATTGAATCAAAACAGTAACATAATTATATATAACAGTATATAAATAAAAATGTATATCAATGCACTAATAGAAAATGTATGCTCGAATCACCCTGATATCTTCACAAGTAGCAAAATGTTAACAGATATGTGGGATAAAAGAAATAGAATTGCAATAAATCAAAAAATGGTTAGTAAACAAGGTATAAACATCGAAATGGAATGGAGTTATAGTTCATGAACAAGTGAAGAAATAATTAATGGATCATAATTGAAACCAAAGAAGTAATGAACAAGTTAATATTTAATCCAAAATCGAAACATGGAAAATTCAAAGTTACATTGCCCTCAAAGTTCCTCGGTTAGATTTACACGCGAGTAATGCGGTTAATCAATAAACCATCATCGAAACTATAAAAATGCATCTTTACTTACAAACTTCAATCGAAATTAAAAAAAAATGAGAAGAATACAATATCTTAAAGGTTTCTCGGTTAGTTTCTACGCGAATAAACGCGGAAACAAAATCACCTTCATCGAAACTAAACACATATATCAATTTTTACTCACAATTAAAAGTGATACAAAATTAACATAGTTTAAACTTTAATTGAGAATAGCGATAAAAACGATGTTACAACAAACATTCTCATTCGAAATCGCCTCAAAGGGAATAACAACAAAGTTGTCCCCATAGTTTCTCAGTTATATCTTTCACGAATAACGCGATATAGACATCGAAACTATTATGGACTCCTTAATCAATTACTCATCGTAAACCAAAACGAATACTCCAAATGTATGTGTCCATACGATTTTCAAAACAAAAATTGAATTTGAGTTTCGAAACGCAACACAATAGGAAATGCAACATAATATATATATCCTTAGTTTTCTCGGTTATATTAGACGCAAATAAACGCGGTCAATCATAAAAACCTTCATTGAAAACGAACATGGATACCTTCATTAAACTGTATTAATCATTTTCCAAAGGTTTTCTCAAAGCAACTATTCTAAAATCAAGAACAAAATAAGCTTAATGATGTCAACAGCTTTGTTCCTCTGGAACTGACACAAACACGGTATGTATTGTCAACCAACGTCACATATTTTTCACAGCAGCTAACATTACAGTTTACCATTTATCCATAGCAGCACAGTTTACATGAAAGATATGTTCACAGATGTTACCATAACCCAGATTTGATTCAAGTAAACAAACAAAATTAACAACTTCAATTTCTCAGAAATATTGACACCTCAATCAAAAGTAACGAAAACAACTTGAAAAGGGAATGATAATTACCAAAAAAACATTGAGACCACCACTTTGAAACTAGACAGTAGGATCTGATGACAGTTGGTTGTTGCAGCGTGACAGCAGAGAGTCGAAGTTGTGAGATATGATTAAAACGAAGAAAAAGTGCCAGCAGAAAGGAGATGGCAAGCAGACACAGAGGAGTGTCGTTGGGTTTCACAGTTTGGACTAGTTGAGATACAGAATGAAAGGTGTATTTCGGTTTGGATGTTTAACGGTTTATAGAGGTTTTCCGATTTGGATGTCGGAGTTCGGAGGGAGCTACGGTTTTTTTGAAACGGTGGTTGAACGGAGATAAACAGGGGTTATGAAGGTCAGGGGCTGTGAGTTGAGAACACAGACGGAGGTGAGACGGTGACGGTTGTTGATTGAAGGGAAGTAGTGGTGATGAGGGGTCGACGGTGAGTTACGGTTAGGAAAAGAAGGTTGTGTTGTTTAGGAAACAGAGTTGTGAGAAAGACAGAAGGAGTTTCGGTTTAGGAGGTTATGAGTGGGGCAGTGGGTTCTTGCATAGAGGGGGTGTTACGGCAAGGGAGTGTTGTAGTGAGATGGAAACGGAGAGGGTTACAGCGAGAATGAGGAGAGGATGGAAGACGATGGAAATGGTTGTGATGATGATTTTCTTATAATTTTTTTTTTGTTTCTGTTTTTAGTAGCCGTTTCAATGTTTGGTCCCCCTTTGCAACAATAACATAACTTATATTTATACACAAACAATAAGGTTTTACATAATTTTAAAAATGTCTAAAATGCCCTTCATGATTAAATGGGCCATAAAATGGGTTGGGTAAAAAAATGACAAGCCCAAAAGTATTTTTGTTTGATTTTTTTTTTTGAGATAAAAAGTAGACACCTAAAATTGTCAAAAATGCTAAAAGTTTAAACAATAAGTTATCCGAAAAATAAAATGATTACATTAAAATAAAGTACAGGTATCAAAGATTGAAGAAAAATTATCAAAATAATTAAAATTGAAATAAAATGATAATAAAGAATACCCGACTTTAAAACATTTACAGTTAAAAACGAGACTTCGAAATGTACCGAAAAATTAGGGAGAACACATTTTCATGATCTACGCGACACGTAGATTCATAAAGCAGTGAGTAAAAGATGAAAACTTGAAATATTTTCTCCGCTAATTTTCGCACAGTATCGAATTGCTTTTAACAGTCTATTTATAAAATCGAAATATCGATATCATCGACATATAAATAATTTAAAATCAATGCAATAAACAGACAGAGAGGTAAAAATGCATGAAGTAAGATAACAGGTATTTTACAATTAAAAACGATGCAAATATCGATTTAGACTAACTTTTAGTCAATTTAAATACGACGAAATGATGCAAATGCAATGTGTGAATGACTTTTTTTAATTTTAAATATAATGCAAGTAGAAAAGTAGCAGGGTAAAATTTGGGGTGCAACAGATGTAATAGTTAATTAGGACTTTTACTTTTCCGCACTCCTATTATGTAACTGCCCCAAAGCCATGTAATAGCGTAGGACTTTATCTTTCCGCACTTTACCTTTCCGCAATTTATTTTCCGCACCCTATAAACTGCTAGTAATTAGGCATGTATGGCAAGATAAAATTGGACATAGATCATGTAATTGCAAGCTTCTCAAGTCATATTTAAAGCATTGGTTTTGATGAAGACAACATGGATATCAACATTCAAAGGATGTGCAAAAAGTATATCATATCATATAAAACCTTGTTACAAGTCTTGAAGATTAGAAGAAGAATTATTAAAGAAACAACAATATCAAAAGGTATAAATAATTCTTCAACTTGAATATAGATGTTCACAAATATGCATTCATAATCATATACATATCCCATATGTTTAACAAAAGAAAAAATTATGTTT
This sequence comes from Vicia sativa, assembly GCA_021764765.1. Taxonomy (NCBI): domain Eukaryota; kingdom Viridiplantae; phylum Streptophyta; class Magnoliopsida; order Fabales; family Fabaceae; genus Vicia; species Vicia sativa. The sequence goes on along the minus strand of CM038794.1, from coordinate 21,516,244 downwards.
GAAATATTTTTCAAAAAGATTTTTTGAAAATAAACTTTCAGGAACCGGTTCCTACCTAACAGGGAACCGGGTTCCAAACTTTTTCAAAAAACATGTCCCTGGATTTTGTACCAGGAACCGGGTTGCACCTATAGGGGAACCGGTTCCTGCGTGTAAATTTTTAAATTCTGGTTGTAACGTTCACCAGGAACCGGGTTCTGCCTGGGTCGGAACCGGTTCCCAGCGAACCAGTGCAAATTTTCTTTTGTTTTTTGAACATATTTCAAATGGTATTCATTCATGATTGCATTGCATCTTTTCATATCAAAAGGCATGAATGAAAAGGGATGTGTGACATTATAAATAGTGCAGAATTTTTAAATTTAAATCACCTTCTTCAATTAACAATTTTCATCATTCATATTTTCATATTCTTCCAAACTTTCAAGTGTTCTTACAAGTCATAATTTTGTGAAACTTGCATTATACATTTTCAATCATTACAAGTTTCATATATGCATTGTGAACATTTATAATCATTGTTGAGAATTGTTTCTTTCTTGAAGAAGAAGATCAATCAAAGATTGATAGTGCTCTCAATCTATTTCAAATAAATCATTGTATTACAAAAGAAAAATATTCTCTTACTATCCAGGATTGTTGGAAGTAAGTGTTGTGATTTGAAGAGGATTGTTCTTCATTCACATTAGTGTTGGTTTTTGACCTTAAAGGTATTAAGAACCTTTGGTCACCCTATAGGTTTAGATAGTAAGCATAGGCTGTACAATTATTCTAAACTGTAGTGAAATCTCTTTCGTGTTGGAAAGGGGACTAGAGTACTCTCGGATTGTGAGGGGAACCAGGATATATCGTTGTGTTCTTTACTTTTCTGCATTTATCGTTTTCATAACCATAACCAAGAAAAGATAAGAAATAGTCAAAAACTTTCAAACACTTAACCACAAAAATTGCTACAAGTATTCTCATAAAACTGAATAAATTTTTATATACCTAATTCACCCCCCCCCCCTCTTAGGCACTCTTAGACTTACAATTGGCATCAGAGCAAGTTATAGGTAACTTGTTCCTAAAGATCTAGAATGGCTTCCGCAAATCCAAATCCGGTTTTCAAAGATGGTGGTAGTAACAACAAGCCTCCATTGTTTTGTGGTGAATACTTTGACTTTTGGAAAATTCGCATGAAGGCTCATCTTGAAGCACAAGGAGAAGAAATATGGAATGCTGTTGAGAATGGTCCATTCACTCCGGTGTGTGTTGTCAATGGTGTTGGGTCATCAAAGCCTTAAGCATCATGGGATGACGATGACAAGAAAAAAGTTCTCTTCGACAAAAAGACAATCAACATTCTCCAAAGTGCTCTTAGTATGGATGAATTTTTCCGAATATCGGCATGTACAACGGCAAAGGAAATTTGGGATGCTCTTGTAGAAACTCATGAAGGAACCGCCGAAGTCAAAAGCTCTAGATTGAACACTTTGAGTCAAGAATATGAATTATTCAGAATGCTGCCCGGAGAATCCATCCTTGACTTGCAAAAGAGATTCGTTCACTTGACAAATCACTTGAAGGCACTTGGTAAGACTTTAACTAACGATGAATTAAATCTTAAAGTGCTTAGGTCTTTAACTAGGGAATGGCAACCAAAAGTGACGGCAATATCCGAAAAGAAAAGTCTAGCAACTATGACTTCCGCAACACTATTCGGAAAGCTTCAAGAATATGAGACGGAACTTGGAAGGCTTGAAAAACATGAGAATCATGAGAAGAAATCCAAAGGCATTGCTTTGAAAGTTGATTCAAAAGAAAGTCAAGATAAAGATGCATCGGAGGAAGATGAAAACTTCTTGCTTCTTGTAAAAAGGTTAGGTAAATATTTTGGTCATAAAAATAATCTTCATAATGCTAACTTTGTCAAAAGAAAGAAATTTTATAAGCATAAAGATAAAGAAGCCTCCACATCAACACAAGATGACACATGCTATGAATGTGGAAAGCAAGGTCATATAAAGCCGGATTGTCCAAAACTCTCCAAGAAAAATGGATTCAAATGCAAAAAGGAGTTCAAGAACAAAAGAGCTTATGTTGCATGGGAAGATAATGAGATAAGTTCTTCATCCGATTCGGATAGTGACGAAAGTGAAAATCTAGCATTGATGGCTTCACACCACTCCGATGATGAAGAAGGCGAGGTTAGTTATGACAACTCTCTTTATGATAATGGTGCACAAGGTGCTATAGATGAACTATTAAATGAATGCAAAATTCTATATAAAACTATCTCATCTCAAAAGAAATTAATTTCATCTTTAGAAGAAAAAGTTAAAACTATTGAAAAAGAACATAAAGATGAAAAAGAAAAGATGATTAGTGATCAAAAATAGAATTTTGTATGCAATAATTGTGAATCACTTTCTTTCCAAATTGTTCAATTAAAAAGAGTCCTAGAAAGGTATGAAAAAGGACAAGTTGGATTGGAAAAGGTTCTTAGCACTCAAAGATATCCTAAAGATAAAAGTGGACTTGGTTTCTCAAAATTTTCTCAACCAAGTCCCAACAAAACTATCTTTGTTAAGGCTAATAACCAACCAATTCAAGAGAAAGTGAATAAGCCTAAAGTAGTTCATCATTATCCTAAAAATAAAAGAGTTGCTAAGAATAAATCTTATCCTCCTAGATATATAAGTAATTTTGAACCTACTTGTTTCTATTGTGGTATTAAAGGCCACACGCCTAATGCTTGCTATATAAGAAACTTTAGTGTTCCAAGTGGGCATTATGTGTGGGTAAAGAAAGGTACTAATTATGAAGGACCCAAAGCAATTTGGGTACCTAACAAAACTTAATTTGTTTTGTAGGAGTGCTTGAAAACCACTTCAAATTTATGGTATCTTGATAGTGGTTGTTCAAAGCATATGACGGGTGACATAAACCATTTTTCAAATCTTGTTCTAAAGGCCAAGGGTTATGTCACTTATGGAGATAACAACAAAGGGAGAATTCTTGGTAAAGGCAAAGTTGGTGCACCACCTTTCACATCCATTGAAGATGTTCTTTATGTTGAAGGACTAAAGCACAATCTTCTTAGAATTAGCCAACTTTGTGACAAAGGCTTCAAGATCAAATTTACAAAAGATGAATGCTTAATCATTGATGAAGTCACCAATGAGGTAAAACTCAAAGGTAAAAGAACTAATAATATATTTATGATTTCTCTTAATGATCCATCTTTGAAGGTAAAATGTCTCATGGAAAACAATGATGATTCATGGCTTTGGCACAAAAGGATTGCTCATATTCATATGGAACACTTGAATAAACTAATCAAGCATGGTCTTGTCATTGGTTTGCCTAAGAGAAATTTTGTCAAAGATAGACTTTGTGATGCTTGTCAAAAAGGGAAACAAACAAAATCATCTTTCAAATCCAAGAATGTGGTGTCTACTACAAGGCCACTACAATTGTTGCACATGGATCTCTTTGGTCCATCAAGAACAAAAAGCTTCGGAGGTAATGTATATGCTTTGGTTATTGTTGATGATTTTTCTAGATATTCTTGGACTTTGTTTCTTGTGCAGAAAAGTGATGCTTTTAAAGCCTTTAAGAAGTATGCAAATCAAATCCAAAATGAAAATTCACTAAAGATTGTATCCATAAGAAGTGATCATGGTGGAGAATTCCAAAATGTACAATTTGAAGAATTTTGTGAAGAATATGGTATCTCTCATAATTTTTCAGCACCTAGAACTCCACAACAAAATGGAGTAGTTGAAAGAAAGAATAGGTTTCTAGTGGAACTTGCAAGAACAATGCTTAGTGATGCAAATCTTCCTAAATATTTTTGGGCGGATGCGGTTAGTACGGCATGTTATGTTGGAAATCGAGTTATCATTAGACCTATAATAAAGAAAACTCCATATGAACTCTTCAAAGGAAGAAAGCAAAATATTGCTCACTTCCACATTTTTGGATGCAAGTGTTTTGTTCTTAACAATGACAAAGACAATCTCGGTAAGTTTGACGAGAAATCCGACGAAGGTATATTTCTTGGTTATTCTCTCTCTAGTAAAGCATATAGGATTTATAATAAAAGAACTTTAACTATTGAAGAATCTATGCATGTATCTTTTGATGAAACTAACACCTCTAAAGAGGAAGTAGTTGTATGTGATGATGATGATCCTATAGATTTACTCACGGAAGAACTTTCAAATGATCAAGTTGTGAAATCACCGGAAAATCAAGAAGACATTGTACAACAAGATTCAAACATCAATGATCTACCAAAAGAATGGAGAACTCATAGAGACCATCCTATTGACAAAATTATTGGTGACATTAGCCAAGGAGTATCAACAAGATTAAATCTAAAAGATGCTTGCTTAAACATGGCATTTGTTTCTCAAATCGAACCTACCAAAGTTGATGAAGCCTTAGGAGATGATCAATGGGTTGTTGCTATGCAAGAAGAATTAAATCAATTCGAGAGAAATCAAGTTTGGGAACTTGTTCCTAGACCAAGTGATAAACACATCATAGGTACCCGATGGGTGTTTAAGAAAAAACTTGATGAGAATGGTCTAATTGTTCGAAACAAAGCAAGGTTGGTTGCCCAAGGCTACAATCAAGAGGAAGGAATCGACTTTGAAGAAACATTTGCTCCGGTTGCAAGGTTAGAAGCTATACGTCTTTTACTTGCTTATGCTTGTTCATTGAATTTTCAGCTTTTTCAAATGGACGTCAAAAGCGCATTCTTGAATGGATACATCAATGAAGAAGTCTATGTCAAACAACCTCCGGGATTTGAAGACTTCAAACATCCTACACATGTCTTTAAGTTGAGAAAGGCTCTTTATGGCTTAAAGCAAGCACCAAGAGCATGGTATGATAGACTTAGCAATTTTTGTGTGAAAAGGTTTGAAAAGGGTAAGGTTGATAAAACTTTGTTCATTAAGAAAATCAAAAGTAACACTTTATTGGTTCAAGTCTATGTTGATGATATCATTTTTGGATCGACTAACAAAGAAATGTGTGAAGAATTCTCATTGATGATGCAAGGAGAATTCGAGATGTCTATGATGGGAAAGATGAACTACTTTCTTGGACTACAAATCAAGCAACTAAAAGATGGAATCTTCATCAACCAATCTAAGTATTGAAAAGAACTATTGAAAAAGTTTGATATGGAAAATTGTAAAGCAATGAATACTCCAATGGGCTCGGTACATATGTTGATCAAGATGAATCCGTACTCAATTGATATTACAAAATATCGAGGTATGATTGGTTCCTTATTGTATTTGACGCAAGTCGTCTGACATAATGTTTAGTGTGTGTCTTCGTGCTCGCTTTCAAGCAAATCCAAAGGAATCACACCTCATGGCAGTTAAAAGGATCATGAAGTATCTCAAAGGAACAACCAATGTCGTATGGTATCCTAAAGGTAGTATTTGCACTTTAATTGGTTATTCGACGCGGATTATGCAGTTGTAAACGATCGTAAAGCACAGTGGTACTTGTCACATCATTGGAAATGCATTAGTATCATGGGCTTGTAAGCATGTGTTTCTCTTAGCACGGCCAAGGAATACATAGCAGGTAGTTGTTGTGCACAAATTCTTTGGCTCAAGCAACAACTCCGTGATTACGGACTTGATCTCGGATGCATTCCTCTTCGATGCGACAATACAAGTGCTATCAATATTATAAAGAATCCGGTCATGCATTCAAGAACCAAACATATAGATATTCGACATCATTTTCTCCGTGATCATGTACTTCAAGGGGATGTCGAAGTCACTTTTGTGGATACTCATAACCAACTCGCAGATATCTTCACAAAACCGCTTGCTCGAGAACCTTTCTTCAAAATCCAAAGAGAACTTGGTATTTTGGATGAAGGTGATCTCTAAATATTTCTCATAAGGTGCACGTCTTAATTTTTCTTCAAAAATTTATGTTTTAGTACACTCTGCTTCTACTCCTTCTTTTATATGTTTTTATTTGTTGAAATATGTGTGTGTATATTGTTTGTACAAAACTCTTCCTTTCCTAGCAAATTTTTCAAGTTTTTGGCATTTTTTGCACGTGGAACCCGGTTCCCATAAAGTTCGGAACCGGTTCCTGGTTCATTTTCCAGAAACATGATTTTTAACAAAAGCCAGGAACCGGGTTCCCTATGGTGCAGAACCGGTTCCCAGCACGAAAATTTGCCACACGACCTAGTTGTCCAGGCTGCACGCGTTTTTAGTTACATAAGTCATTATTTGTTTTAGGTTTTGTTTGTGTAAAATTATAAGTGCTTTTTAATAAGTTTTTATGTCATAGTCAACATTCATCTCTCATTCCAACTTCTTCTTCCTCCTCTCAAACCCTTCCACCTCCATTAACACAACTCATAAAAGCTCCAATATCTCTTTTTCTTCACCAACATTTCAATACCCACTACTCTAAACCACTATAGAATCACCTCTACTTCCATATTTCATACTCAAATCTCACAAACTCTCACTATTCCGAGAATTCCCAATCAAACCCTAACTTTCAGATTTCTACAAAATCTTCATGGGTCCTAAGAGAGCTACCAGGTCAAGCAAGGGAAAGGGTCAGGTTGAAGATGAATCTTCTAACATTCATCCTCAAACCATCAAGTCTAGAAGGCTCACCTTCAAATCTCGTAACCGGAAACTTCTTAAAGCTAAGTTTTGTAAGCTTCATACATTCCCTGCTCATAGCTTTTTGTTTCCTGCTCAGTTGGCCTCTGCTGGGGTAACTAGGTTTGTAGGTGACCATGGCGAAGTTTTTCCTGACCTTGTTAGAGAATTTTATCACAATTTAAAACTGATCCCTGATGAATTTGGTGATATTACTCTAACCTCTCATGTTTTGTCAACAAGTATCTCTTTAACTGTTGAGGAATTTGGTGATTTGTTGGGTATTCCTTATGAAGGTTTGGTTCTGGTTAGTGGTGTTATCCCACATGATTGGCTACCATACAATAAGGTAGAGGTCTTTATCAACATGTGTAGGCCAAACCAGCAAAACACTGCTCGCCAACAACTTCTCTCATCATCTAATTTGTTTGGCTCCAATCTCTCTGTAAGTGACAGAATGCTACACCTCATTATTGCATATATCCTCTTTCCAAAGAATTCTAACCACTCTCACATAAATGAGTTTGAATTAATGGTCCTGAATGCTTTGAGACGTCGTTGCTCGGTTAATTGGGCACTTTCTATAATGTATCATATGCAACTGATGCAATCTCTAGATGGTGGTTTACCCTATGCTCGAGCCATCTCTCATATTCTGGAAAATGCTGGGGTTAACCTTCAACGGGAAGTTACTAGAATTCAAGGAGATAAGGAGGCTATCACAGATTCCACCGCTCTTAAGAACACCGGAATCATACTTGATGCAAGAGGTCACTTCCATTACAAGGAGGATTTCGAACCAACTGTCCAATATGTCGCTCAACCTCCCGAAGGCGGCTACACCTTAGATATGTTGTTTAACCAAATGACCCTCTTCCAAAGACATGTAGATGATCGCTTTGATGTGCTCCAACAAGAAAACGCTTCCACACGGCGACAACTTCGCAATGTCCAACGAACTCAAAAACTTATTCTTGATCACCTTGATAGAAAAGAAGTTCAAGAGGAAGAGGTATCCGGGAGTGGAAGTGGTAGTGAGCATGAAAGTGAAGATAACGGTGATGAGATGAATGAAGATGAAGACTAGACTTACTTTTAAAAAAATTCTATGTCAATTCTTTCCTTTTCGTGTTTTACCTTGTTATGTTTAGACAATGTTCCATCTTATGTTTCGTGATGTTTAGGTTTTTAATGTTTTGTTGTTCTATGTTGAATCGTACAATTTGTTATGTTCGTATTTTCGCATGTGATTGTGTTTACATTTGTTTGTGTGTTTTAAAATCTGTTTCACTCTTTTTCCCCATCCTTTTTTATGTTAACAAAGGGGGAGAAGAATATGCATATATGTTGTTTTGTTTCAAAGAAATTGCAGGCCAATAACTATCATAAAACTCACTCCAAAACTCAAAGAATCATGGACTTAGGGGGAGCATACAATTTAGGGGGAGCCTTGCATTTGCTTAACATTTTTGCTACACAAAATAACATAAACGTTTCAAGAACTATTTTCAAAGACTTGGTTGTCATCATCAAAAAGGGGGAGAATGTAATTGCAAGCTTCTCAAGTCATATTTAAAGCATTGGTTTTGATGAAGACAACATGGATATCAACATTCAAAGGATGTGCAAAAAGTATATCATATCATATAAAACCTTGTTACAAGTCTTGAAGATTAGAAGAAGAATTATTAAAGAAACAACAATATCAAAAGGTATAAATAATTCTTCAACTTGAATATAGATGTTCACAAATATGCATTCATAATCATATACATATCCCATATGTTTAACAAAAGAAAAAATTATGTTTGAAATATTTTTCAAAAAGATTTTTTGAAAATAAACTTTCAGGAACCGGTTCCTACCTAACAGGGAACCGGGTTCCAAACTTTTTCAAAAAACATGTCCCTGGATTTTGTACCAGGAACCGGGTTGCACCTATAGGGGAACCGGTTCCTGCGTGTAAATTTTTAAATTCTGGTTGTAACGTTCACCAGGAACCGGGTTCTGCCTGGGTCGGAACCGGTTCCCAGCGAACCAGTGCAAATTTTCTTTTGTTTTTTGAACATATTTCAAATGGTATTCATTCATGATTGCATTGCATCTTTTCATATCAAAAGGCATGAATGAAAAGGGATGTGTGACATTATAAATAGTGCAGAATTTTTAAATTTAAATCACCTTCTTCAATTAACAATTTTCATCATTCATATTTTCATATTCTTCCAAACTTTCAAGTGTTCTTACAAGTCATAATTTTGTGAAACTTGCATTATACATTTTCAATCATTACAAGTTTCATATATGCATTGTGAACATTTATAATCATTGTTGAGAATTGTTTCTTTCTTGAAGAAGAAGATCAATCAAAGATTGATAGTGCTCTCAATCTATTTCAAATAAATCATTGTATTACAAAAGAAAAATATTCTCTTACTATCCAGGATTGTTGGAAGTAAGTGTTGTGATTTGAAGAGGATTGTTCTTCATTCACATTAGTGTTGGTTTTTGACCTTAAAGGTATTAAGAACCTTTGGTCACCCTATAGGTTTAGATAGTAAGCATAGGTTGTACAATTATTCTAAACTATAGTGAAATCTCTTTCGTGTTGGAAAGGGGACTGGAGTACTCTCGGATTGTGAGGGGAACCAGGATATATCGTTGTGTTCTTTACTTTTCTGCATTTATCGTTTTCATAACCATAACCAAGAAAAGATAAGAAATAGTCAAAAACTTTCAAACACTTAACCACAAAAATTACTACAAGTATTCTCATAAAACCGAATAAATTTTTATATACCTAATTCACCCCCCCCCTCTTAGGCACTCTTAGACTTACAGATCAATCATAATTCCAAGATAAAATTATATCTGAATTGACACACTCTTTTCACACATGCACCCCTTAGGGTAATTCTCTCTCGTTGCCTTTACGAATACAAATGGTCAAGTCCCTCGAATGTAGAGGTATCTTAGCACTGTTGCCTTCAAAACAAATCATCATAGTCCCTTCGATACAAAGATCATAGACCCACGATGTCGCCTACGAATACATGATCTTGACCTCGATTGCCTACGAAAATGATGATAGTCCCTTCGAATGTGCTAGGATACTTCCTAAAAGTTGCCTTCTATGACCATCTGATGTCCCTTCGAATGTCCCTCTTACATCCAACGAATAGGGTTACCTACCAACTAATGGTATGGATAGCGCTATTCTAAAGGAACGTAAAACAAAACGAAAACGACCAATTCTGAGTAGGTAATAAGACTTTTAGTTGCTTGCTCAAATCAAATACTTTTCACACCTCACACTTTTATCAAAGTTCAAACTCTTTTCAAAACAAAACATTTCCGAACACTTTGTATACATTCCTACATGAATCATTACAAAGTCAAAGCGAAATACCTTTTCAAAACATTTTTGTCAAACACACAGAAAGCACCTTTTGAAAATGATCTAAGAGCAACTAAGAGCCCATAGATAACTACGAATGGAAAGGGGTGCTAATACCTTCCCTTTTCATAACCTTTTCCCTTACTCAGAATCTAACGAAGGTCTTTTCCTGTTCTTTTCACCTTCCCTTAATTGGATAAAAGAAAAGTCGATGGCAACTCTTGCTATCCGCACATTTGCGATACAAAAAATCTCAAAGTAAGTTCACCGTATCACACAAAGCATAAGCCTTCAACTTACAACGTAGTGCCAATCCAGGCCAACTTGAAAATGCACATGCTATGTACGATGCAACGGATTCAACATCCAACAACAACTTAAACAACGGCAACTTAAAATCATGCACAAACGGCATCAACTTAATCAACAACATCGATGGAAATTCATTACCCTTAGCTTTTCCTTTCGCTTCCGTCAAAGAATATAACATAAACACCACAACACCATCATTAACCGCTAAACTCATCTGCTTAACTAATATAGTCACATCTTCGACACTGGCTTCTCCAGGAAAAGTAACTGTCTACGCAAAATAATTAATATGAACCTGGTTGAATTCCAACCAGTTCATTCCAAGGATGATATCAAGTTGTTCTAATGGTAGGCACACTAAATCCATTCTGAAACCTCTACCAAAAATCATAATAGGCTAATTCCTATAAACAAATGAAGTAGTCATTGAACCCGACGCAGGAGTGTCAATAACCATACTTCCATCAATATTAGATATATCCTATTTCAATCTTTTAGCACAATCCAAAGCAATAAAAGAATGTATCGCTCCAGTATCAATAATCGCAATCAAAGGTATGCCATTAATAAAACATGTACCTTTAATCAACCAATCATCTGGCTTAGCCTCTGATCTAGACAAAGCAAACACCTTACCACCAGATTGTTCTTTCTTTGGCTTACTACACTGCGGACGAGTATGACCCTCTTCTCCACAGTTATAACAGGTCACCATTCTCACTCTGCAATCATTAGCCACGTTCCCGAGTTTCCCACACTTGAAACACTTCCTATCATTACTCTTGCAATCTTGGATACGATGCCCCATCTCACCGCACTTGTAGCACTTAATGGAAGCACCTGAATCTCCCCCACTAGGCTTCTTTCAACCACCGGATCTCTGATTATTCTTATCATAAGGTTTTCCACGATCCATCTGTTGCCTTCCCTTCCGATCAACATACCCTCGAGTATTTGTTCGAGTATTAGCAAGATCCTCTTCCAGAATCCTACTATAGTCCACCAAATCAGAAAACCTTCAGATACGCTGATACCTGATACCCTGCTTGATCTCATCACGAAGACCATTCTCAAACTTGATACATTTGGAAAATTCTCCATCTTCATCGTTGTTGTGGTGAACATACTTCGTCAACTCAGTAAATTTCGAAGCATACTCACTCACGGTCTTATTGCCCTGCTTGAGCTCCAGAAACTCAATCTCTTTCTTGCCCCGAATATCTTCAGGAAAATATCTCCTTAGAAAAGCTCTCCTGAACACAACCCAATTCAGTGCAACACCATCTTCCATCTCTGTCCTGGTAGCAACCCACCAGTCATCAGCTTCCTCTGCCAGATATGAGTACCATACCTCACTTTCAGCTCTTCAGCACAATCAATTACTCGGAAGATCCTCTCAATCTTCTTCAACCATCTTTGAGCACCTTCGGGATCATGCGTGCCTTTGAACAATGGAGGATTGTTCCTCTGAAAATTTCCCAACTGTCTATCAGCACCGATACCAGCTCCCAGCTGATTCCCTCCAAGCACTCCAACTAGCATTCCCAAAGCCTCAGCAATAGCAACATCGTCTTTTCTGTTACCTCTTCCGGCCATTGTTCTGTAACATTACAAAACAACCTCATTAGAACACAAGTATCGACAGTGTTACCTTGCACTAGTCGCATACAAAAGGGAATAACGACACTAAGACACTGATCACAACGACCGACTATGCTCTGATACCACTATTGTAACACCCCTTCTAAAATACCCCGCGAATTTATAATTAAATCAGAGTTAACACATAACAAGGGCATTACAATTCAAATTCCAATATAAAATATCAAACAGTAGTCATTCTTCACTGAAGAATTTTATTAAAATAATCAAACTAATGAATGTTCTACACAGCGGAAAATAGCAACAAAACCGAAATAACTTCAATTCATAATTATTCCCAAAATAAATCAAAGAAAAATGAGTACAAAACAAAACTCTCAGCCAAACGTTCCCCAGTGTTACAACTATCAGAGCATGACACTGACACGTGGATAACTAACTAGCACAACTCTATAAGCCATCCTCACCAACTCCTGAGCTGCTAACTTTAATCTGAAATCATCAAAGTAAGGGTGATATTTCATCGCAATATAAAATGCATTATACGTTTCTAAAAACAACAAAATAATTCAATACATTATTTCACCCTCACTAGCATAATCAAATTTCAGTACACATTTGCAATTCACACAGTTAATTATGCACAATAACAACAACAATGAAATTATAACACCGAAAACCATCCTAACATCTTATAATTTCACACAAAATGCAAATGCACGACTCTATGCATGCGGTACCAAAACGTGAACTAAGTTACCAACATCGATTCGTCCATAATCACCCGGACATGAATCCAGCCTCACCACCCATAATCACCCGGGAACGGTTATTGGCAAATCTCACTAATTCTGCACGATGGGAATTAGCTACCATCGGAATGTATATGCATGCACATCAAAATCATGCAACATTCAAATAACGGAATATGATCATAACATCATTCCATACATAGTTAACACCATCAAATAGCACAGCATAATCATGCATATATAACGTCCATCATAGCACATGATATAACATCTATCAAGTATTTACAACATCAATGACGAACAACCACGATAACAACAAATTCCTCATACGGGAAGTCATATTAATCCAACAAGATTCACTTACTAGGTTTTTAAAAATGTTTTTATAGGATAATTCATACTTCCATCTTTCCAACAGTTCCAACTACAACTAAATCGGAGTTACGCTCGCAAAGATATGACCGGAACAATTTTCCAAAAGTTATGTTCTGTTTTTAAACAATATGAGTCGATCCAAAAACTCATGTGTCGACCCATACATGACTTGTATCGACTCAAGCAACGTATGAGTCGACTCATACGAAATTCAATTTTCTGTTTTTAAAAGTTTCCTCAGTATGAGTCGATACATACTCTCTTGTATCGATACATAACTCGTACGTGTCAATCCAAGACTCCCAAAAATTCCCCATGAGTCGATGCAAGGGCTTATGTGTCGATGCAAGCCTTCTTCACGCTTCTGGTTTTTAACACATACCAGCTTGTATCAATACATAGCCTTATGTGTCGATTCATGCTGCGTATTTTCACCCCAAAACCAGATTTTTCCCACTGTTTGCAATTCTAATCAACCAGAATCCTTTCCAACATTCAAGGTACAACATATGCAGTAAAAATTATGCATTCTTACATCCAATCAATAGTAGAATTACACTCCTTAATCAACCCACAACATAAATCTACACATAGTAACGATCACTATGTATTCCAATTGGGGTATTTACGTCAGACCACATCGTTAGGGCATAACCTAGAAAATTCTAAATCGGGATTCCTAACGTATTATTCAATCCTATTGATTATCAAAACCCATAAGACATAACAATCATATAAAATCACCCATTACCTTGCGATGATTCTTCGAATTCCGGTACCTTTGGTTTTTTCCTCTTTCTCTTCTCTTCTCCAATGCACGTAGAGTGAAAACTTCCCAATTCCTTCTCTTTTCCTTCTTTTCCTTTATTTTATTCCTTTTATTATTCCAATAATAATAAAAAATAATTAGAATAGGTAGAGTATTTTACTCCTCACACCCTCCACTTTACACTTCTCACCCCGACACTTCCATTTTATTTAATTAATTAATTTCCAATAATTCAAAAATATTAATAATTAAACTTCTAATTAAATTAATAATTAAAATTCTAATTATTTAATAATTAAATTATTTGGGGTGTCACAACCATTACCCATATGAAACACAATCAGGTCAAGCAAAAGATGCATATAGATAAATTTCTTTGATGCATCTCCGAATTTTGAAAAATAAAACGTAGAAAATTTTGGAGAATGCATCTTCGTAAGATTCTGCAACTCAGAAACAGATCAATGGCAAAAATGCAGTTCATACCAACTTCCAAAATAATGCATTGATCAATAAAATTATATAACAAACATGTTGCTCAGTTTCTACAAATGTATATAGAAAATTAAAGAACTTTAAAAAAACATTAAAAAGTTAACCAAATGTGAATTAAGTTTGATGTTGAGTGAGCTTTTTGATCGATTTGATGTTGATGGAAGAAGATTTGAAGTAAGTTGAAAGATTTTGAGAGAATGTGAGTTGAGAGAATTTAAAGATTGAGAGATTGAGTTTGAGAGGGTATTTTGAGAAGTGGGGATGGAAAAAAGTCTAATGTACTTTTTATATAAATACGTCTGAAAATACATTAAGGTTTCACTTAATGTAGTCATTCTTTTTCCTGAAAGTCCATCACAACATAGTTTTATGGCAAGAGAAAAAAACAATAGATTAGGAACTTGTATATAACGAATTTTGCTTGTTGTGCAATACAATAGATCAATAGATTAAGTAATGCTAGTGATATTGGAACATGTATAAAACAATATTGTTGAACTGTTCATGGTTTCAAAATGACTACATTAAAAGGCATGTTTCAACCAGTAATATCAATGAATGATGGAGGAAGGCCAAAAATCCTCCCTTATAAACACGTCTTTGCAGCCTATGGCATCATCTCTTCACAAATTACAAATGAATAAAGTTAATGGAAACAATTAAAATTTGATGTACTAAATTTGTTAAAAAAGACACAGCAACCAAAATTACAAATAACACTGACTAAAGGGACTAAAATTTTAATTACACCTAAAATAAGTTTAAATCTATAAATCAATATACAGTTTTGCCGTGTCCATTGTGGTCCTTCCAGGTTTGAGGGATTGGTCTTTACAGTTGCGCGCAGATGATAACCGAGTTCTACCAAAGAAAAGCCACAGCCACTATACTGTTATTACTAAGGATTTAGTCTAATGGTAAAAAGACACCTATTGACTTCAGAGCTTTGGAGGGATGCAAATAGATTTGTACACGAACCTTATGCTATCAGCACCGACACCTTTGAAAATGGTGTGTCTGTCAGACACTTATACTTTTGAGTACATTTAATTTATTCATTTTTTTCAAATTATAACTGGTGTCCATGTATCAGTGTCGTATTCGGAGAATCCGTGCATAATAGGCCTTATGGTATATTTTGCCCTAATATGTTAGATTCTTTTCTGCAATCAAATATTGTTTTGAAAATTTTACTAATTTTGTACGAGACTGTATACAACAACAAACTTTCTTGATTGCTTAATTTAGAATTAATGAGGTTCCTAAATTTATGGATATAAAACTAAAAAAAATAAAAAATAAATATAATAATAATGGTGAACCTCTCATCGGCGCGAAGAGGAACACAACCGTGAATAGCTTTACCAGCTACGGCGCCAAGCCAAGCCGGTCAATCAGCTGCTACGTATTCCACCTGAAACTCCATGACTCGCAACAAACATCGTTTGAACTCGTTCTCCGTGACTCGTTCACTTTCCCTTCTGACGCGGTTGAGTTTTCATTCGCCGCCGTCACCGACACTGGTTGCTTCCAACGGCGGGTTTTGATTTTGAGTTGCGCGTTTTTACAGTGAAGAAAGTAGGAAATGGATTTCAGTTAAAGATGATTAGCAGAAAAGGAATTTTGTATTGGTTGCTCAGTTGTCACTGAGGGTTGACTATGTCTTGGCTTTTCGTTGCTCCGATAACCGCGGAAGAGACTGGGGAAACGTCTTTTTGGTAAATGTGTTTTCAGAAATAACCTTTAAAGCACTTGTTACAAATACTCTGATTAAAATTTAAAAGTTAAAGAAATATAAGTTTGTTAAAATAATAAATATATTTATTATTTTATATATTTTATATATTTTTACAAGTTTATTTAAAAGAGAGAAATAATTAATGTGTAACAACTGTATTTATTATAGATAGTAGAAAAATATGTAATATAATTAAAAATATATTTTAAAAAAGATAATTAATTCATTTTAAAAGTTGAAGAGAATCTTACATGGACAAAAAAAAATCTCTAAATGGTCTTATAAATAAGAACATATGTAGTACTAAATTAATTTAGATATATTTGTATACGTTTAAATATGTCCTTGAAATTATAAATATTTTAATTCTTAACTCTAGAATATTACATTTAAATATGTCATCTAGATATATAGTATTAATAAAGTCAAAAAAAAGTAAATTGATAATAAATAATTAAATAAATCCATATTAATTACATCTCTTAACACAATAATTGTTTTAGCGGTCACAGACTCCTCTTCAATCATCAGTTTTGACCACTTCATTAAAATATCAAAGGTGTAATGCAATTCTATTATAGGTTCCACGTTGTCAGGAGTTGTTGCATAATATTAAATGTCATAGAAGGTCTTCCATATTCTACGTCAAAATGGTAAGAAACTTTCATGATCGTCATTCATATATAAGGCATCTCACATGAGACGTGAGGTGTTCTCTCTAACTCTTACCTCACTATATTATTCATTCTAATGCTGAATTAAGCATTAGAATGTTAATCTTCCAAGTCCACACATGCGTCGTTATATTGAGGATTCGCTCCATCACAAGGCACCATCTCACCAAACACTTCAAGATCCCTAGCAGTCAATAATATTGTCTTGGGAAATGATTTCTAATTACTGCAATATTTCATAATCAGTGAATTGGCAGCGCAAATGGTTGTTATTGGTTAATTGTTGGATCTTCTTCAAAAATCACTCCTTGATTTTCTCTTATCCATTCTCGGTGGGGTTATCGAACTGGCGCTTGAGGGGCACCAAATCGGCAATTCACATCATTTACGCTGCCAATTGCTAATTCGTATGGGCATTCTGTTGATTATTTGTGTAGCACTTTGGATTAAAGGGTTAAATAGTCCATTTACTGGGCAAGCACACCAACCGTTTTGTGGTTGTTATCGTCAATTTGTTGTCTTAGTACTACCGCTGAGTTTGTAGCGAAAGTGGAAAATTGGGCAGCAAACCTTAGGGGTTAGGTGTTTCGACCCTAGTTGTTAACGCCTGAACCTGGTCCTGTAATGGTGAAAATGTAAACACCAATGAATTAACAAATATTGATGCACTATTATGAAAACTTGCCATTATTAAAGTTGGCATGCCATATGGTTATTCGCGACCATTCATAGACATAAAAAATCCAGGCACATAAGGCCTAAAGTTGTCATTTCGCACTGGTCTTGGGGTCAATGGTTGACCCTATTTTCTTTCAAGGGATATCACTGGTCCACTTTGAGGTTTCGACGATATTGTTGTCGTGCTCATTATATAAGGAATTATTTCGGTCGTAGATATTGCGGTCGTATTTTCACCTATCAAATGAGGGGTTGTTCTCCATTGTTGTTTGGTGGATTAACCATTCTTCTAATGTACTTCCTTTTTGGTATTGCTTCGCTAGTTCTGACTATTCTACCACTTCTTAATGTCATGCAACAAAGTTTAGAGAAAAATTTGCATGAAAAATGCAGAAAAACTTCTAAAACATACAAGCTAGACATTGGTCCCACTGGGCGTGCCAATTTGTTTATTGTGAAATTTGGAAAACAAGCGCTAGTCTTCCAAAATTTAATGTCTTTGGTTACTTTGCGGGGTCAACTAGATTGATTCTAGGACGAAAATGTATAGTTTTTTGTTTATGTCTTTTGGATATTAACTTCTTCGGAAGTACAGGTGAATTTGAAAAAGGGTAATAAGACAATTTATGAAAGTGACATGAAAATAGAGAAGTTTCGACTGAAATCTAAAAAGGAAAATAAACAAATTTAATGAAAATAAACTGACATTGAAAGTAAATATGGTACTTCATACGTACATTTTTTGAAACTCATTTCTCGACAACACTTTAATACTTTGAGTAAACATGAGTAATTTGTACAATATCGAACACACATAATCCTAACACTAAAGACTCGTACTTATACTAATTAGACACTAACGGTAATGAACAGTCGTCTTTTTAGAGAATGACACGTTCTTAATTGCATGTGTTATATCCTTCACAAGCTTCCACGTGTCTCTTTTCAAAAGAATGGATAAGGCCAAAATTTAGTTATTAGCCTCATTTCAAATATCTTTATTGAATCTTGCTTTCGAAACAATTTCAAAAATTATTAGTAGCATTGTACCATTTGACCAATGTGAACCATTTTGCCAAGACTTTGGTCGAAAATGTCATCCAATATTCCTGTCGAAAACAAACTTTAACTATCTCCAATATTCTTTTTGAATTTCCTTCAAACTTCAACCATTACTTGAAAGTCGAATTTCCAGCTAACAATATCCTCAATGTAGGTTGGCACATATGACAATCCGGATATGTGTGGGAAGTGCGGGAGAAGCAAAGCTTGGTAATGGTAAGTTTAAATAATTAGTAGAATATGCAAAAATGGACGTAGAAAAAAGTGTTACGAAAATGACGATAAATGAAGCAAAAATATTACTGTCAACAATGTAATGCTACCTATCACATGTTTCGCCTACTACATAGAGTCTTCGACTAACTTTGAGTACATGTAGACCTAACAAACAACCTCCAAATTGTACTCGAGAATATTCTCAAATTCATTGAAGTATCACAAATATATCACATCCACATATGTGGCACTATTATCCACAAAAATGGACGTGTCAACCAAATATAACATGTATGCTCTCGTAGTGTATGCTTTGTTGCGTAACTTTCTCATCATCACCAACAACATGTTCTGCATTAAGCAACTGATATAATTTTTCTAAGAATTAAAACCACATGAGCCCCTCAGGTGGATTCTAACTCCCTCACGTCTTCCTCTAAGTCAGCTTCGTGATAGTATACCAACATCACCAATGCCTCATCTCTGGTAATCTTGTCATGGTCTAACAGTCTCCCCCTGATCGGAAGATGCAGCATTCACGAGACATCATCATGTGTGATAGACATCTTACAATATAAGAGATGAAACAATGACATCTCTGAGTATCATCTCTCCATAAACGCATACAATATATCATGATTAACCGTAGCATAACTGGTTCTGCTCAAGTCTCTCAACCCAGATAGCTGCAACACATCCTTAAACCACTACTGATTAGTCACCTATAAACTCGTAATTTTCTGGACATGGTTGATGAATTTTAAAGCATCACGGTCCTGCAAGAAAAATAAATCATCGTTAGACATGTCTTTCATAGTAAGATGAAAAAGATATATTTTTCATTTTATTTTCATGGTTTACCTCTCCTTCCCATAAATGTTTGGAAGTATGGTCCGAGTATATAGGAAACAATGATTAATCGGACGAGCCTTGGGTGCCTGATGCGGAGACTCGGGTTTCTCTTGTGCCTCAGTAGGTGACACTTATCTCCTACATGAAGACAGACCCAGAGATGCACGAGCCCTAGAAGTTGACATCATCGCAACAACCGGGTTAGAAATAATAGGTGCATGCGAGGCTGTGATCTTTCCATTCGAACCGATGCATGTTGTGCAACTCTTTTGTTCCTCAATCTATCTTATTTATCAACCATAATGCCTAAAAAAAGCATACAACCATTACCCATATGAAACACAATCAGGTCAAGCAAAAGATGCATATAGATAAATTTATTTGATGCATCTCCGAATTTTGGGAAATAAAACGTAGAAAATTTTGGAGAATGCATCTTCGTAAGATTTTGCAACTCAGAAACAAATCAATGAAAAAAATGCAGTTCATACCAATTTCCAAAATAATGCATTGATCAATAAAATTATATATCAAACATGTTGCTCAATTTCTACAAATGTATATAGAAAATCAAAGAACTTTAAAAAAAACATTAAAAAGTTAACCAAATGTGAATTAAGTTTGATGTTGAGTGAGCTCTTTGATCGATTTGATGTTGATGGAAGAAGATTTGAAGTAAGTTGAAAGATTTTGAGAGAATGTGAGTTGAGAGAATTTAAAGATTGAGAGATTGAGTTTGAGAGGGTATTTTGAGAAGTGGGGAAGGAAAAAAAAGTCTAATGTACTTTTTATATAAACACGTCTGAAAATACATCTACATAAGGTACACACAGACCCATTTCTATAATATTTTTTAACATAATCTTAGTACTTAATTCAAAAACAAATGTACTTGAGGTGCGTCTGAAAATTGAACTAAATATTTTGTGAATTTCTTAATCCATCTAATAGGGTGGAATTAAACCCTATGCATTTCTCAAAATGTCCTATAAAACCGGAAGTATACTTCTGGTATGCATCGTATTTTAAAATATTTGAGTAAAAACCGGAAATATATTTCCGATTCCAAACTAAATAATAAAATATTGAGAAATTATTATTTCAAATTCAGTCTCACATACACGCTTTATTTAAAAATTACACATAGTTTAAAACCAAAAGTATACTTTCAGTTTACACCCAATCATGTTCAACGTGATTTTCATGATATAGGGTGCGAACCAGAAGTATATTTTCGATCTCTAGGGATATTTTAGAAAATTGACGTGGTGCACAATAAGGTTATGGGGTGGAATAAGAAATCCACAATATTTTTTACACATGAACAAGGAGGATTTATCTTTCCACCCTTTTATTTTACCTGCCACCCCAAGGGGATGATTTTACCATCATACCCTTGTGAAAAATCAGATTTTTTAAAAAAATGTTTTTTACCGGAAAATTGAGAGTGTACTGGAAATTTCAGTCAAAATACTAGAAATTTCGAATCTCATATCGAAAATTTTCAACAAATTTGAATTTTTTTTAAAATAAAATATTGGAAAATTGGGGGTGATACCAAAAATTTCCGGTATATTTCAGAAATTAAAAAAAAAATTGTTTCTAAAAAAAATCGAAAATTTGGGAAGTATACCGGAAATTTCAATCAAAATACCGGAATTTATGGATTTTCTAGTAAAAAAACCAAATTTTTTTCGAAAAAAAATAATTTATATTGTGTATGTGAAATTTCCGGCATACTAGAAACTTGAAATTTTCAGAATCCAAATTTTTTTTTGATTATGTATATTTGAAATATTTGAATTTCCAATAATGTATTTTGAAATTTTTGATCAAAAATTTAAAATTTGTGATATTCAAAAAATTTTTTTTTTAAAAGATTTATGAGATAAAAAATTTCTAAGAATCTTAAAAGATTTTAAGAGGAATAAAGTTGGAATAAAAAAGTTTAAGGTGTCGGATACAAGTTGATATCATGAACCAGAGATAACTACAAATGTAGTACTCCAAGAATGAAATAAGTTGAATTATTAATATTAAATGAGCTCAAAGACCGCATTGATTGTGCAGAGAAAACACACTTCAGTCTTACTAGTAGTTCATAAAACGTCTCTTAATTTTCAAAACTAACTTTAATAAAAAATTAATTGTTAAATTAGTTCCAATTCAGTTTAAAAATGATTTAGAACTATAATTTGTGTTTATGAATCGAAATTATATCAACCATTTAATTATTCTAATGTTAAATCTTTTTCAATTCAGTTTAAAAACAATTTAGAATTAATTTGTGTTTATAAATGGGAACTATGTCGAATTGTCGACCATTAAATTATTCTAACTAATGATTAATTTTTCAATCTTAGATTAATCCAATAACTAAGATATGATTGAAGAGATCAAATGTTTTATTTAAGATTACAGAATTGAATTTTTTGTATTTTTTATAAGAAAATCGCACTGAGAGCATGGAAATAGTTTGTATCACATCCATTAACACATTTAATATTACTAGTCTGGCCAGTGTCTATAACCAAATGATTGAACAACAAAATAACGCAAAAACATCTTTCACTTTAGAAATAACAAACTAACAGCAGGACATGAAGCTAGTTCTTTGGACCGATATCTTTAAGGGCATTAATCTGCTCCTCGCCCATTGCCGACATCACAGACACAACAAGGTCTTTACCTTCAGCAAAACCGTCCTTTATCTGCATTGTTCAATACAATTTATACATATCGAGAAGAAAAAAACCCAATCAATTAACATGCAATGCTGTAGATTTCTACAAACCTGAGTAAGCAGGCTGTCATCGGTAGGAAGCTTCAGGTCATCCTTGGTGTTACCGTTTTCAGTGAGCAGGCTCACCTATAAAACAACAACATTCAAGTAAAGTTTCAAACAATAGAGTTCTAGATTAGTCACTGAATCAAAGGAATTGCTGAAAACAAAACAATATTTCAACTCACAAATCCGTCCTCTGAGATATCAATCAACTGGTAGTCAGTACGATTCACATGGGGAACCTAGAAGAAGAAAAAGCAGAGAAGTGTCATTAAAGAAAAGAATCTTAGAAGTGAAGAAACGTCATTAGAAAAAGACTGTGTACTTACATCACAATTGTGGGAAGAGGGCACAATATCTTCAAGCTTTTTGGAAGTGAAAATATCAATTGCAACAAAGTGGCACTTAGCATGACCATGCTTACCAGTCTTTGAGGTTGAAACCTCAACAACCTGCCATACAAGAATCCATCCACACCCATCAATCAAAGTATCAAGTAAACCACCAAAGTCCAAAACAAAAAACAACCATAAATTCAAAACAATACTCAAAAGATCACTATAATTCATTCAAACGCATCCAATGCTACCCTCCAAAAGGTTTTAAATGGAAACTGGCAACCACAATACAGACTGCAATGTTAGAGTTTTTGATGTCTAGCTACTACAAATAATAATCATGGTCACATGAGTTGCATTTGAAGGGATTCTCTGCAATATCAAAGGATCATGAATCACAATTTAAAACCTTGTCAAACAAGAACCCTAAGTATGCGTTTGGATTCACGTTAAAAAACCAAATGACGTTGAAAAATCACATCCCAATGCAAAAAAAAAAATGAAGCAAATATTTGAAGGTAGGTTCTGAGTTGTTGTGATTTATAAACATGATTTTGATCAAATTGATTGGCATCCAAACACATACTAACAAATACAACCCTAAGGCTATGTTTGGGAGTTTGGAGGGCTTCTAAAAATATTTTTTTAAAAAAAATATAAGGAAATTTTTAACATTTTTGGAAAAATTTTTTTGTTTAAAATGATAAAATAATATTTATCATTAATCTATTTTTAGTTTTTAAAATATTATAACAACAAAAATTATATTTGAACAAATTGATTAAGCCTCCCAAAACCCTCCTTCAATATAAATTTTGAGTTCCCCAAATTAGGGGGTTTTTGGTGTTACGAAGAAAAACAAATCCTCCAAACCCCTCCTAAGCAAAATCTTTTTACTCTTTTCACCCCATCTTTCCTATTTTTGAAAACCCTCCCCTTCCTTACCCTCCAAACTCCCAAACATAACCTAAAAGAACAAAACAACCCACCATAACATAAACTGTCCACACCCATGAATAACATAATCAAATAAACCACCAAAATACCAAAAATCAACAAACAGCCAAACAAACACAAAAACCACACTAAATCCATTACTATTCAAAAACCACACAAATCCAGTCAAACAAAACCAAAGCTCCACTACAAAAGGTTTTTAATTAGGTTTTTTTTATTACATCATCTGCTTTTTTTTACTAGACTTCTTCTATGCAATATAAGAGGATTATATCTATAAAGCACATATGCCACCAAATATGAGACCGACACTAACATGTTTGACACCCGTAATAATTTAAAATAAATAAATAAATTGACCGTAATCACAAGTGTCAGTGTCACAAGTGTAAGTGACAGTGACTGTTTCAACACTGATCACAATTTTTTTAGAGGTGTCGGTGCTCCATGAAGTTGACCATAATTTAAACCCTTGCAAAACAACAATACAATATAAGATGACCGATCAGAAATTCAACTCTAAAAAGGAACAAAGCAACATTATGTAACATAATTTTTCAACTTTTGATCGAAGTTAGCTAAAATTACAACAAGAAGCTAAACTAGGTTAAATCAAGTAACATATCACAAAACCTAAACCATCAAACACAAACAAAAAAACCGAATGATAAAATCAAAATAAAAAAAACGATGATGACCTTGCATGGACGATTCTTGATAACGATGTATCCGTTTTTGCGGATGGTTCCAGCTTGCTGAGGATAAGTCTTGGAAGCTCCGGCATCGGCCTTTGACTCGAAGTGGTGTTCCTCGTCAGACATGATGATGATGACTCACTGATTCAACTCTGCTCGACTCACTGATTCAACTCGGGACCGAATGTGATGTGTGAGAGACTGGTGGGGGCGAAGAATAAAAGAGGTGAGAGAGGATATCTATTTATATATTTGGTTACTTATTTACTGTTTTTTTTAGTTTCATCTTTTAATTTTTAAATTTAAATTTAAATTTCTTTGTAACAAATTATATTTGTTTTACATGAAAATAGATCTTTTAGTTTGATTACTTACTTCTCTTCTCCTGAAAATTTGTAAATGTTTGGTTTTAAAAATTAGTTACTATTTAAATTACAATATTTCGCTAGAAAATATATTAAAAATTGGTTTTAAAAAACTATTGTTTTCACTAGAAAAATTACTATAGTTTTTTCTCAATTATATTTATTTAAATTTTTAAATAACTAAATTATAAAAATATATTAAAAAATCAACTTCCATAATAATTTATAAATAAATTTTATTTTTTAAATATATTAAATAATTAACGTATTTGATCTATATATAAATCAAATATATTAATTAATATTAATAATTTAATGTATCTAAAAACAAAAATTATTTTAATATCTTTAAATTTAGTTGGTATCAGAAATTTATTTAATAAAATAATAAAATAATATAATAATATTTAATTTTATACAATATTTTAAGGATTTAATTGAAATATACTGACACTGTTAAGAAATTTTACACTGTCCGTAAATCATGACTGTTAAATTAAAAATTATTTTTTATTTTTATTTTAATTATTTATTAAATAACATTAATTAATGGTTATGATGTATTAATCTCATATTTTAATGTTATTTTATTTTAAAATAAATTAAAATATTAAATTTATATTAATTACTATATTTTATTTTATTTTAATATAAATTAAATTTATTTTAATTACTACGTCTTGTCAGTGTAAAAATTTTACATGGTCCGTGTATCATAACCATCAATTAATACTATTTAATAAATAATTAAAATAAAAATAAAATATAATTTATATTTTAACAATAATAATTGTAAAACTTTTTTACTCTGTCATACATGTATTCTAATTAAATTCTTATTTAAATTAGAGATGCTGATACTCAATTAGAATTTATAAGTATCAAGAAATTTATTAAAAAGAAAATTGTATCCGGTGGCTTCTGAATAAAAAGATAACTGTATTATACATAGGCAAAAAGGGTGGATCCAAGACATCTAAATCTTAAAATGATGAATATTTTGAATTTTACAATAATATTTCAAAAGACTATTATATTTTTTTGAAAAAAAAGTTAAATTAGGGATGGCAACGGGTATCCATAAGTACGGGTAGTAGTCTTCCGCTACCCATCCTATTTAATAAATATGATATCCGTACCCTTCCCATATCCGTGCGGGTACTCGTTAAATGGGTATCCGTGAAATTTGAGATATCCGCGGGTATTAACGGGTATCCATGAATATTATTATTTAAATATATTTTAAAAATATGTATATTTAAATAATTATTTTTTAATTTCTTTTAAAGTAAAAAAAAATATTTTCAAAGTTAACAAATTAAAAACATTAACAAAAATAAATCACTTTCATTTTATTTCTTCTTTTATCCAAATAATAATAATAATAATAGTAATAATAATATCGTATTTAAGAAAATAACAATAATAATTTTGATGAAACAAATTAACGTTTAAGTTTTTTTTTCTAATTATTAACGGATATGGATATCCACGGGTACGGGTACCATCAAATCCATATCCGTATCCGTAAATAATCGGGTAATTAAATATCCGTTTATTACCTGTGGATACCCATTAAACCATCATATCCATATCCGTGACGGGTTTTACCCGCGGATATTCACGGATACGGGTTTTTTTGTCATCCCTAAGTTAGACACAATTTTTTTAATTGTAATTTTTATTATTATCCAATAAAAATATGAAGAATATATATAAATATTATGAGAAATAAAAAATCACATATATAAAATAAATTATATAAAATAAATTATATATTTATCATATATTTTCATAATCACATCTAAAAAATAATATTTAAATTTTGTCTTATATTTTTTCTTAACTTTTAAGAATATAATAGACTTTACCGATCTAATTAATAAAAAAAATTGTATTATACCAACTTAAATTTATATTTTCTTTTTAAACTCAATGTTTAGTTCAATAATCAACTAATATAGATGATTATTTAGATTATTAACCAAATATTTTTGGCACTAGATAATTATTTAAGTCCGATCAAATATTTATCTACTCCTATACTCACAAGATATTTTTGATATTTGACTATAATATTGAGCTTTTATCGGTTATACCTATAAACTTTTGATACAAACAAATTAAGAGATTTCATAATAACTTATCCTCAACTAAAAATGAGTTTTTTCATGAACTGAAACTCACAAACTGAAAAGAAATTTTATAATTGACATCAGTAAGCAAACATAACTGGTAGGAGTTGAGTTTTATGACCAAATGAAGATATTCAATTGGTTTCACTATTATAAATTATACATTTTTTAATCCATTCTTACTTTGCTCATTTATTTCACTGCAGTAAGATCTATTTTTTATATTTCTTTTTAAGTCATTTTTTCTCATTTTCCAAACTAACGACTATGTTGAAAGACGAAGAAAAGATATGATTCGAATTTCAACACCAATAATTTTGTATTTTTTTTTACAAAAAGAATGTGTTTTCTTAATTTCTATTTTTAAATAATATTAAATTATTTTTATCACAAAAAATGTGTTAGTGAGGGATATTTCAACACAGTTGTTTCTTTCCACCGTAGGGACAAGTGTTACCTATATAAGCCATACTTTATTCACTTCTAAATAGAATTGCATCCTAACTCCATAAGTGAAATCTTAACCTTTCACGTCTTATTCTAATCTCTTTAAATGGAGACACATAATTTATTCGCAAAATTCCAACATATTTTTTCTCCAAATCGCATGGATTAAAGAAATGTTTGACAAAACATATAAGATAGAAACACAAAATTCTTTTCTTTGACTTCCTTTTCACATTTCCGATACATCAAACATTTACATCTTTCATGTTATGAGTTATGTTGTTGTTTTTGTTACTATTTATCCTTTAAGGTTTATTGTTTTTCTTGTTGTTGAGACACTAAAACCTATAGTTTGTATGTTGTTGTTTTTGTTGAGTTATTTTATTATTTTTATTGAGGTAATAAAAGGTTTGAAGTTATTGTTGTTGTTGTTAAGATGAAATTGAAGTTTTATGTTGTTGTTTTTTTGTTGAGATAAGCAAAAGATTTACGTTATTGTTGTGGTTTTTGTTTGTTATATTGTTATTTTTGTTGAGTTATGTTATTGTTTTTGTTGATATAAGTAAAGTGTTTGTGCTATTATTGTTTTTTTGTTTAGTTTGTGTTGTTTTACTTGAGATAAATAAAATGCTTTTGTTATTGTTGTGGCTATTGTTAGTTATGTTGTTTTTTTTGTTGATACAAGTAAAAAGTATCGGATGAGTAAGAAAATTATTTAGAGGGGTTGAATAGACTAAAATCTTATAAATATATTAAAAAGATAGATATTCTTGTATGCTTAAGTTTAAATGATACCAAAACTTTTATTTAATAATATAATAATATTTAATTTTATATAATATTTTAATATTATTTTATTTTAAAATAAATTAAAATATTAAATTTATTTACATTAGAGCTAATGATACTCGATTACAATTTATGATTACCAAAGAAATTTATTTTAAAAAAACTCCATCTAGTGGCTTGTGAATAAAAAGTTAATTGTGTTATACGTAAAGGGTGGATCCAACACATTAGATATACAAATTTTCTATGTTGATATTGAGTTCTTACACCCAATGTTACTTCGTGTTTGTTCTGGTGTTACAAAGATGTATCAGGACTTGGAGGAATTATTTTGGTGGTTTGGTATGAAAAAAGAAGTTATTGAATTTGTTTATGTTTGTTTGACTTGTCAGATGTCTAAGATTGAACATCAGAAGTCTAT
Organism: Vicia sativa; assembly: GCA_021764765.1. NCBI lineage: Eukaryota > Viridiplantae > Streptophyta > Magnoliopsida > Fabales > Fabaceae > Vicia > Vicia sativa. Next base: position 21,487,740 of record CM038794.1, on the reverse strand, counting down.
GGGTCTTATGCTACCTTTGAGCATTTCGAAATGGAAATGGGATAGTATTTCAATGGACTTTATGTTGGGTTAGCCAAAGACTGCTAAGGGCAGTGATTCGATTTGGCTGATTGTAGATATATTGACTAAGTCAGTTCATTTATTGTCGATGAAGATTAATAATTCTATGCAAAAGTTGGCTGAGATGTATATCAAATTGATTGTGAGATTGCATGGTATACCCTTTAGTATTTTGTCAGATAGAGATCTGAGGTTCACGTCAAAGTTCTAGGAAGGTTTGAAAAAAGCTTTTGGTACTAAATTGAGATTGAGTTCTGCATATCATCCGCAGACTGACGGTCAGACTGGGAGGACTATCCAGTCTTTAGAGGATTTACTAAGGACTTGTCATTGAGGAGTTTGCTTATAATAACAGTTTCTATTCTGGTATTGGAATGGCACCAAATGAAGCATTGTATGGTAGGAGGTATAAGACTCCATTATGTTTCTATGAGTCAGGAAAGAGCGTTGTGCTCGGATATGAAATTTTGCAAGAGACGACTGATTAGATTAAGATGATCCAAGAGAGGATGGAAACTTCACAGAGTCGTCAGAAGAGTTATCCTGATAAGAGGAGAAAAATACTCGAGTTCTAGTAGGAAGATCATGTGTTCTTGAAGGTTACTTTGGTAACTGGTGTTGATTGGGCTCTAAAGTCATGAAATCTTACACCACACTTTGTTAGTCCATATCAGATTTCAGAGAGAATAGGTGAAATGGCCTATCAGATTACATTACTGAGGTCGCTTGCGAATCTTCATGATGTGTTTCATGTATCTCAGTTGATGAAGTATATTTTGGGTCCTATGCATTTGATCCAAATGGATGATGTGCAGGTGAGAGATAACTTGAAAGTTGTAGCATCACCCGTGTAGATAGAAGGTCGGAATGTGAGGCAGTTGCAGGGTAAAGTGATTGCCTTGGTGAAGCTATTGTGGGATGGACCAGCTGGTGGAAGTTTGACTTGGGAGCGTAAAGATCAGATGATACAGTCATATCTGACTCTGTTTTCCTCTGATAATTTTCGAGGACAAAAATTCTTTAAGTGGGGGAGAGTTGTAACACCCCAAAATTAAGAATTAACTATTTAATTTATTTTTGTGAATTATTTTTGATTTTATGCGATGTGTGACGGGGTTAGTGGTGAAAAGTAAATATTAACTTAGAATTATTTATATTAAATAAATGTGGTTAGATTGTGGTTAGTTGACTTACGAGTAAATAATAATAATAATTTAGTTTATAATAGTTAGAACTATTTAATAATAAAATAGAATAATTGTTATGTAGAGATAATTAGGGCATGATGGTAATATATGGTGATAAGTGAGGATATAAAGGGAATGGTGTAGAATGGGTCTTTGGGGTAAAAAGAGAAAATGAGAATTTTTTTTTTATTTGGTACGATCAAAGTTTGAGAGAACGCGAAGAAAAAGTTAGGGCTCAGAGCGATTCTCGGTAGAACTCGAAGAAGAAGGAATAGAAGTTGATAAAAATTAAGGTAATGAGTTTAATTGCTGTTTATTATGAATGATAAAGGGTTCATGGGATGTAGGGTTTTGTGGTGTGAATTAATTTGTGTGGACTATGTGATTTTATGTTGTATATGTAAATTAGATGTGTTAGAATGATGCTAATGAGTATGTGAGTAAAAGTTGAAATTTAGAACATGGAATATTCATTGTGTTGTTGTGTGTGGTTGCGAGTCACGTGGAAACTAAATTATGTGTATTTTTGGAGAAAAATATTTAGGGTTTGCACGGTGCAATCAATTGCAATACTGGTGCAATCGATTGCACGGTGCTGAACAACACTTTTGTAAAAACTTCGAAAATTCATAACTTGAGTTTTGTACGTCCAATTCGAGTTCCGTTCCAAGCGTTAGAAAGCTAACATAATAAACTTTGTTTTAAAATTTTTTTCATTACCTATAATTGATTTAATTGGTACGTGGTGATGTTTGATGAGAGGTGTAAATTATGGTTTGAGGAGACAAGAAGCTTTTGGGGCTTAACTGAGTATTGTCGCAGTTTGGTTAGGACGAGGTCAAGTATGATATGTTGTTAATGAACGTATTAAGGGAATGAGATGTTTGGTACTAGGAAAGATGTGAAATAAGTGGAGATGCGGCTTATTTCAATTAAGAATGATTAGAGTGACAATAGCTTTTGAGGAAAAGAGAAATGATAGTAAAGGAAAAATAAATTCGAGAGAGATTAGAATCATGTTGGTGATAGAAAAGTATCCACACGTGTCAGGGAGAATTTGAAGAGTTTCTATCACCAATCAGATGTGGGGATAATATTATTGAGATTACGATAGGATGAGATTCAAAAGTGAAAATATATGGATCCTCGATGTGGAGAGATTTAAAGGAAAACTAAGGGTTTTGATTGTTGTTAAAATCCTCTAGATGGATAAAAACTTCCATTGGAACAAAATTTTTTGTAATGTATTTGGTACATTATCATTTCCTAGGTGGGAAAATGCTTAAAATTTAAAAGTGAAGTAGACAATGTAGTTGTTAACTAGGAATTTCGATTACATTGACTTTAAGCTAAAAGAGAAAATGTTTACTTCAGAAGGAAATATGAAGACACTATCATAAGGAAGACTTCAATGGATTGAATTTTATGTCACTTAAATTATTTGACAAAGAACTCGTGGGCGAGTCCATTTGAAATTAATAGTATTCAAAATATTTCTGAAAAGATATTTCAATTTCCATGTAAATGTTTGGCGCTTCGAAGACAAAGGTTTCGAATTTGAAAGTTTAATCTTATCCAGAAGGACGTGTGGAATCCTTAAACGAGGGGAAGAACAAGCAGTAGCGAACGTGGCATTATGTACTTATTCGACATTTAGGTTCAAAGTAATATAGATTAGGATCTTTATGTTAGGACCGACGCGAGGGAAAGGGTGGTTCGTTGTCGCGCGCGGATCAAAACGAGTGTTTTAAAAATATAGTTTATTGATAGTGACTCGAGTATCGTATCGCAAGGATTCTTGAATATATTAACAAACTAAAATAAAATTAGGGAATCTAGGTTTTAGGATCGATTTATAACACATAATAAGTGATTATCAAAATAAGCTGAAAAGTCAATCTGCTGATTCAGTTCCTACCTATCATCGGCTATCGTAATTCCAACCTCCTAAGCGGATTATCTATTCCTATTTGATTATAATACCCACTGACAAGCGCAATTGATAATATTAGTTGTATTCCTATTATCCAAATTAAGCAAACGGAATTAAGTTTTATGAATTAAGCAAACATGAATTAAACGGACACGATAACAAATTAAGCAAACAATAACGTGACTATGATTAGGATCATACAACCAATCTTAAATCATTACACTCTATGAAATTTGGATTAAGAAAACAAGAATCATAGAATAAAATTGAAAGGTATACAAATTGAATTGAAATTATTATAACCTCAAGGTGTCGGAAATTGAATTCAACAATCAACAAGAAGTATTTGTTCTCCATCGACATCCGTGCAAAGCAAGTTTATCGTGAAAAGGAGGTGATATCTACTATTGTACGGCCTGCCCTATTTTAACAACCTAAGGGTTTTCAGTTACAAAATGAACCGCGTCGAAAAGATAACCCAGACCCACTAAGAAGACCCCAAAACAATTTATTCTGAAGGCAGAAACTTCAATGAATTTTCCGGTACTGATGCACTTCGAATCAGCTCCCGGCTTCAAAATTAAAGTTGTAGTTTTTTCTCTTAGCTTTCGAGAAAGTATTAGAATTATCAATCCGATTCCCGAAGCTCCAGTTATGAATTTTTTAGTGAAAGCTGCTAATGCTCAAAATAAAATACGAAAATTAGTTAAGTGCAAAAATAAACTAAATTATAAAAACATCATAAAATAGAAAAATAAATAAACTAAACCATGGAAATGCCTAAGTACAAACATAGAGAAATGTGCATCAAAATGCAGTAATTAAAGGGCGGGATCGGAGGGTGTTTTGTCGGAAACGGCGATGGCGGTAGGCAAAGGGAGTGGTTCGGCGATGAGGTCTTGCTTGGAGGGAGAAATAAATTTTGAAATATTGTTGTGTGTTCTTGAGAGTTTGTTGTTAAAAATTGGGAGAAAGTGTATTTTGATCTTGGAGCAAAATGAGAGGAAGTTGTGAAGTGTTTGTGTGAGATGTGAGTTATGAGAGAATACAATTCTGATTTAAAATGTATCTCCCTCTCAAAAAATTAAGTCGGGATTTAGAGTTAAGTTGGGCTCAAATTGGGCCCAATCCGAGTTTATCGGTGCCAAAAACGTTCAAGTTATGAGGTCATTGGTAACCGAGCGAAATTCGGAATCGGGCCCAACACGAAAGATGTCCGGGCTGAAATTTGTGGCACATGGCAAAAATTTAGGCTCAATCGGATAAACGACGAAGAAGTTATGAATTTTTTAGTGAGTCGCTGACGCTGAGCCAAATTGGCTAATGCTGAATTTTCAGCAAATTTGACTGTTTAGTGAAAGAATGGCTCGAATGAAAATCTTCCGATCAAAATTTGAACGAAATTTTTGAAAATTTTCCATCAGACCCGTCGCGATACGATAAAAATCGAAGGAGACACGAATTTTACAATATCGGAAACCGATTAGACAGAAATTCGGTTCAGTTCAAAAATATCTTCGTTAATCCATAATTTCGGCGACCTTCCTTAATGAATTAGCTCTCGGCTTGAACATACGAAATGAAGATGGCATCGAGACAAAATTTTGGGTACTTGAGCCACTCAAATACGAAGTTATATTCAAAAGTTATGAATTTTTTAGCGTCTTCGAAAACACGATTCAGCCAGAAAATCTGTTTTATTGCTCTTGAAAGATCAATTTTTCCGGAGGCCTTCTTCACTAAATTTACCTTCGACTTGCACATGAGAGTTGGAGATAATATCCAGACGAACCCATTGTTCAAAAATCAGCCAAAAATTAAATTATCCGTAGGCGAGAGTTATGAATTTCTGAATAACTGAAAAATGAATAACCTGTAAATAAAATAACTTCCGTTTCATGGAAATTAAATTATTCAGAGGCTTTCCTTGATGAATTTGCTTCCGGCTTGAACACAAAAATGAAGATAATATCGAGACAGTTTCAACACCTATGGAATCAACTCAAAACAATGTCCCGAATGCAAGTTGTGAATTTTAGAACTTGAACCAATAAAAACAATGTTTATGGCTCGCACTATTTCAGATTAACCGAATCCTATATTTTCCCACTATTTGAAGTGTATTAAAACCTGCGAGAATTTGTCATGATGATGGTTCAACTGATCATTTCCCTGATAGCTTGCGGAACACGCGAGACACCTTTAAACCTTTGAAAACCTGAGTTTTGCCTTTTTGTGCAGTATAACAAAATAATATCTTTTTACATAACTTTTGAGAAGAAAGCCTCAATCTTGTAACCCCTTGATGATTAAGAATGTATGCAATGTTAAATGACCTAATGGAGGACATTTACATGTAATATGCAAGATGCGTAAGTCATATGGTCCTTATTAAAGGGTAGGACAAATTTGGGGTATGACACTAAGGTTTGAAACCTTGAGAACATAGTCCCAATCATTTCATCTTATTCTATATTAAAGGTTTCATATTTCTTAATCAAATCCAAGAATTTGGTCTCCTTAACTTGAGTGTCATCTTTATGAGTCATTCTTACAGAATCAAATATAGACTTAGCAGAGTCTCTATTTGATATCTTCTCATACTCAGTATAAGAAATTACACTCAATAAGATAGTTCTTACTTTATGATGATTCTTATAATGTTTCTTTTGTTGGTCATTCATAGATCTCCTTTCAATCATATTTCCTCTTTCATTTGTAGGATGTTCATAGCCATCCACTACTATATCTTAAAGATCAACATCATGACCCAGAAAGAAACTTTCTAGACTATTTTCCCAAAAAATCAAAATTTTTTTTTTGAACCAAAATAAAATATATTAAGTCAAAAAAACCAATACAACCAAGGCAATCCCACAGGATTCAGCCAACAAAGATGACAAGTAAACCTATACCATTAGATTTACAAGATGCAATCAAATTTTCCTATTTCTCCAACCTCTATACACTATATAGTCAATAATTCTTTCCTCTATATTATTCCTATTCATATCACTATCAAAAACTATAGAATTTCTATACATCCAAATCTCATACGCTGTTTATGTGATTGCAAGCTTCAGAATAGAACTTCTCCATCCTTTTCCTTTAGTTCTAGCAATAATCCATTTCATCTCAAAAATCCAAGCTTGAGGTCTATGATTTACACCCAGCTAGTTAAGGATGCTTTTCCATATACTACTGGTTTCATCACAGGCAAAAAATATATGGTCGCTGCTCTCTTTTTCCTTCCCACACATACTGCATATTTCCTCATGAATCATTCAAAATCTGTTGAGTCTGTCCTTTGTTGGGAGATGACCGTGACACAAGAGCCATAATGTTATCTTTGCTTTTGGTCTAGCCATGTTGTGCATCATCAAAATGCTCCATTGCACTCCATTTCTGTCTTCTATAAGTTGTTTATAAACGAGATTCATCGAAAAGGTACCAGTACTCAACATTTGATTCTAGGTCTGTTGTAACTTATCAATCAGCTGCTTGTATTTAACCATTTTCTTTAAAATCCAAGTCCAATTTTGCCCATCTTCCACTTCCATGATATCCCTTCCTTTTAGATACACCTTATGGATCCATTGAATCCACAAGTTATCACTTTTGTTACATATGTCCCACATGCATTTGAGCAAAGTGACTTTATTCCAAACTGTCAGATTTATCAAGCCTAATCCACCTTGTTTCATGGGACTACTGACTTTATTCCAAGCAATAGGGCTTTTCCTGCTCACTTTAGTTTTACCTATCCAAAAAAAGGTTCTGCAAACAACATCTATTCTCTTAAGAACTGCCTTTGGAATGGGAAAATTCAACATCCAGTATTGAGTGATAGAGCAGATAATACTTTTAACCAACTGTATTATGTCAGCATAACTGAGGAGTTTAGATGACCAATGCCTAACTCTATCTATTATCTTATCAATCAAAGGGAGATAATGTTGAAAACTAATCTTCTTACTACTGAGGGGAACACCCAGATATCTAACAGGGAAGCTACCTTAATCAAAGCCAGTAGCAGCTTTTATGCCCTCCTTAATATCCTCATCAACACTTCCAAAGAAAGCTTTACACTTCCTAGGGTTAATTATGAGACCTGTAGAATCAGAAAAGCTCTTAAACACAGTCATTAAGATATCAACAGAACATTGATCTCCTCTACAGAAAATGAGAATGTCATCAACAAACGTAAGATTAGTCAAAGCTAGGCCTTCACACTTAGCATGATGTTTGAAATCAGGATTTTGATGCATCTTTACCATACATCTATTTAGGTATTCAATCATTATCACAAAAAGGAGGGGGATATTGGATCACCCTGTCTGATCCCCCTCTTGGCCTGTAAGGGATCAGTCATGTTACCATTCACTTTGAAAGTATAGGAGACAGAAGTGACTAAGTTCATTACCCATCTAACAAAGGTACTAGGGAACCCTAATTCCTTCATAATTTTATCAAGAGGATCCCAATGGACCATGTCACAGGCCTTATGCAGATCTATTTGAAACATGCATCTAGGAGTACCTTTCTTCCTATCATAACCCTTGATGAGCTCATAAGCCAGGTGGATGTGGTTGTGGATGTCTTGCCCTTCTACAAAGGCTGCTTGATTCTTATTAATGATACCATGCATAATGCTCCTCATTCTGGTTGTTAGAATTTTTGAAATGATCTTGAGAAAGACAGTGCATCTAGATATAGGCCTAAAATCTTTTATACTCTTAGCATTCTCACCCTTAGAATTAAGAGTTACAATAGTTTTTTGGAAGCCTTTGTGGATCATACCAGTCCTAAAAAATTCATTCACTACAACAATAACATCCTGATGCAGAATATGCCAGCAGTTCTTAATTTTTTTTGCACTTAAGCCATCTATACCAGGGTATTTATTGTCTCCTATATCTTTGAGAGCATCTGCAATTTCCTTATTGGTCACCTTGCTGATAAGGTATTCATTTTGCTCCACTTGAAGTTGGTTTCCCTCTCTCATAGCCTCAACATTTATATGATTGATTTTTTCACACTGTCACCCATAAGGCCACTATAGTAGTTCATGACTTCATTTTCAATTTCTCCCTGGTCAGTTATAATCTTCCCATCCTCTTTCTGCAAAAAATTTATACAGTTCCTGTTTTGTCTGGCTTTCATGTAAGCAAAAAAGAATTTAGAGTTCTCATCACCATGCCTAATCCAGTTAATTTTGGCCCTCTGCATTAACCTGTTCTCCTCATGATCTTGAAGTTTTATAACCTCCTCAATTAACTGTTTTATTTGCTCTATAACTCTACTATCCTGCCTGTTATGCATAAGGTTATTTTGGGCTTTATGGAGATTTGCTCTAACTTCACTTATCTTGTGCTTCAAATTTCCAGATTGCTTACTAAAACTCTTGATATCTCTTTTTAACTTTTGCAGCTTAAACCAAATAATTTGCATTGGACTCCCCCTAGCAGGTTTATCCCAAGACTCCTTGGCCATCTCATGAAAACCATTCAAATCAAGAAGGTAGTTGTTGAACTTGCAATGATTATTCCTCTTAATGTCTGTTGGGCCACTGATGTGAAGCATATAATGGTCTGATACATTTGGAGGTAATATACTCAGGACATGATTACTATACTGCAGAAACCAATCAACATTACAGATAGCCCTATCGATCTTAGAGTATATGGTACCTGCAACCTGTTTATTAGACCAAGTAAAGTGATCCCCTACGCTATCCATCTCAGTCAACTCAGTATCCTTCATCATGCTAGTTAAATCATTAAATTCATTGTCACTCACCACCTTCCCTCCTATTTTGTCTTGAGCAGTAACAACATTATTGAAAGCACCTATGACACACCATGAGCCACTTTGAGTATGATGGATATTTGTAATTTTCTTCCAAAGGATTCTTCTCTTATCTAATTGGTTGTGAGCATATATGGCAGTCAACCAAAAAAAGAAATCCCCTATGACAGAAAACACCCCACAGTGGATATGTTGGCTGGATTTATTGATCAACTGAAGTTCTACCTTAGTATTATCCCAAAGCATCCAGATCCTACCATTAAGGTGAGCACCGTAATTATCAATATGGAAGCCATTCAAAATAATCTCCTCTCTAATCTTTTTTGCTTTATTCTCTTTGACTCTCCTATTCAAAAAATCAAATCTTTCACCATCAAAGATGGGAGGTTAAGCATTATAGTTTTCTCTCTCATTAAGAACAAGCACAACAACAGCAGGTGGTGGAATCGCCATAGTGTTTCTGAAATGTATGGATCTTTATGTGGCACGACTAAGTGTTTGATAACTATCAACACCACAACCAGAGATCTAATGGAAATTGAAGGTGCAAGAAACATAAGATAGAGGGGTTTGAATTGGGTTTCTTGAAATAAAATCTATTTCAAAATGAATAACTAAAAAATAAAAATAAATGAACACAATTATTTTTATCCTGGTTCATTGTTAACGAAGTTAATCCAGTCAATCCACCAAGGTGATTTGTCTTTCTCAATCAAGGACTTAATCCACTATAACCAAACTGATTACAATCCACAAAGAAAAACTGTTAATGTCTTCTTGAGAATCCTGACTAAATCCCTACTCTCTCAAGGAACAAACCTCAAAGACAAATTATCAATGACTTCTTAAGTATATAGACTAACACTTAGTCACTCAAGGAACAAAACCTCAAAGATAAGTTGTCAATGACTTCTTGAGTATATAAACTAACACTTATTCACTCAAGGAACAAAACCTCAAAGACAAATTGTCAATGACTTATTGAATATACATACTAACACTTAGTCACTTAATGACAATCAACTCACTATTGAGTAAGCTTTTGTGTTTACAAAGATGCTTATTAAAAGCATATTACACATGATTGAAGAACAAATAATAACAAAACAATGTGAAGCAAGTTAACGAACATCATTTCCTTTCTATCAAGTTAATGAGCAACAACTTCTTACTTTACAAAAAATTACAGAGTTATTTTGACAGAGTTTTAACAATATGAATCAATGTGAGTTTCTTTAAAGTTGTTCAACAATTACAATTCTTCCAAGTCTTCATTTTATAGTTAAAAAGAAATCCGTTGGAGGGTAGAATAGGAATACTAAAATTCCAGATGTCTTCTTGCAATGGTCAGTGTGAGTGGTAGACAACATAGTACCAATAATACAATCATTTCACCACAAAAACAGGGTAGTGGAAGGGTGTGACATTGTATTATCTCTTCACGCGAGACCTTTGATCTTATCTTCTAATTTTCAGAGGCTTCCAAACATGTATGAGTTGAAGCATGTTTAAAAGTATCAAAACCTGTCTTCAGAACCTTTGTTTGTATAGTCTTCAGAACTTTATTCAACAGAACCTTATCTTCAACATGTTAGTCTTCAGAATCTTCAGATCTCGTTAAACAGAACCTTGGTCTTTAGAGTATTCAGAAATTGTTCAACATAACCTCTTCTTTAGAATCTTCAGAACCTTGAAGCAAGAGAGCTTGGAATCTTTAGAGCTTGAGAACCCTTTAGAAGCTCTATTATAGAGTTACAGTTATAAGCAATAAAACTAACGTTCATGAAACCGTTATTTTTAAAAAGCATTCTGGACTCAACACACACTTGTATCCTTCTATGTGTTGAGTCTAGAATCTGATGACATCACACGTCAATTCTTCAGAGTCAGAATCTGTTAGCAAAAGGTACACACTAAAAAAACCACTATGGTACAAAATTATCATCTAATCACCCATGTAATGTTATCATCAAAACTCTAGGCTAGGTGCAAAGTCAAATCTTTTTCTTACATAATTGGGTTAACTTTGACCTAAAATAAAAAACGTCTGTGCTCCTCTAAAACATTGCACACAAACCACGACATAAAATGCATAAAAAAAATTCTAGACTCATATTACAAGTTTATCTCCCCTTTGAAAACATCAAAATGAGATACCCGTTGTTTTGAGTCTAAAAATCAAATAACCATCCATAAACCAATAATTCCATATGAACACATGAGCTAAAAAACTAAGAAGAATATTCAACAAAAAAGATCAGATACAAAATCCGAAGATAAACATGCTACATGCAACAAAATGCAAAATAGACACGCAAAACCAACATTCAACAACAATTATAATAAAATGATTAAAAGGGGTATATAAAGGAATGCATTAACAACATAAATAATGCAAGAACAAGTATATAAATGGTCGAATGCACATAATTAGAAACACATGTTTAAAAGACTTAAATGCAAAGAAGAACAATCAAAATATGGTAGAGATGAATGAGTAAAGTAAATAAGGTAATAAGAAACCAATGAATATGTATATATATATATATATATATATATATATATATATATATATAGAGAGAGAGAGAGCAAACACACACATAAAGATAAAAGTCTTGATACAAGAGTTATAGAGACATACTAATGTAGTCAGCAAAAGTATGATTTACTACAAAATAGTGTTAGAGAAAATAAAATTTACATAGAAAATGAAATTAAACAGAATTCTCGTTCTATTTAAAGCACGAGGAATATAATATTCCCAAATCCGTACAGATCTTATGAAAAGGTTCTGATGATAATGGTTTTATAAAGATGTCAACAAATTGACTTTTAGTGTATGAGAAAATGGCATCGGATCTCAATGTCTTTAGTTTGTGAATGAAATATTGGATCTTCAAATTTTCATCATTTCCTCAAGATCTATTTTGAATCGACCAATTAGGGTTTTGATCGAGGATGGTGTATCATTGACTTTTTGCTTAATGAATGACCTAATTGCTTGGAGAATGATATAAAAATCATATATGCACATCTTGACCTAATTTATTGATTCAAAACATCTCAAATGTCATGGTTGATTCTCATAGAAATTCTGAATCATTTGACAAAAAGTCAGATGTTCAGAATAGTCAACCTTTGACTTTTGGTCAACTTTTTGAAATTCAAATTTTTTAATCATCAAAATATTTCAAATTATCCATCATGATCATAAAAATAAAAATGTGTGAAAAAGTCAACAAAAAGTCAAGATTTGAAAATTTTCTAACACTTAGAAAACATTTCAAGTGTTTTAAACATGGTTTTTCACCATTTTCATGGCCATTTTTCACCTAGATCCATTTTGATTAAAGAAAAACTCAAAACATGAAAGTTGTAGATATTTTTCCAAGATTTCCAAAATGTCCAAGATCTTGCAAAAACATTTTGTGTAGCTAGGGTTTTGAATTTGAAACATATTGGTCCATAACCATAATTTTAGGTCATTTTTTCACCAAGTTTTCAAGTCATTTTTGCATTTCTTCCTTCTAGAAGCCTTGTCACCACAAGAGATAGGCTTTGGATTGAAAATATATGATGATAATGATTGAGAGGAGGTTAAGATCACTAGAGTGATTTAACCATGGTTTGCAAAATTAACCATGTGCATTTATGGAAAAAATTCCTTTCTTACCCCTTAAGGCAACTTGCACAAATCTTCCAATCCTATCCTTGCCTTGCTCTTTAGTCCTCTTGGCCTATAAATAAAGGTCATTTCTTCATTCAAGATCACACAAAAGCATTTCTAAACAAGATTTCTCACTTCTTTCTTCTTTTTCACGTTTCATGTTTCAAAATGAGAGAATTTGCAAATCTCCAAACCTTGCAAGTTCTAACCAATATTTGGCTTCAAACACTCTCTAAATACCATTAGGAAGTTGTTAGAATCATCAAGACATCACCAAAAGAAGCCAAACTTAGAAATCACTTTCAAACTCCATATATGCACATATTGAGCCTTAACTTTCCATCTTGCAATCTACTCGTGCAAACTCAATTTTTTCACTTCAAACATCATCCATACACTTCATATGAATGATCCAAACACTAATACATGATTTGTAACAAAAGAATCATCAAAGTAGAATCACACTCCAATAAACTGCAGATGGACTCGGTTAGAACATGCCAGGTGTTTTCAAACCAGTCTAAGCATTCAAACACCTTCCATAAGGTCCAGTGAAGCTGTAGCAATCATCAAACAACTTCTGAAAACACTCCAGCTTGGAATTCGATTTCAGTTCAAAGAAGTAAGAACTCAAACTTTGAATTCTATGATTTACGCGTTCCAGTTTAAAACTTGCTATGCCATCTTGTTTCTGCTCCTATGAGGATCATAAACCCTCAATCAATTGCATGATTTGTTGCACCTACACAATTTCATGATCAATTATTAGAATTAGGGTTCATCTAGTTTCAAGCGAATTCAATCATCTTAGGCTTAAAATAAATGCAATTAATGATCACCATCATTTTCCTGTGATCAAAACGAGCAAGTTTAATTTTTACATCTTTTAATTTCATCAAGAAACAAGGAAGTTATGAATCCATGAAGATTGGAGGAAGAAGATGAAGTTACGCGCGTTTTTGATTTTTTCTAAAAAATTCAAAATTTTGTTTTAATATATATTTAATGGTTGTTGTTTTATAAACGGACGAAACAGCCACCCAAGTGGCAGCCAGTGTGCTCTTATGTCACTTTTCATGCCTAAGGTCCAGGGTTTGAATCCCCCTGAGACCTTTTATTTTTCCAAGTTTCACTATTCTTCACATTTTCAACTCTTTTTCAAACTGATTTCACAACTTGTTTATCATATATAATTAAATCAAGGCATGTAAATAACAAGCCAAGCACATGGCTCAATGATAAATTTTTTCACTTCCTAGCCTAAGGTCATGAGTTCAAACCTCCTTAGGACCAAAATAAATTTTTATCACTAGTTTTCTTCACATTTTTTTATCAGACTTCAACGTTTTCAAAAACCAATCAAAACTTCTCATTTTGAGATGATTTTTTGCACACTTGTCATTTAATATATCTATTTTATGATTATGTCAAAAAAATCCATAAAATATTTTCTTTTCGATATATTTTTATTAGGTTAAAAATAGACGTTTTTTAAAGTATTTTAAATACTTTTCAAAAATGTTTTCTTTCCGATTTTCAAACCTAATCTTTTTCAAAACCTTTTGTGAATATCTTTCACTTTTCAAAATCATTTCAAATATTTCAAAAACATTTCAATTGACTTACAGACCTCTTTTCCATGATCAATTCGATTAATCTTTGAAAATACAAACCGAACTAGGTTTTATTCCTCGAATATCTTTCGAATTCAAAATCAAATTGATCATGGGCTGTTGTAGGAATATTCGACGAATCAAGTATTTCTATTTATCGTATCCACAGGGATTGGTGTATATTGTAGTCTTTCAATAGCAAAGCGTATTTTAAGATTTAAGTAACCAAAGGGTTTGTTTTCTAAGCTACTAGTATCATGAATTTCCAAGCAAATAACTAAAATAGTCTTTTCAAAAGAGAGTTATGGTTTGGATTCAAGAGAGTTGGAGTTTGTTTTTAATTGATGGAAGCATGTCAAGATTAGTTTCATTGACCTAATTTCATATGCATTCTATTAATTAAGTGATGAACTAGTTTGATGATTTCTATAAATACATATCCTCTCAATCTTGTTGATTTCTCACCAAGATTGTGAGTTTTATCATGTTAATCCTTGAATGATTTCTCACCACAACTATTGACATGATAAACATGAAGCTCAATACTTGTAAACACTAACACACAAATCTATTTATAGCATTTGTTCATTAGTGGATGAATATCCTAGGTCTACTTTGAAGCATCCTTTTTCAAACAAGATTCAAAGCTTAAAAAGATAGAAGAACAAAGATATTCAACTTATATTAATCATCAACCATGTCCATACACAAATGGATTAAAAGAAATACATACTAGTTAGATCAACTACCTCTAATCTTGACACAAAAAGAACTTAGCTACTCATTTCCATGGTTGCTTTGTTCACAAGATTGTTGGAGGAGATGATGAACATTGAAGAATCAAGAAGAACTATGTTTCTCTTTTCTAATTCTATGCCCTAATTTACAACAATGAATGATAATGATGATGAAGTGAAGTTCCCTTTTCTAACACACCAAAAACCAGCTGGAATTGAGGGAGTAGGTGGCTGAAAAGGTGAAAGCATGGGTCTGTCCTTTTTCTGATTTTCGCAGACCGCGCTAAGCCTGGTTATTCGCGCTAAGCGCGCTCATGCTGCAACCGCGCTGAGCGCGACCTGAAGCATGCTTCTTCATCCAAAAATTCCTTCAAAAAGAATCATCTCAAGATCTCTTCAAGTGTCCTTGAATCCAAGCTTGAGGGAATCAATATTAAAAACCTACAATTCAAAGGTAAACCAAGTTAAATAATATATTATAAACAAAACTAAATAAAAACATAATTAAACCAAAATACTAGAATAAATACTACTAATTAATTAAAAAGGCATTGTTGAGGACCACAAAATCATGTGCAAAATAGCTACAATTTGGTCCTTAACATGGGCCTCCCTTATGGTGTAAGTCCCAACCCTTTTATGTACATATTTATTTCCTTGTACATATCCACCCTTTTGTGTACATGTTCAATTCCTTGTACATATTCAATCATCTTTGTAAATATTCAAGTATAACAAAACTTCGTTCGTTTGTTTTTATCCACTTGTTTATACACCAATTCCACTAGTATTAAGAGGAGCATTATTCTCGGTGAAACTGCTCTTAAACCACTGGGCCTCCCTTAAGGTGTAAGTCCCACTCCACTCCTTTGTATATATCCAAGTATATTAGCTTATCCGCTTGTTTAAGCACTTGTTTATATATTGCTTTCACATCCTTTGTATATATCCAAGTTCACTTGCTTATTTGCTTGTTTTATACACTTGTTTATATACTTCCTTCATAAACTCTTGTGAATGCACACACACAGTTTGTCATATATATACTTGTTCATACACTTGTTCATGTTTATTTATTTTATTATAACTAGTAAAACAACTAGGTTCCCCATAGCCTCCTCTTGGGATTTGTACAAGATAACTCACTTGTTGAGTTAGCCTCCTCTTGGGCTTCGTACAAAAGAACTCCCTCATTGAGTTTAGCCTTCTCTTGGGAATCATACAAGAAAGAGATGTGGAAATCTCTAACAGCCTCCTATTGGGTTTCCAATACAAAGAATCACCTTCTCTAGGATAAAACCCTACGAGTATCATTTCCCGGTGAAATCACTCATGAACCCTAAGAGTATGGTTTCTCGGTGAAATCACTCTTACAACCAAGCCAGCCATACCCTAAAGCCTCCTCTTGGGCTTCATACAAGGACCCTCGATGTTCCTCGGAATGCCTCCTCTTGAATGCCTCCTCTTGAATGCCTCCTCTTGGGCTCACAATACAAGGATCCTCGATGTCCCTCGAAATGCCTCCTCTTGGGCTTACAATACAAGGACCCACAAGCTTCTTAAAAGCATCCCCCTAATCAATAACCAATTTCTCCTAGATATTTAGACATGTATCATCTCTATGGAAGAAGTATCTCATCTATAACATCACATACAAATCAAACTTTTTTCAAATCAAACTTCTTTTCAAAATAAACACTTTTTCAAAACAAAACATCTTTCTTAACTTATAAGTGGCAACACTTGTACACTCAAGCAAAATGCCTAATGCTTACAATGAAAGATTCAACATTTTTCAAACATCTTTCTTAACTTGTAAGTGGTAACGCTTGTACACTCAAGCAAAACACCTAATGCTTACAATGAAAGATTCAAACAATCAAATTTTCAAAAATGTATGTGATGAAATAAATTTGATACACTTTTCATTAATATGACATTTGTCTTTGTCTCTTAATAAAATCATCTTTGCTTCCACTAGCATATAAGTGGGAACTACGATTGCTCTGACTTTATCAACCTCCTTTTGAGAATACGTAGGAACAAGGTCTCACCCTTGACGAGCATACTTATTTCTCCCTCAAACCAAACAAACCTTAGTTCGCTTAGATCTGAGCTACAAATGCTCTGATTCCCACTAGGGGATATGTATGTAGAGGATCCCAATGATCCTTGCGAGCATAATAATTATAACAAAACTTAGGTTCCTACCTAACCTACTTGTCGCACCCCAAAATTTACTCAGGATATTTTGATAACTTTATGTGGCTCATGTTTCATCATATGCATTTCGTACATTGTGACTAAATCAAAGTATTTCGGTTGTTAAGCTTTTCAAAATATGGAATTTCGTTGTATTGACAATCGGTCCAAGGGGTTCTCATATTCTCTCTATTTTTGTCATTCAAGTTATCAAGGCTTCTCAGGGTTTAATGACATCTCAACATGTCCATTAGTTTATCTGGAAGTTCAAGACTTTTTTTTAAACTCAAGATTCATGTCATCATTTTCATTTGCGAATGTCAGAACTTTATTTCAACTTCAAAGATTCACGGTTCAACCAAAATTCATGCAAATTTATCTCAACCATCCAAATATTTCCAAATTCATTACAAATTCATTCAAGAATCAAAATTCTTACTCAATTAACAAGAAACATTCAATTTTCGAATTCAAGACCTCAAGATTATACCATCATTTTTTTTGTTGATACAAGAAAGTCCTAAGTCCTAATACTTGACTTCTAATTATATCAACATTTCAAATAAAATTCAACCCAATTTCAAAAGGACTTCCAAGTTATTACAAGCATGAAATGATTATGTTACAAAGTTCATACAGTTTACAAAGATTGCTAGAGAGTTCTTAAACACTTATTGCAAAAGCTTCCAATTCCTATGCATCTTTTGCTTTGCCACCAATCCATATTACATGAAACAAGAAAGAAAAGCATGATTATTAATCATAACCATTGAACATAAACAAGAATATTTCAAAGAGTTTTTAAGATCATCATTAGGGTTATGTGTTTGGAATCAGATTCTTAGGGAATTTTTTTCCAATCATGTTTAAGCAACAAAAACCTCATACAAGTTAGAATGTAATCATTGGCAAAACCCCCCGTTGCAAATCACGAATTATTTCGGTTCACAAAGGGAGGTGTGGAAAGTTCAAAACTAAGCATAGCATCATGGTACAACAAAGTACAAGTCAGAATTATAATGATACAACCCAACACATCAGAATTCAGAATTACAACATATCAGAAATCATTTAGGCCAAGCACAACAGAATTACATAGCCTGTTAACAAATGACGAAGTCCAGCAACTAAGGACAACCCTAATTCTCAACAGTATAAGAACATTCAATTGGCATAAATATAAGGGGAAGGCAACTGTTCACGCAGCCTAAATAGAAACATCAGCCAAGAATCAAAATACTTAGTAAACCTAGAAACGATAATACTCAGCAAACCATGAAAAATCCAAAAACACATATACCAAACAAACATAACTAACCAAAACCCTAACCATATACTATCATCATTTTCCTACACAAACTCTTCAGATTCGAAATAGAGAAAGAAGAAGAAGAGAGTTTCGGAAAGAGCTCACTAAAGCAAGTTGCGGCCACAGGCCACCGTCCTCCACCTTCGAGCTCTCCACCTTGCCTCAGAGAGTCTGATTTCAGCGCCTCAGAGCCAAGATTGCCACCATCACCGTTGACTTCATCATTGGAACAACTAGGGTTTCATTTTCCCCTTTAAGATTTACATTAAATCATTGAACATCTGCAAAATCAAACCACAAATAAAGCATCAGGAGAACGAGACGAACAAGAAAATGTAATAAAAGTTCATGTTATACCCGAAAATTTGCCCTCCTACTTCTCAAGACAATTCACATCTCAATTCTCAAGGATTTCACAAGGGTTGACTAGACAAACCCTCTCCTAAGAAATCAATCCAAGCTAGGGCTTTGCCATTCTCAAGTAAATATGGACTTCTAATGCTTCAAGTGGTCATCATACCTCATCCTATGTTCCAAGGAATCACTATGTCAAGTTTCAAGTCTCACAAATCAAATTTGCTCATCCAATTACTCAGATAGCTGAAAATCAGCTATGTTAGACAAAACGTCAACTGTGGTCAACATAAAGTCAAACTTCATAATTTTTGGTCAACATCAATATTTTGAAGTCATATTAATCATTTGATCATGATTCATCAAGAAAAGCCAAGATCTGATCAAAAGTCAAAGTTTCCAAATTAGGGCTTCTTTAGACAAAAGTCAATAGAACTTTGACCAAGCATAACTTTCACATGCTTCATCATAAATTTCTCCACCAAAGCGCATTTTGAAGATAATTCAATTCTCTACAACTTCATGTCTCACAAGCTTGGGCAGAAAATGCTTCATTTGAAAAATATGAATCAAGACATTATAGGTCCTTCTAGAAAAGTCAACAAAAGTCATCTTTTTGAAAAGAAGTGTCCATGAGCATGGAAACTCCAATGAAGATGAAACCAAAAAGTATGTTTAGAAGACATCTTGAGATTTCTAAAAAGTCTAAGAACACCCAAAAATGTTGAAAATTGAGCAAGATACAAATTGTGCAAGTTGAGCATTTTTGAGGAGGTGCATGAAGAAAAATACCTAGCAAAAGCCAAAAATTTACAAATGGGCCTAAGATTTTATGATTTAAACTTGATCATGAGATTATCCATGACCACTATGCTGCATGCCACGCCCTCTATCTTTTTATTTATTTATTTTTGAATTAAAATAGCTTAAATTCAAATTTAATTAAATAAAATGCAAAATTAAAAGATAAGGCAAGTTGGGTTGGATATTTGCATGGCTTGGGGTCCAAGATAGCTCATTACAAGCTGTCAATTTTGTGCAAGAAGATTGAGGAAGAGATTGATCAAGATTGGAAAGATTTTGTGCAAATTTTCAAATCAAACATTCTCCATTAAAGGAGAATATTTTCTCTTAATGCCTTGACCTAATTCTACTCTCCTATATATACCTAGCACTCTTACAAGACAAGAGCTCCTTTAGACATCTCTTACACGTGCAGCTAAGCTTCTCACAAACCCTAAAAATTCTCAAAACTTTCTCAAAGTTAGCAAAATCGCATTCCAACTTCCATCCGATTTCAAGTGCTTCCAAGCATTGATTCTTGTTCCTGAGGTATAGTAGGGTAAGAATGGATCATTATCCATGGCCAAAACATGCTGAATCGTGCCATTCATAAGCATCCATTTTCATATTTTATTGAAATCGTATTTTGCATTTTACTTTGTTTTCATGATATTTAACCATGCTAATATGTTCATGAAGTTTGTTAGAACATGTTTGGTTCATCCTCCACAAGTTTTGACGTATAAATCACTAGATGCCATTGTTAGGGCATGAACTTAGTGAAGATTCAGTTTCCACGATACAGGATGTTTTAGGACAAAAAAACCTTACCATCGTGATCGTAGGGTCCTATATAGTCAATCTGGGATTTTACTTTTCATAAATTGATGCATTTTACAGGTTTTTGATGATTGATGCCAATCGGAGAAGATGACCGGAGCACCGTTCCGATGCTTCTGACTTAGAAGCTTATAACCCTTACCTATTTATGGGTTTAGAAGGATGAATGGATGTATCACCACCCCAGCGGTTCCCCTTGCGCGCACTATGTCATTCTCTCTATCAGGTCGTAGGCTCAAACCCCACCTTTTGCTATTTTTTTCATTATTTGCCTTGCAGGTTTCCAGATCTCCAGAAGTCACGCCCCAGAAGCTGGCTTCTGGATCCTTTCCAGCGCCAGAAGTGCCAACTTTTGGGCATTCCCAGCACTAGGAGCTCCACACGGGCCTGGCGAATGCTAACCGGGCCTCTCCAGTAGAGAATACTCCGAGCTGGATGGCCCGAAGAAAAGTCCCCGCTCCGCCACGGATGCCCTGGATCGAGTCTCCAAAAGCTCCACACGGACCCTTTCCAACATCAGAACCCTAGAAGCTCCGACACGGCGCCCAAGATCGGACCCGAAGCTCCAGCTTCTAGGTGCCTCCAGCAATGGAACCTCCAGAAGCTCCAGCTTCTGGGATAGCTTCTGCCAGAAGCTCTCTTTTGCCTTGTTTTGTGCTTTTTTTTCTTCATATTTTGCTTATTTTCTTTTTTTAATAATTAATTAATTTAATTACTAATTAGGTTAACTAATTTAGGATTAATTAGATAACTTTCACTAATATTTTCTTTTATCTAATTTAATTCATTAATTTAGGTTAGCATTCACTAATAATTATTTTTTAATTAATTAATTAAAATCAACTAGAACTAGGTTGTTTTTTTCACATAAACTCTAATTTTCAAAAATACCAAAAATATTAGGACTAGTTTTTCTTTCTTGCTATTTTTTTTCTTGCACTTTAAATTCTAGAAAGGATGTATAGGTTGCAAGCTTTTTATCATGTAATAGCGTATGATTTTACTTTCCGCACTTTATTTTCTGCACTTTACTTTCCGCACCTCCTATTATGTATCTGCCCCAAAGCCATGTAATAACGTATGACCCTTTATATTTCCGCAATTTACTTTCTGCACCTATTAAACTGTTAGTAATTAGGCGTGTATGGCAAGATAAAATCAACATAGATCACTAATAACAAGATAAAATATCTGAAAACGATACACTCTTCTCATACATGCACCCCCTAGGGTATTCTCTCCCGTTGCCTTATAAATGGTCAAGTCCCTCGAACGTGGGGTATCTTAGCATGGTTGCCTACAAAATATCATCACAGTCCCTTCGAATTAAAAGATCATAGTCCCTCAATGTTGCCTAAACGAATACATGATCTAGTCCCTCGGTTATTGCCTACGAAAAGTGATGATCGTCCCTACGAATGTGCTAGGATACTTCTACAAGTTGGCTTCTATGACCATCCGATGTCCCTTCGAATGTCCCTTTACATCCAACGAATAAGGTTACCTATCAAACAATGGTATAGATAGCTTTATTCTAAAGGAAAGAAAAATAACACGGAAACGACCGTTCTGAGTAGGTAATAAGTCTCTTTTGCTTGCTCAATTAAAACATTCTTTTCACACCTCACATTTTCAAAACTTTTCCATTACTCATAACCAACTCCATTACTCAGAATCTAACGAAGGCCTTTTCCTGTTCTTTTCGCCTAACCATAATTGGATAAAAGAAAAGTCGGTGGCGACTCTTGCTATCCGCAACATTTGCGATCAAACGCAAAACAAACAAGTCAGTTCTCCCACCGTGTTACAGAACTGTCGACTCTGTTGGGGAAAATAAAGAGAGTTTACCTTAGGGTCTTTAGAACACTTTATTGCTTTCTGTTTGACTTGTATGCTTTACTTTTAAGGGTTGCTTGGGTGTTATACTTGTGGGGGATCCTACACCCGGATCCAGGTTTCCTTAGGTATGTAGCAATAAATCGTCGCGACCTTTAGGCGTATACCGAAACCGCCAACATGATGGCTACGTTAGTGCGACACTTTGGATGTACCGATGCTCCTCATGTCTAGTTGAGGAAAGTATTTGGCGTCTGCGTGGTGTCATCAACACTAACTCAACTTTTAGAACCCTAATTGACCCATCTTGGCCATTAGAAGGTAGTGAGACGGCCGACTTCGGTCTAGACTGAGGTTGGTTGATACTCGATGCTACGCTCATTAAGATTCGACTTTCGGGATGTTTCGATCGACCACTTGGTAGTCGTATTAAAATAAAGCCTACGAGAAAGATCAATCATATAAGATTCCTAGAACCCGATTACTATTATAGGACAGGTTGAACCCACTCAAACTTTGGTAGGGTAGACACCTATACCTCATGCAAGCCTTAAACCTAGGGCTATTGTGTGATTTGCTTGTGCTTGCTATTTGCTTAAACATGACATCATGACATCATAACATTGCATCATCATATCATTGCTAACTATTTCAAGGACCTAGGAATTTATCTTTGCTTGTTTTGTAGGGATCATGGCTTCTAGAAAGACTATCTGAATCAACTTCATGGGTATACCTTCTCAACTCAAAGAATTTGTTTAAGAAATTCCTGATCATGCTCAGTTCATCAAAAGACATGGTTATATGCTTGACTTGGTTATCTCCGGTTTTGAAGAAGATATGATGCACATCGTATTCCAGTTCTTCGATCCGAAACATCACTACTTTACATTTCCAAATTATCAGTTGGTTCCTACCTTGGAAGAGTTCTCTAAGCTACTTGGGATACCTATCCTTGATCAGATACCATTCACCAGTTCAGAAAAAGTTCCGAAGTACAAAGACATCACATCAGCGTTACATCTAAAGCAATCAGACATTGGAGCCAATTGGGAAACAAGAAGCAGAATTAAGAGTTTGCTTGCGAAATTCCTGATAAAGAAAGCTCGAGAATTCCTCAAAGCTATGAGTTTCCATGCATTCAAAGACATTTTGGCCTTACTAATCTATGGTTTGGTGTTATTTCCTAATCCAGATCAGTTCATAGACGTGAACGCCATCAAGATATTCCTCACTCGTAATCCTGTGCCTACCTTACTTGGAGACATCCTACATTCTCTCCACACTCGTACCATCAAACGATAAGGAACTCTCGTGTGTTGCATACCGTTACTTTCCTGGTGGTTTATTTCGCACCTTCCTCAATCAATAATGAAGAACGAGCAAATATTGAAGTGGTCTTAAAGGCTGATGTCACTTTCTCATTCAGATATTCGTTGGTGTTTCCTTTCTCAAAAGGACTTCATCTTCATTGAGCGTTGTGGGGAATTCCCTAATGTACCACTCCTTGGCATAAGGGGAGGTATCACTTACAACCCTTCTCTAGCTCTACTTCAGTTTGGTTATGCTCGAAGAGATGGTCCTCATGATATGCTTCTCCAAGACATTGTATTTGACTACAACAACGATCTCCAGAATTACCGTCGAAGATTTGTGCACACTTGGGGCATGGTAAATAAGAGTGATACCAAGACTTTGGGACATAAAAATTCCATTCCTTAGGAACCTTACCTCAGATGGGTGTGAGCTCGAGCTCAAAACCTCATGATGCCATTTACACCTGTGCTACCAGTGATCATGGAACCTGTTGCTATAGGTGACGAACTCTATACCGTTCACCATCCAGACATGCTTACTGATCTTGAAGACTTGAGGAGATCTTGGATTCAGCTTAAAGAAGAAAGGGATACGTTCGAAGCTCAGTGATATGCAAGCGAGAAGAAGGTACTAGATTTGACAAAGCTACTTCACGAGGAGCGAAACATCAACACCTACTTCAACACAAAGAGGAAGCACCCATGGGAGACCTAAAGCTCTAGGAATTTATTCTTTATTTGTTTAAAACTCTATTTTGTACTCGCTAAAAGAGAAGCTAATAAAAATTTGTTCGTGCTTGTTTAACAAATTTGAATTCCTAAGGTCCTTGAAAACATTGCATTCCACTGCATAAACATCGCATATCATGGCATGACATTTCATAACAGGTACATTGAAGACCAGTTTTCTTATTCTCTCACTGTTTATTTGAGCAGAAATGGCTCTTGAATAGACTGTCAAAGATCTCCAGGCTCAGAATGCTCAATTCTAGAAGATGTTCACCAACTTGTTCTAAGGCGAGAAGGACCTGAAGAAACTCATCACCAGAAAGAAGAAGACCATCGGTATCCTCAACATGGGAAGAAATCACAAGGGTCTAGCTAGGGTAGTCAGCCGGTTTGAAATCTCAGACAAGAGCGGTGAAATTGAGGGAAGTGTCAAGAACATCGAAGGAAGCCGTCATGGGTCTGAAAACGAAGATGAAGACTGTGTGAGCGAGCAGTATCCTCCTGATGATGACAAGTACAAGCAACTTGAAGACCTTCTAAATGCTGTGGAAAATCTGAAAATGTCCGGGCTGAATTTTGATGATCTAAGTCTTGTCCCTGGTGTGGTAATTCCCCGCAAGTTCAAAGTTCCTACTTTTGCCAAGTATGATGGCATCTCTTGTCCAAAGCTGCATCTGAAGTCCTATGTTCAGAATATCCATCCTAATACTGAAGACAGGAAACTGTGGATCCATTTCTTCCAAGAGAGTTTATTTGGAACTCAGTTGGACTGGTATTATCCGCTAGAGAGTACCCATATTCACACATGGAATGACTTAGCAGATGCTTTCTACAAGCAATGCCAGTACAACGCCGAATTAGCACCCACCCACATGCAACTGCAGAACATGTCTATGGGTAGTGATGAGAAGTTCAAAGAATATGCTCAGAAATGGAGAGATCTAGCAGGCAGAGTTCAACCACCCTTGTCCAATAGGGAGTTGGTTGATATGTTCATGGGAACACTGACAGGCCTATTTTTTAATCATCTGATTTGAAACTCTTCAGACGGGTTCACCGAGATGATATTAACAGGTGAATGCATCGAAGCTGGAATCAAGAGTGGGAAAATACAGGTAGAATCATCTTTAAATGCTGCGAAGAGATCTTTTGGTGGTAAGAAAGAAGCCAGTGCTGTATATGGTCAGAAAAGTCGTGACAAAGCTGATCATACTCAATCTGTGGGGGAAGTTGTGATCTCCAATCCTACACCAGCGCAACCTCAACGAGACAACGCGCGTAACCAGAATGCACCACGAAGACAGTTTACAAAGATCAACATGCCATTGTCACAAGCATTGCAACACATGTTGAAAGCAGAGCTGATTACTTTGAGGGATCCTCCTCAATACGTCAACACTTCCTCTCCAAAGTATAATCCTAATGCAAGGTGTGCATACCACTCTAACAGCCCAGGACACGACACCAACAACTGTTGGGCCCTGAAGAACAAGATTCAAGACATGATTGAAGCGAGAGAAATTGAATTTAACCCTCCTGTCGAAACTCCAAATGTGATCAACGCGTCAATGTCTGATCATGGTAAAAGTTCCAATGCTATTGACAAAGACTCCTATGTTTATGATGTGAACAGGCTGAATATTTCTCTGATGACTGTCAAGAAAGACCTGTTGCAAGCCGGTGTGTTTCTAGGATGCCCGAATGATTGTCGTTGGTGTGCATCTGAATCTGACGGATGTGCTTGGTTGAGAAGGCGTATTCAACGCATGATGGATAATCGCGAAGTACTATTTCTGAAACCTCCATCTGTGGAGAATCTGTGCGAAGACATTTCTGAGAATCTAAAGATTGAAGACGTAAGCGAAGACGTACCAGAAATCTAGGATACCTTGGGCCAACCAAGTGGAAAGTTCGATTTCATGGTGAAGTATACCGTTCCTGAAAGCTACAAAATTCCTATTGAAGACGTCAAGGCAACCAGATGGGGAGACAATTTCCCAGAAGACTATGCTGATGTGAACACAATAAGGATCACCTCTGTCGATCCCGCACCTAGAGTGGCACCTCTCATCATCACTTCTCCCAGACCAGTTCTATATTCCACTAACAAAGCTATACCTTGGAACTATGGAGCTGAAGTTTACTATCATGGCGTCAAGCAAGAGGGAAAGAACCAGTAACTTATCCTGCTCATACAGAAGTACCAAAGGAAGTTGCTAAAGACACCTCCAGGCAAGAAATGGAGGAAATTCTAAAGATCATCAAAAAGAGTGACTACAATGTTGTGGAACAGTTGGGATAAACTCCGTCCGAAATATCCATGCTAGCTCTGCTATTGTGCTCTGAGGCTCATGCTAAAGCATTGGTAAAGTTTCTGAAGAATGCTCACATACCGCAAGCCACTACTGCTGATCAATTCGAAGGTTGTATTGCTAGCTTGACCGTCAACAATGGTTTAGGCTTCTCTGATACTGATTTAACTCCTACCGGAAGGAAACACAACAAATACTTGCACATCTCCATTGAATGCAAGGGCACTACATTGTCTCACGTGTTGGTGGATACTGGTTCTGCTCTGAATGTTATGCCGAAGAGCGCTTTTGACCGACTTAATGTTGAAGGAGTGGTCTTGAAACCCAGCGACATGATCGTAAGAGCTTTTGATGGTTCTAAATGAATAGTACTTGGAGAGCTCATCCTGCTAGTTAAAGTCGGTTCCTAGACTTTTGACTCTACTTTCTTTGTCATTGACATCCGTCCAACTTACTCTTGCCTACTTGAACGGCCTTGGATACATGGGGAAAGCGCTGTTACCTCTACCCTACATCAGAAGCTGAAATACCCAGTGAAGGGGAAGATAGTTACGGTATGCGGTGAGGAAGAATAAATGGTAACTAGAAGTTACTAGAGTTCCACCGAAGATGGCCTCACTGAAAGACACCCAAGCTGCAGTGGAAGAAAGAGGTTATACTATTTGGGGCCAGCTCCCTGATCTTCCTTTCAAATCCGACAAGACTGGTTTTGGTTTCACTATCAAAGGTCAGAAGATGATACGCCGCAAACGTGCCGACAAACTTCCTTTCCACATCAGCAAAAGCGGAGTCCACGCTATAGAGGACGACGACAGCGACTGCAACATCAACAATTGGATCTTCCCAACTCCAGACAATGGACTCAGCAATTGGAAGACCGAAGACGTCATACCAATCTCCTTTAGACAGGAGTAATTGCTTTTTGGTTTTCTGTGAACAATAAACTTAAAAGCTTAATGCCTTGCCCGGGGCATCACGGCTTGTTTGTGAGGGTTATTATTTGTCATTTGCATATTTTCATTCAATAAAATCATTGGACTTTTGCATTCAAATACTTTTCTCTTTCCTTTCTTTTACTTTATTACCCCTTCAAAAAGCTATGTGTTCTTACACACACCCACATGGTACACTGCAGATTCACTATGAATCTCGTTGATAACAACTTTGCTATTGCTAAATATGACTTCGATAATCCGATCTACCAAGCCGAAGACGAAGGTGAGGAAGATTGTGAAGTGCCAGGAGAACTTGTCAGACTAATACAGCAAGAAGAACGGGTCATACAGCCGCACGAAGAGCTAGTCAAGGTCGTGAATCTCGGTACTGATGAAGACAGAAAATAAATCAAGATAGGAGCGGATCTTGAGAACAGTGTCAAGAAGAGATTGGTCCAGATGCTGCGGGACTATATCGAGATTTTTGCTTGGTCCTATGAAGACATGCTAGGTTTAGATATTGACATTATGGTACACCGACTACCAACAAAAGAAGGTCTTCTCCCTGTGAAGTAGAAGGTCCATCGTATGCGTCCTAAGATGTCAGAGAAAATCAAAGCCGAAGTTATGAAGCAGTTCAATGCCGGTTTCCTAGCTGTTACTTCTTATCCACAGTGGGTTGCTAACATAGTGCCCATACCTAAGAAAGACGGTAAAGTGCGGATGTGTGTGGACTACAGAGATCTGAATAGAGCGATTCCGAAAGACGATTTTCCACTTTCTCATATTGATGTTCTGGTTGACAACACTGCTCAACATAAAGTTTTCTCCTTCATGGATGGTTTCTCCGGTTACAATCAGATCAAAATAGCTCCTGAAGACATGGAAAAGACTACTTTCGTTACACAGTGGGGCACATTCTGTTACAAAGTCATCTCGTTTGCTCTGAAGAACACTGGCACCACATATCAACGTGCCATGGTGGCATTGCTCCATGACATGATTCATCACGAGATAGAGGTCTACGTCGACGACATGATAGCTCGATCACAGACTGAAGGGGAACATCTCAATCACTTACGAAAACTATTCGATAGACTGAAGAAGTACAAACTAAGACTTAATCCCAATAAATGCACCTTTGGAGTTAGATCCGGTAAACTCTTGGGATTTGTTGTTAGTGGTAAAGGTATTGAAGTTGACCCCGCCAAGGTTAAAGCTATTCAAGAAATGCCAGCTCCCCGCACCGAGAAGGAAGTCAGAGGTTTTCTAGGACGATTAAACCACATTGCCAGATTCATTGCACATCTAACCGCTACTTGTGAGCCAATCTTCAAGTTACTGAAGAAAGATCAAGTAGTGGAATGGAACGACGATTGCCAGACAACTTTTGACAAAATCAAGGAGTACCTACAAAATCCTCCTATCTTGATGCCACCTACCAAAGGAAGACCTCTTATCATGTACTTGACAGTATTAGAGAACTCAATAGGGTGTGTGTTGGGGAAACATGACGAGTCTGGTCGAAAAGAGTATGCAATATACTACCTTAGCAAAAGGTTTACCGATTGTGAAACAAGATACTTACAGCTTGAGAAAACTTGCAGCGCTTTGGCTTGGGCTGCTCGCCGACTAAGATAGTATAAGTTGATTCACACTACCTTGTTGATCTCTAAGATGGATTCGATAAAATACATATTCGAGAAACCTGCTCTCTCTAGAAGAATAGCAAGATGGCAAATAATCTTGACCGAATACGACATCCAGTATACTACTCAAAAAGCGATCAAAGGAAGTGTAGTAGCCGATCATTTGGCTCATCAAGCCATAGATGACTATCAATCTATGTAGTTCGAGTTTCCAGACGAAGATGTTTTGCTAGTTACTGATTGCGAAGAACTAGGACCAGACGAAGGACCTGAACCGGGATCCCGATGGACCATGGTCTTCGATGGAGCCTCAAACGCACTTGGCAATGGCATTGGTGCCATCATTACGTCTCCTACAGGCGGACACACGCCTTTCACCGCTCGACTTTGTTTCAATTACACTAACAACATGGCCGAATACGAAGCGTGCATCATGGGTATCAAAGCTGCTATTGACTTAAGAATCAAATTCTTGCAAGTGTATGGAGACTCAGCTTTAGTGATCAGTCAGATTAAAGGCGATTGGGATACGAAGCATCCGAATCTCATTCCATATCGGGAGCATGTGTTGAGTCTGATCCCTTACTTCGAAGAAATCATTTTCGATCACATTCCACGAGAATAGAATCAGTTGGCCGACGCATTAGCTACCATGTCGTCGATGTTCAATGTTAGATGGGACAACGAAGCTCCCCAAATCATTATCGAAAAGTTTGACGAACCAGCGTACTGTTGTCATCTTGATATAGAGGAGAAACCTTGGTTCTACGAAGTGAAGAGGTATCTTGAGACTCAGGAATGTCCCGCAGGGGCATCTGTCAATGACAAGAAATTCTTAAGAAGATTTGCTTCCAAATTCTTTCTCAGCAACGACATCTTATACAAGCGCAATCACAATTTGTGCTTACTCCGCTGTGTAGACCAGAAGACAGCAGAACAAATTATGGAAGAGTTACATGAAGGCGCATTCGGTACCCACTCCAGTGGACATGCAATGGCTTAGAAGATTCTAAGAGCAGGTTACTATTGGTCCACCATGGAAGCTGATTGCCACCGCTATGCTCGGTCTTGTCACAAATGCCAGATATACGCAGACAAAGTGCATGTACCTCCAGTACCGTTGAATGTTCTGACTGCTCTCTGGCCTTTCGCAATGTGGGGCATTGATATGATTGGAGAGATCAAACCTACCGCTTCCAATGGACACCGTTTCATCCTTGTTTCAATTGACTACTTTACCAAATGGGTAGAAGCAGCCTCGTTCGCATCCGTTACCAAGAATGTTGTGGCTCGATTCATAAAGCATAATCTCATCTGCCGGTACGGCGTCCCCGAAAGGATTATCACAGACAATGGTACCAATCTCAATAACAAAATGATCACCGAACTCTGCACGCAATTCAAGATCAAGCATCACAACTCTTCTCCATATCGGCCTAAAATAAACGGCGTAGTGGAAGTCGCCAACAAGAATCTCAAGAAGATCATACAAAAAATGACAGTAACCTATAAGGATTGGCATGAGATGTTGCTATTTGCGCTCCACGGTTACCACATCACAGTGCGAACATCTACAAGGGCAACCCCCTTCTCTCTCGTATACGGTATGGAAGCAGTCCTACCAATTGAGGTTCAGATACCCTCAACCAGAGTCCTCCAGGACGCAGAGCTAGGCAAAGACGAATGGGTCTAGACTCGCCTTGACTGGATCAACTTGATTGAAGAAAAATGGCTTGCATCCATCTGCCACGGACAAATCTATCAGAAGCGAATGATCAGAGCATTCAACAAGAAACTCAAGCATCGAGTCTACCAAGTCGGTGATCTAGTAGTCAAGCGCATCATCCTTCCACAAGGTGATCCTAGGGGAAAATGGACTCCCACCTACGAGGGACCATTTGTAGTCAAAACAGTATTTTCCGGTGGAGCTATGATACTTAGCACCATGGAAGGAGAATACTTTCCACACCCTGTGAACGCTGACATAGTAAAAAAATACTACGCATAAACAAGACCCGCTAGGTCGATTGACTTAGGCAAAAGCAAGGGCATCGTGGCGAACCAAAAGGTTCGGGAAAAAGTTAAGGATATATACACAAAAATGTACACCCGGTAAGTCGAAAACCTGCAAAGGCGGCTTGGGCAAAAAAGGGTATCCCGGTAGACTGAAAACCCGAAAGGGCGGTCTAGGCAAAAGTTAGGGATTTAAGCGTACGACTATGTCTCGTCCATGTCACCTGTTTACAGACCATGCTACTATCAGCTTCAAGATTCAAACGGCACGGATCAGTGCAATCACTTTCTTCTGACAGCAAGGAGATGAGATAGTCGAAAGACATATGACCAATAGAATAGTTGAAACTCGACAAGATTATTTCCGCATAGCTTTTTACTATTCTGACAATTTCCTCTTACTAGGATATTCATCTCTTGTGTACAAACTGCTTGACCATAGGCCATTTTTTAAAATTAATGCAAATTCCCTTTTTACAGTGTTAATTTTATTGTTGTTTGCATAAAGTCCAATGTTTGCTTTGAATGATTATTTGCATCTGACAGTAAACACCCGTTCACAAACATATGAAAGGTGAACAGTAACAAGTGATTACTACAAGCTCTAGGAATTGAGATGACGGCCAAAGTCACCAATGCATCCCCACAGAGTCATTTTCACAGGAAATGCATCTGCAGGATTATCAATCCCCACAGAGCCATCGCTCTCCCTACAGAGACAAATCTTCTCCGACGAAAGTACTAGTCTCCTCCCAACAGTGTTCCAACACTCTCAACTTCATCACGTTAGTCCCCGAACAGTGATCCTATCAAACTTCATCATGTTAGTCCCCGAGCAGTGATCCTATCAGTTTCATCAGCTTTAATGATCCTATCAACCTCATCACATTAGCCCCCGAGCAGTGATCCTATCAGCTTCATCGAGCTTTAAACTTCATCACATTATTCCCCGAGCCGTGATCCTATCAGCTACATCAGCTACAAGCCTCATCAGCTTTACCGATCCTATCAGATTCATCACCTCAAGTGGTCCTATCAGATTCATCACCTCAAGTGATCATATTAGATTCATCACCTCAAATGATCCCTATCCACCTCGTCAAGCTTTAATGACCCTATCGGCGTCACCAAGCCATGTTCAGTCTCTAGGCAGTAATAGATTATGACAGTTCACGTCATCCCCAGCAAAGGCCTATGCACAAGATCCCCAGCCGAACAGTTCTCAACCATGGCTATTCTTTTAGGCAACATCAATATCCAGCCTCAAGATTTGGTCAAATAGTGCATCGGAGGAATCAAAAGCATCTCTTTTTCTCCCCAGTCAAGGTTTCCAATAAACCCATCTCCAAGCGAACATCAGAAATCTCCAGCAGAACATTCCTATCTTCTTCAAGATGGATATGTTTTGAAATACCACAACATCTACATTCATACATCTACATAAAAGCCATAACATATGCATACATCATAGTAATATTGTCATACACTTGCATGCATCATAATCTGCATAGGACTAACGATATCCTGTCAAGATTTTATCTCCCCAACAGGTAAAAAGTCATTTTCCAAGCATAAGGTCAAAGATTAATGCCCGAAACAAGACGGGAGAACTATCTGAGAGACCACACAATTATTTCCAGGCAATAGATTATGGATTAACATCCGAAGCAAGACGGGAAAACTATCCGCATCCTGCCAAGTATTCATCTCAGAAATAGCCAAGACGAATGTTTATTCTGACTCTCTCTTATTATAAACCGCCTCGGATGGCATCCTTAAGCCCATCTCTGATCTCTCTTCTATTCAAAAGACAAATACAGAGTCTAGCGTACGACTCACTCTCCAGTATCAACTTCTCCAAATGGAATCTGTAAGCCCATTCCAGCTCATCATCAACTGACGATCCTATTCCATACAACAGCGAGTGCAAATTTTCAAGTGTACTCGAGTGTTCAATCATCTTCTACCTACAGGTCACAAAAGGCAAGCATGCCAATCTAACCCTTCTGGTACAAGAAGATTGAACAGGGGCAACTGTTATACCCAAAATTTTCCCTCGTACTTCTCAAGATAATTCACATCTCAATTCTCAAGGATTTCATAAGGGTTGACCAGGCAAACCCTCTCCTAAGCAATCAATACAAGCTAGGGTTTTGCCATTCTCAAGTCAAGATGGACTTCTAATGCTTCAAGTGGTCATCATACCTCATCCTATGTTCCAAGGGATCACTATGTCAAGTTTCAAGTCTCACAAATCAAATTTGCTCATCCAATTGCTCAGATAGCTAAAAATCAACTATGTTAGACAAAAAGTCAACTGTGGTCAACATACAGTCAAACTTCATAATTTTTGGTCAACATCAATATTTTGAAGTCATATTCATTATTTGATCAAAAGTTGATCATGATTCATCAAGAAAAGCCAAGATCTGATCAAAAGTCAAAGTTTCCAAATTAGGGCTTCTCTAGACAAAAGTCAACAAAACTTTGACCAAGCATAACTTTCACATGCTTCATCAAAAATTTCTACACCAAAGCTCATTTTGAAGAGAATTCAATTCTCTACAACTTCATGTCTCACAAGCTTGGGCAAAAAATGCTTCATTTGCAAAATATGAATCAAGACATTATAGGTCCTTCTAGAAAAGTCAACAAAAGTCATCTTTTTGCAAAGAAGTTTCCATGAGGATGGAAACTCCAATGAAGATGAAACCAAAAAGGATGTTTAGAAGACATCTTGAGCTTTCTAAAAAGTCCAAGAATACCCAAACATGTTGAAAATTGAACAAGATACAAATTGTGCAAGTTGAGCATTTTTGAGGAGGTGCATGAAGAAAAATACGTAACAAAAGCCAAAAATTTCCAAATGGGCCTAAGATTTTATGATTTAAACTTGATCATGAGATTATCCATGACCACTATGCTGCATGCCACGCCCTCTATCTTTTTATTTATTTTTGAATTAAAATAGCTTAAATTCAAATTTAATTAAATAAAATGCAAAAATAAAAGATAAGGCAAGTTGGGTTGGATATTTGCATGGCTTGGGGTCCAAGATAGCTCATTACAAGCTGTCAATTTCGTGCAAGAAGATTGAGGAAGAGATTGATCAAGATTGGAAAGATTTTGTGCAAATTTTCAAATCAAATATTCTCCATTTAAGGAGAATATTTTCTCTTAATGCCTTGACCTAATTCTACTCTCCTATATATACCTAGCACTCTTACAAGACAAGAGCTCCTTTAGACATCTCTTATGCGTGCAGCCAAGCTTCTCACAAACCCTAAAAATTCTTAAAATTTTCTCAAAGTTGGCAAAATCGTATTCCAACTTCCAGCCGGTTTCAAGTGCTTCCAAGCATTGATTCTTGTTCCTGAGGTATAGTTGGGTAAGAATGGATCATTATCCATGGCTAAAACATGTTGAATCATGCCATTCATAAGCATCTGTTTGCATATTTCCTTGAAATCGTATTTTGCATTTTACTTTATTTTCATGATATTTAACCATGCTAATATGTTCATGAAGTTTGTTAGAACAGGTTTGATCCATCCTCCACAAGTTTTGACGTATAAATCACTAGATGCCACTGTTAGGGCATGAACTTAGTGAAGATTCAGTTTCCACGATACAGGCTGTTTTAGGACAAACAAACCTTACCATCGTGATCATAGGGTCCTATATAATCAATCTGGGCTTTTAATTTTCATAAATTGATGCATTTTACAGGTTTTTGATGATTGATGCCAATCGGAGAAGATGACCGGAGCACCATTTTGGTGCTTTTGACTTAGAAGCTTATAACCCTTACCTATTTATGGGTTCAGAAGGATGAACGGATGTATCACCGCCCCAGCGGTTCCCCTTGCACGCACTATGTCATTCTCTATCAGGTCTTGTGTTCAAACCCCACCTTTTGCTACTTTTTTTCATTATTTGCCTTGCAGGATTCCAGATCTCCAGTAGTCACGCCCCAGAAACTCCAGCGTTTGGATCCTTTCCAGCGCCAGAAGTGCCAACTTCTGGGCATTCCCAGCACCAGGAGCTCCATCTTCTAGGCCTCACCAATGCCAAAAGTGCTAACTTCTGGGCCTCTCCCAGCGCGGCATACTCCAGAAGCTCCAGCTTCTGGATAGCCCTATAAGAGAAGTCCCCAGAAGCTCCATCTTCTAGACGCCCCAGATCTAGAGTCTCTAGAAGCTCCGACACGGATCCTTTCGACATCGAACCCCGGCTCCAACCGGCGCCTCGACATCGAACCCTAGAAGCTCCGACACGGGTGCCTCGAACGGAACCTCCAGAAGCTCCAGCTTTTGGGATAGCTTCTGCCAGAAGCTCTCTTTTGCCTTGTTTTGTGCTTTTCTTCTTCTTCTTCTTCTTCATATTTTCCTTTTTTTTTTAATAATTAATTAATTTAATTAGTAATTAGGTTAACTAATTTAGGATTAATTAGATAACTTTCACTAATATTTTTTTTATCTAATTTAATTAATTAATTTAGGTTAGCATTCACTAATAATTCTTTTTTAATTAATTAATTAAAATCAACTAGAACTAGGTTGTTTTTTCATATAAACTCTAATTTTCAAAAATACCAAAAATATTAGGACTAGTTTTTCTTTCTTGCTATTTTTTTTCTTGCACTTTAAATTCTAGAAAGGATGTATAGGTTGCAAGTTTTTTATCATGTAATAGCGTAGGATTTTACTTTCCGCACTTTACTTTCCGCACCTCCTATTATGTATCTGCCCCAAAGCCATGTAATAGCGCAGGACCCTTTATATTTCCGCAATTTACTTTTTGCACCTATTAAACTGTTAGTAATTAGACGTGTATGGTAAGATAAAATCAACATAGATCACTAATCACAAGATAAAATATCTGAAAACGATACACTCTTCTCACACATGCACCCCCTAGGTAATTCTCTCTCGTTGCCTTATAAATGGTCAAGTCCCTCGAACGTGGGGGTATCTTAGCACGGTTGCCTACGAAATATCATCACATTCCCTTCGACTTAAAAGATCATAGTTCCTTAATGTTGCCTAAACCAATACATGATCTAGTCCCTCGGTTATTGCCTACGAAAAGTGATGATCGTCCCTACGAATGTGCTAGGATACTCCTACAAGTTGCCTTCTATGACCATCCGATGTCCCTTCGAATGTCCCTTTACATCCAAAAAATAAGGTTACCTATCAACCAATGGTATGGGTAGCTTTATTCTAAAGGAAAGCAAAATAACACGGAAACGACCGTTCTGAGTAGGTAATAAGTCTCTTTTGCTTGCTCAATTAAAACATTCTTTTCACACCTCACATTTTCAAAACCTTTCAAAACACTTTGTATACATTCCAGCGTGAATCATTACAAAGTCTTTTTCAAAACAAAACATTTCCAAACACTTCGTATACATTCCAGCGTGAATAATTATGAAGTCAAAGCGAAATGCCTTTTCAAAAATCTTTTCAAACACACACAAAAAAAGCAATTTAAAGTGAGCTAAAGCAATTAAGAGCCCGTAGATAACTACAGATGGAACGGGTGCTAATACCTTCCCTTTTCATAACCAACTCCCTTACTCAGAATCTAACGAAGGTGTTTTCCTGTTCCTTTCGCCTTCCCTTAATTGGATAAAAGAAAAGTCGGTGGCGACTCTTGCTATCCGCAACATTTGCGATCAAACGTAAAACAAACAAGTCAGTTCTTCCACCGTGTTACAGTTCAAATCGGGGCAAGATATTGGAGCATCGCCATCGCTGCCGCTGTGAGGCGATTTCCGGCGCGACTACGATTCCAATTCCCCACCGCCTTTCGTCATTTTCAACCCAGAACACCGATCGTGAGAGAGAACATGCACGGGGGTGACAGATCGTGCCACCAGAACGATGATGAGACTAGCAGAACGAGAACGCCCGAGAGAGTAAGGCAAAGAGAGAACCAACGACGACCAAGCTTTCTTCTCCGGCGAGGAGAACTTAGAGCATCATGATTTAGAGAGAGAGTGGAAATCGTATCAGAGAGAGATATGGGAATTATGGTTTTTTTATTATTTTATTTTTTATGTTAATATTGGATTTAATTATTATTAATCACTTGCTAATACGGTGGTGACACTTGTCACCACCCACTAATCCTGGGTTGTGGAGTATCATGCGAGCCAGCTCCCTGCCTTACCGTGCACCCTTGCAATTTTCACCCTTGATCATCATCAGGATTATCATTTCCTCATCATCCAACGATCAGTAGAAAATCTGGAGCTTCTCTTACCATCCAACGCGATTAGAAGTTGCTCTATGGTGTACCATCAGAATTATTGTTGTGCTGGATACCCTTTATTTGGGCCTGGATTCCTATCTTTGCTGGATTTATTTTCACAACCCCAGAATTGCTCCAAAAACAGGCCCATTCTAAACTCTTCTCTTTTATTTACTTGAGTCAATTATGCAATGAAATTTGGTTTGATGTATTAAATAATAATTAGTTTATGATAGTTTTTATTTGGAAATTTATCGATTAAACTATTAGTTGATTTTTTATCAAATAAAAAAGATCCACTCTAATAATTATTTAAAATTTTAATTGTATTGTGTGATAATTATTTATTTGCTCTTGCATGCTTGTACGATATATTCACGATTGCACACTTCACACATAATTATTTAGTTGGGAATGGGCATGACCATTATCACGAGGTTAATCAAAGCCCTTGTTGCTTTGGTTAACTATAACCCGGACAATTTGGTCCTTATACCAATTTTCCATGCACAAGGATTTCATAGTTGGGGATACGAGCACCTATCCTCACAAGATTAATTAAGTCCACATACTTAATTAATCATGACCTGATCCAACTTCTCTTGGTCCATATACCAAACTTCTTAAAACACTCTCAAATTAAATTAATTAATTGAATTTGTTTTCTAAATTGATTTTCTTAAAAAAAAAGAACATTTGGATGGGGTTCGTTTAAATTTTTAGATGGTAGCCTAATTATTTAAACAAAACTTGAAGTTTTTAGATTGTTAGATGATAGCCTAATAAGCTAAAAACTTCTATCCATATTGAAAAAAATACTTAGTGTAACGATATTCAGTTAAATTGTTGGATGATAGCCCGACGGTTTAATTGAATTTAAAGTATTTAGATCGTTGGATGATAGCCCAATGAGTTAAGTACTTTTATTCGCACACTTAATAAACGTGAACCTCGTTTCACCTCACCATTTTCATAATAAACTTTTTGGAATGAGAGATGATTGATCGATCTCACTCACCAGTTTCGAGTACTTGAATCATTAGATGATAGCCTAATGTTTCGTTACTTGTCATCCACAATTAAAATCAATTCAAACTCATCAAACCTTGTCCACGTGCAAGTCCATTTTTTCAAACTCACATCGCTCACACGCGAATTTCACTAGTGATGTCTTATCGTCCATGTACGATTAAGCTCCTATTTTCATAAATAAAATCAACCAACCAACACATGTTCTCGCAACTGAGGACTACGTAAGCTTTGACTTTCCCATCGCACTTGGAGAATACGTAGGCACGAGATTCTAACATCTTGGTGAGCACACTTTCAAAAAAATTAAAACATGTTTCTCTTTTCATTTCTCTTTTCGCACATAATAATTAGAAGATTGCAAATTTAATTTTTAAACACAAAAACACACTTAGAACTAAATGGGTCCCATCGAGTACGATGAATGTGAGGGATGCTAATACCTTCCCCTTGTATAACCGACTCCTGAACCCGCATCTCTTGGTCTCGAAGACCATTTCATTTCACATTTTCATTTCTTGGGTTTTATCTATATTTTCCCTTTCCTCATTAGGAATAAATAAATTTAGGTGGAAACTTCATTGTTTCATTATATCAAAATTTTTCGATGGCGTCAACAGTTTGGCGACTTCACTGGGGACAATTTTCTCAAGCGAGTCAACCCTAGTTTAGTTCTTCGCATGTTTGTGTGTTTATTATTTTACTTCGCTTTATTTCTTATATTTATGTTTACGTCATTTATTTCCTTATGGTTTATTATCCTATTGATATATTCATTGTGTGGGAGTTCTGAATGGGGTCATTGATACATAGATAAGCCCAATACACAGGCTTCTAGGTAACATTTAGGATAGAGGGGTTGCGTAGCCTAGGTCCTCTTGACTCCAATGTCTTGTGGACCGAAGCGAAGATTCCGGCTTAGAGTTGGTTGTTTTAAGGAGGTTGTTTCCCCGCATGATAGCGCAGGACATCAATTTCTAGACAAATGGCCTATAAGTCTAAGTTTTCTTTAAGATATCCAAACCTGGACTGACCGCTCAAATAAAGGATTTCGAGTATCCCTTTAAGAGTAGTTTCTTGGGGTATACTTTTACAAGTACTATCACCATGTAGGCCTCTCGCTTGATGATAATGTTTGTCAAAAGGGGATCTGAGACTCTGAGAAACATAGAAAAAACCTAGTACAATCCTATGTATGGGGTTATTGGGTAGAAAACTTAGAGCCACCCAATCATAGAGAGCTTACCTAAATAGGTTTTTTTGTTATCCATTTACCCATATCATTCCTGATTCATGTCTCTATGTACATGCTACAATCATTGTGTTGCATTCCACATGTGACATTTCATCCCATGAACATCATTATTTCATATAAAAAAATTATACAAAACAATACAAAAAAAATCATGCATTTGCGTTGCATCATCATGCATGCATTTCATCATCCAGATACTCATTACCCTCTTTTCATTCAAGCGATCAATAAAGCAAGTTGAATTCCCGACATCTGAAGAAAGATTGAGAACTTCGAACAAGAACATGTGCAGTGAGCTCCCAAGATTCATGCCCAAGCTCATGAAGATGCTTCAACAATACCATGCCCTGACAAGTGCCAAGACACAAGGGACATTCCAAAAAGCCCGACGAGAAAGCTCATCCCTGCAACTGATGGTCCCAAGGCCCTTTATCATTTCATCTAGCAATTTTCTTGTTTGTAATGTTTTGTTCTGCATTTGAACTGTGTCATTCTTAAAATCGTAATTTTAATAAAATGAGAATTGCATCCTTTGAATTAATCATGTCATTTTCTTGTTTTTACTTTCTTGCTATCACTCAAAAATTACAAAAAAACAACAATACTTCTTCCACCTCACCTTATTTTTGTTTAAGCAAACATTGGAGGGAGGATGATGGTAAACAAATACAAAATTTGTAACAGTATGCTTTCAAATCAGATTTTGCTAATGATGTATAGGAGTTGCTTCAAATCCCCAAATAGTGGAGATATAAGGAAGATAACCCCTCGTTAACCCCTTCGAGCCTAGAAGTAGGAGTTTCTTTTCTACAAACAGTTAAAACCCTCAATCTTAACCTAGGGAAGGGTAGAAGTTCAGTTAAAGTAATTGGTACATTCGATTTCCAAGAGAATCATGTCATCATGGATCATTCCAGATACCTTTACAAAGGTTCAACCATATCCACTTATCGTACACAATGTCGAAGAAGTGCAGAATTCAAAGATTACAATGGTTGTTCCTCAAAGAACCATCAATAAGGCAGTCACAACCATCAATTTCTCACATCAAATAAACAATTATCGCACAAGTTGTTCAAATACAAAAGTGATGAACCAAAAAAAGAAGAGAAAAAAGAATACAAAAAAGAAAGATCACCAAATATCTCAACAAACGAGCAAACTTGTGTAACTTCCAAAGAAGAGTAGGTGACTGCCACCTCAAAGAGTATTGGTTCTCAAGACATCACGTCGTCATTTTCAATTCCTCTTGGAAATTGAATCAATCAATTAACTGAACATAGGAACTGGAAAACATCACGAAGATTGGGTTGGGTACAAATCAAAATTTGAGCCTTATATCCTTTGTTTCTCAAAACCATGAACCAGACCTCGTTACAACATTCAAAAGACCTAATTGAAGCAAGGTTTCTTTTGAAAGCATACTACAACAAAGTTGCGTTAACCTTACTCCTCAGTATTTGCTAAATTTATTTGTCTTGATACCACGTTATCACATCGTGTTTTCACATCTTGAATTTTCAAATTTCTATTGCATCCTCATCAGGATTTATCCATTTGTTTACCGCAATTTCATTTTAATAAATGGTTTACTTTCAAAAGTTTGCATACTCATTAAAATTACCATTTTAATAAATGGATTCTCCTTTCTTAAACATATTGAGGCATCCTCACAATTATTTTTTCTCCCCAGCATGTCACCCTTTGGTACCTCCTGTGTAGACGTTTTTGCAATCACTTTGCATCATTCGCATTTTTTGGTATCTTAGGTCTAAAATTTGCGTATTATGATATTTAAGTCTCTTCACACCTATCGAGACGAAGATTTTCATCTTCATATCTCAGGTTGAAGAAACTTAAATAGGGGCATCTTTCATACCCCAATTTTTGACCTAAGATACCATTTCATATCATCACATATACATCATTACATCACTAACAATTTCAACACAAGATAGATGGTGTGTGCTCCTTAATCAAAATTAGGATTTTGATCAAAATTTTCATCAGTTCAAGATATGATCAATTAGGGTTTGAGTCTCCACTCACCTCAATTGATCTATATTCATCAATCATCAACATTTGATCTTCAAAGTTTCACCATTTCCTCAAGATCTATTTTGAATCGACCAGTTAGGGTTTTGATCGAGGATGGTGTATCATTGACTTTTTGCTCAATGAATGACCTAATTTCTTGGAGAATGATCTCAAAATCAAGAATTCAACTTCTTGACCTAATTTCTTTATTTAAAACATCTCAAATGTCATGGTTGATTCTTAGAGAAATTCTGAATCATTTGACAAAAAGTCAACTGTTCAGAATAGTCAAACTTTGACTTTTGGTCAACTTTTAGAAATTCAAATTTTTTCAATCATCAAAACATTTCATATTATCCATCATGATCATAAAAAATCAAAATGTTTGAAAAAGTAAACAAAAAGTCAAGAAATGAAATTTTTCTAACACTTAGAAAATTTTTCAAGTGTTTTAAACATGGTTTTTCACCATTTTCATGGCCATTTTTCACCTTGATCCATTTTGATTCAAGAAAAACTCAAATCATGAAAGTTGTAGATCTTGTTCCAAGATTTCCAAAATGTCTAATAACTTGCAAAAACATTTTGTGTAACTAGGGTTTTGAATTTGAAACATATTGGTCCATAACCATAATTTTAGGTCATTTTTTCACCAAGTTTTCAAGTCATTTTTGCATTTCTTCCTTCTAAAAGCCTTGTCACCACAAGAGATAGGCTTTGGCTTGAAAATATATGATGAGAATTATTTAGAGGAGGTTAATATCACTTGAGTGATTTAACCATGGTTTGCAAAATTAACCATGTGCATATATGGAAAAAGTTCCTTTCTTACCCCTTAAGACAACTTGCACAAATATTACAATCCTATCCTTGCCTTGCTCTTCAGTCCTCTTGGCCTATAAATAGAGGTCATTTCTTCATTCAAGATCACACCAAAGCATTTCTAAACAAGCTTTCTCACTTCTTTCTTCCTTTTCAAGTTTCAAGTTTCAAAATGAGAGAATTTGCAAATCTCCAAACCTTGCAAGTTCTAACCAATCTTTGGCTTCAAACACTCTCCAAATACCATTAGGAAGTTGTTAGAATCATCAAGCCATCACCAAAAGAAGCCAATCTCAGAAATCACTTTCCAACTCCATATATGAACATATTGAGCCTTCACTTCAAAAATCATCCATACACTTCATATGAATGATCCAAACACTTATACATGATATGTAACAAGATAATCATCAAAATCGAATCACACTCCAAGCAACTGCAGTTGGACTTGGTCAGAATATTCCAGGTTTTTTCAAACCAGTTTAAGCATTCAAACACCTTCCATAAGGTCCAGTGAAGCTGTAGCAATCATCAAACAACTTCTGGAAACACTCTAGCTTGGAATTCGATTTCAGTTCAACGAGGTAAGAACTCAAACTTCGAATTCTACGATTTACTCCTTCCAATTTAAAACTTGCTATGTCATCTTGTTTCTGCACCTATGAGGATCGTAAACCCTCAATCAATTGCATAATTTGTTGCACCTACACGATTTCATGATCAATTCTTAGAATTAGGGTTCATCTGGTTTCAAGCTACAATCTTCTTAGGCTTAAAATAAATGAAATTAATGATCACCATCGTGTTCCTGGAGTCAAAATGAGCAAGTTTCATTTTTACATCTTTTAATTTCATCAAGAAACAAGAAAGTTATGAATCCATGAAGATTGGAGGAAGAAGATGAAGTTACGCGCGTTTTTTATTTTTTTCTAAAAAATTCAAATTTTTTCGTTTTAATATATATTTAATGGTTGTTGTTTTATAAACGGATGAAACAGCCACCCCAGTGGCAGCCAGCGCGCTCTTAAATCACTTGCCATGCCTAAGGTCCAAGGTTCAAATACCCCTGAGACCTTTTATTTTTCCAAGTTTCACTTTTCTTCACATTTTCAACTCTTTCTCAAACTGATTTCATAACTTGTTTTTCATATATAATTAAATTAAGGCGTGTAAATAACAAGCCAAGCACATGGCTCAGTGGTAAAACTTTTCACTTCCAAGCCTATGGTCATGAGTTCAAACCTCCTTAGGACCAAAATAAATTTTTATCACTAGTTTTCTTCACATTTTTTTTATCAAACTTCAACATTTTCAAAAACCAATCAAAACTTCTCATTTTGAGATGATTTTTTTGCACACTTGTCATTTAATATATCTATTTTATGATTATGTCAAAAAATCCAAAAAATATTTTCTTTTCGATATATTTTTATTAGATTAAAAATAGACGTTTTTAAGTATTTTAAATACTTTTCAAAAATGTTTTCTTTCCGATTTTCAAATCTAATCTTTTTCCAAACCTTTTGTGAATATCTTTCACTTTTCAAAATGATTTCAAACCTTTCAAAAACATTTCAATTGACTTATGCACCTCTTTTTCATGATCGATTCGATTAATATTTGAGAATATAAACCAAATTAGGTTTTTTTCCTCAAATATCTTTCGAATTAAAAATCAAATTGATCATGGGACTCCCTTACGGTGTAAGTCTAAACCCTTTTATGTACATATTTATTTCCTTGTACATATCCACCCTTTTGTGTACATATTCAATTCCTTGTACATATTCAATCATCTTTGTAAATATTCAAGTATAACAAACTTCGTTCGTTTGTTTTTATCCACTTGTTTATACACCAATTCGATTGGTATTAAGAGGAGCATTATTCTCGGTGAAACTGCTCTTAAACCAGTAATCCTCCCTTAAGGTGTAAGTCTCACTCCACTCCTTTGTATATATCCAAGTATATTAGCTTATCAGCTTGTTTAAACACTTGTTTATATATTGCTTTCACATCCTTTGTACATATCCAAGTTCACTTGCTTATTTGCTTGTTTTATGCACTTGTTCATATATTTCC
This sequence comes from Vicia sativa, assembly GCA_021764765.1. Lineage (NCBI taxonomy): Eukaryota > Viridiplantae > Streptophyta > Magnoliopsida > Fabales > Fabaceae > Vicia > Vicia sativa. The sequence goes on along the minus strand of CM038794.1, from coordinate 21,442,974 downwards.
TTCATAAACTCCTGTGAATGCACACACACACACACACTTTGTCATATATATACAATTGTTCATACACTTGTTCATGTTTATTTATGTCATTACAACTAGTACAGCAACTAGGTTCCCCATAGCCTCCTCTTGGACTTTGTACAAGATAACTCACTTGTTGAGTTAGCCTCCTCTTGGGCTTCGTACAAAATAACTCCCTCGTTGAGTTTAGCCTTCTCTTGGGCATCATACAAGAAAGAGATATGGAAATGTTTAACAACCTCCTATTGGGCTTCAATACAAAGAATCACCTTCTCTAGGTGTCGTACCCAAAAATTTTCCCTCTTACTTCTCAAGACATTTCACCTATCCCTGCTCAAGGATTTCACAAGGGTTGACCAGACAAACCCTCTCCTAAGCAATTAACCCAAACTAGGGTTTGACCATCCACAGATCAAGATGGGTCTCCAACATTTCCAATGGTCATCATGCCTCATCATATGCTTCAAAGAATCTCCATGTCAAGTTTCAAGCCTTACAAGTCAAGTTTCCTCAGACAATTGCTCAGATGGTTGAAAATTAGTTGTGTTGGACAAAAAGTCAACTGTGGTCAACATACAGTCAAACTTCATAATTTTTGGTCAACATCCATATTTTGAAGTAATATTCATCATTTGATCAAGGGTTGATCATGATTCATCAAGAAAAGTCAAGAATTGATCAAAAGTCAAAGTTTCTAAATTGGGCATTCTCAGACAAAAGTCAGCAGAACTTTGACCAGGCATAACTTTCTCATACTTTATCAGAAATTTTCCCGCCAAATCTCATTTTGAAGAGAATTCAATTCTATACAACTTTACGTCTCACAATCTTGGTCAGAAAATGCTTCATTTGGAAGTTATGGATCAAAAGATTACAAGTCCTTTTCAAAGTCAACAAAAAGTCAACTTTTTTGTAAAGAAGTGTTATTGAGCATGGAAACTTCAATTAAGGTGAAACCAAAGAGGTTGTTTAGAGGACATCTTGAGATTTCTAAAAAGTCCAAGAACACCCAAAAATGTTAAAAATTGAGCAAGATACACCTTGCACAAGTTGAGCATTTTTGAGGAGGTGCACAATGAGAAATACTTGACAAAATCCAAAAATTTGCAAATAGGCCTAACTTTTCTTGGTTCAAACTTGTTCCTCAGCTGATTTGGAACCTCCAAGCCCAAGGCCACGAATTTATCTTTTATTTTTCTATTTATTTTGGATTTTAATCATTTAAAAGCCAATTTAATTAAAATAAAAGGTAGAAAATCAAAATTAAATGCAAATTGGATTTTTCTCTCATTCTTGAGATCCAAGCAAGCCACACAAGCTGTCAAATTTGAAATTTGCATTGATTGGCAAAGGAATTGAATGAAATTTGATTAAAAAGGCAATATTTGGTTTTATACCAAATCAAATATTTTCTCATTGATTGGTACGTTATTTCTTCATGATTCTTGACCTAAATCCATCCACTATAAGTACACAATGTATTCACATGACACAAGGACGGAAATTCTGCCTCTAAGAACCCTTACCAAACTCAAAAAAACCGTGTATTGCAAGCTATTGGCATCCCTAGTTTCAGATCGATTCAGCCAATTCTAAGCATTCCAATACATTCCTGGAGGTTAATTGATCCGTTCCAGACCCTTACAGATCACAAAAACATCAAGAATCATGAATTCCAGATTTCGGTTTGCTCTTAAACTTTCAAAATCGATTTTAATTATTCATGCATATTTAACATGTTTTGATGTTTTGTTTGTGTTTAGAATGGAGTTTCGAAGCTTTCCAGTCGAACCATGTACTCACAATGAATTTATATTGCTTGTATTTGATTTTGGAAATTTGCAGGGGCTTTAGCGACGAACAAGGCCGTCGCTAAAGGTTTAAAAATTCAAACGAAGAAGATGAAGATCTTGGCGCGGTTTTTGGTTTTCAGAAATTGATTTCGTTTATAATACTTTTATTCCATATTGCTAACACAAGTGCAGGATGGCTCAGTGGCAAGCAGCGCGCGTGTTGAAGGCATGGTCAGGGGTTCGATCCTTGGCAATGTCACTTTCTTTTTAACACTTTTCCAAACTAACTCTTTTTCTATTTCTTTTCATATTTTCTCTTTTAATTTATTTTCTTTTCAAATAATTTTCTCATGCATTAAAAAATCACCACAAAAATTTTCTTTTTGCATTTTAATCAGAAAAATACTTATTTAATTTTTGACATAAAAATTAATATTTTTGCATGCATATTTTAATTAATCGTTAATTAACCATAATATGGACTTTTAATTGCTTTTTCTCATTAAAACCAATCCAGAAAATTCCCAAAAAAATATTCTATCATCTAATTAGGGTTACTAACCTAAACATATTTTCCTAACTCAAAAGTCTCCTTTTTTACCAACATATTTCCTCTTGTGCGAATTATTAATCTTTTCCGATTATTATGTATCTGCTTACAGGTTGTAATAGTTAGGATTTATTTTCTCGCATTCTTTTTCCAATATTATGTAACTGCTCATGGGATTTAATAGTTTAATTAGGATTTAATTTCCGCACTCCTATATTATGTAACTGCCCCAAAGCCATGTAATAGCGTAGGATTTACTTTCCGCACTTTTACTTTCCGCAATTTACTTTTCGCACCCTATAAAATGCTAGTAATTAGGCGTGTATGGAAAGATAAAAATGAACGTAGATCACTTCTAATTACAAGATAAAATATCTGAATTCAACACACTTCTTCACACATGCACCCTGTCATACCCCAAAATTTTCCCTCCATCTACTCAAGAGAATTCATACATCCATACTCAAGGATTCCTCAAGAGTTGATCAGACAAACTCTCTCCTAGACAATCAACCCAAACTAGGGTTTGGTATCTCTCAAGTCAAGATGGATTTCCAACATCTCCAATGGCCTTCATGCCTCCTCATATGCTTCAAAGATTTTCCATGTCAAGTTTCAAGCCTCACAAGTCAAGTTTCCTCAAACAATTGCTCAGATGGTTGAAAATCGGTTGGACAAAAGTCAACTGTGGTCAACATACAGTCAAACTTCATAATTTTTGGTCAACATCTTCATTTTGAAGTTACATTCATCATTTGATCAAGGGTTGATCATGATTCATCAAGAAAACTCAAGATTTGCTCAAAAGTCAAACTTTCTAAATTAGGGTTTCTAGGTGAAAAGTCAAGAACTTTGGTGATCATAACTTTCTCATACTTTCTCGAAATTTACCCACCAAAGCTCATTTTGAAGGAAATTTAATTCTCTACAACTTCATGTCTCACAAGAATGTCCAAAATGCTTCATTTGAGAGGTATAGCTCAAAACATTATGGTCATTTTCAAAGTCAACAAAAGTCAACTTTTTGCTTTGAAGATATATTGAGCATGGTAACTCCAATTGAGATGAGACAAAAAGTTTGGTTAGAGGACTCTTAGAGCTTTCCAAAAAGTCCAAGAACACTAAAAAATGTTGAAAATTGAGCAAGATACACTATTCAGAAGTTGGGCAATTTTGGACAATTGCACAAAAGGACATTTTGGTCAAAATGCAAAATTTTCCAAATGGGCCTATAATCTTTTGATCCAAACTTGTTCATGACATGATTTTTGACCCATAAATGCTTGGCCTTGGTAATTTCCTATTTTTATGATTTATATTTGAATTTTATAACATTTAATTCAAAAATAAATTATATAAAATATGAAAATTAAGTATTTTTTCCAAAAGGGCTGATTTTATATCTTCCTTAATGTCCAAGAAAGCCCAAGATACTTGCCAAATTCGTGCATGATCAAGCATTGAAGAGGAAATCAAATTTCCTTCAAGAAAATTAATTTTTATTTGAAAAAATTGAATGCACCAAATCATATCTTTTTTCACTCTTTTTTCTTTCCAAACCTCTTCTATAAATACCAAGCAATGCAGCCAGCAATGAGGACGAAACCCTAGCCCTTGCACTAACCCTTATTTTGCCAAAATTTTTCAAGAAACTTTGAAAAATCGAATTTTATTTCCAGCCTCTTCCAGCCATCCAAACGTGCTCAGGGGGTAAGTATGAGTAAGAATACACCATTGTTATGGATCAAAGCAAGCTAAATCGTGCCATACACATTCATACATCTTTGAATTTTTCTTGAAATTGCATTTTACTATTCTGCGTGTTTCCATTGTTTCTAATGCTTTTGTTGTGTTCATGAGGTTCTATAAGACTGATCTGGGCCATCGTTTCATAGCTTGCACGTAAAAATCACAGGTTGCCATGTTTAGGGTTTTTCGAGCTGTCTTCATCGAACCGGTTGATACAGGCCTTTTCAGTTGAAACTAACACCACCATCGTGTTCGCCATGGTCGATTTAGGGGGGTAGGGTATCCCTTTGCTTTTTATTTTTGCTATTTTTGCAGGTTGAAGTTTTGATCGATCGGAGAAGACGACCGGAGCTAGGGCTCCGGCGTCGTTGACTCGATCTGACTCCGGCGTGGCTTGCGTGGCGTCATGGCGCTTTCTGATTCGTTCTCTCATCCAGCGAGGGCCCCACGCGTGCTGACTTTGATTTTCAAACACATCCATGACGCGTCATCATTTATATACAATTGATTTTCACTTTTCCAACACAAAGAGCCACTTGTCCCAGTGGTTAAGACGCTTCCTGTTGCCAGATACTCCCAAGGGTCACGAGTTCGATCCTTCCCAGCACCGGTTTTGTTTTCCTTTTTCTCAAACTTGCATTATTTTCCTATTTTCATATTTTTCAATATTTTGCATTATTTTTAATTAATTTCATATTTTTATTCTGCATTAAAAAAATCATCAAAAATTAATTTTCTTTTTGCATTTATTTTCAAAAAATCTTTATTTAATTTAATAAATTAAAAAACATATTTTTGCATGCATATTTATTTTTATTTGTAATTTTGCATATAAATCATTGTTAATTAGTTTTTAATTATTAAATTGCATCTAAAAAATCCCAAAAAATTATTTTAGCATATTTATATTATTTCCAGCATGTCATATTTTTTCCAATTTAAAATTTGCATTTTTTCTAACATTTTCTCTTATTTCGATTTCATCATATTTTCCGATTTCTCATTCGTTTCACAGGTTCTTCCAATTCGGACGTTTCTTTACTATTTTCATTTTATTTTCCAATAATGTAACTGTATATGGGATGTAATAGTTTAATTTAGGATTTTATTTTCGGCATTTTAAATTATGTATCTGCCCCAAAGCCTTGTAATAGCGTAGGACATTTACCTTTCCGCACTTTACATTCCGCATTTTAATTTCCGCACCCTATAAATTGCTAGTAATTAGGCGTGTATGGCAAGACTAAAATTGAACATAGCCCACTAATTTTCAAGATAAAATATCTGAAATCAACACACTTCTTTCACACACGCACCCCTTAGGGTAATTCTCTCTCGTTGCCTTTGCGAATTCAAAATGGTCATGTCCCTCGAACGTAGAGGTATTCTAGCACCGTTGCCTTTCAAACAAATCATCATAGTCCCTTCGATACAAAGATCATAAGACCCACGATGTCGCCTCCGAATACATGATCTTGACCCTCGATTGTCGCCTACGAAAAATGATGATAGTCCCTTCGAATGTGCTAGGATACTTCCTACAAGTTGCCTTCTATGACCATCCGATGTCCCTCGAATGTCCGCTTACATCCAGCGAATGGAGCTACCTACTAACTAATGGTATGGCTAGCGCTATTCTAAAGGAATGTAGAAGTACAGCAAAATGACCAATTCTGAGTGGGTAAATAAGTCTTTTAGTTGCTTGCTCTAAACCAAATGCTTTTCACACCACACACTCTTTTTCAAAGTTCAAACTTTCTTTTCAAAACAAAAACATTTCCGAACACTTTGTATACACTCCTACATGAGTCATTACAAAGTCAAAGCGAAATGCCTTTTTTCAAAACATTTTGTCAAACACACAGAAATCAATTTTAAAAGTGATCTAGAGCAACTAAGAGCCCGTAGATAACTACGGATGGAAAGGGGTGCTAATACCTTCCCTTTTCATAACCATTCTCCCGTACTCAGAATCTAACGAAGGTCTTTTTCTGTTACTTTTACCTTCCCTTAATTGGATAAAAATAAAAGTCGGTGGCGACTCTTGCTATCCGCACATTTGGATACAAAAATCCTACAAAGTCAGTTCACCGTATCACACACCCCCTAGAGTATTCTCTCTCGTTGCCTTTCGAACAAATGGTCAAGTCCCTCGAACGTAGAGGTATCCTAGCACCGTTGCCTACGAAACATATCATCATAGTCCCTTCGATTCAAAGATCACAGACCCACGATGTCGCCTACGAATACATGATCTCGTCCCTCGATTGTTGCCTACGAAAAGTGATGATCGTCCCTTCGAATGTGCTAGGATACTCCTACAATTTGCCTTCTATGACCATCCGATGTCCCTTCAAATGTCCCTTTACATCCAACGAATAGGGTTACCTACCAACTAATGGTATGGATAACACTATTCTAAAGGAACGTAAAACAACACGAAAACGACCATTCTGAGTAGGTAATAAAGACTTTTAGTTGCTTGCTCTATCAAAATACTTTTCACACCTCACACTTTTGTCAAAGTTCAAACACTTTTCAAAAAAACATTTCCGAACACTTCGTATACATTCCAGCGTGAATCATTATGAAGTCAAAGAGAAATGCCTTTTCAAAACATTTTTTCAAACACACACACAGAAAGCAATTTTTAAAGATGAGCTAGAAGCAACTAAGAGCCCATAGATAACTACGGATGGAAAGGGGTGCTAATACCTTCCCTTTTCATAACCTTCTCCCTTACTCAGAATCTAACGAAGGTCTTTTTCTATTCTTTTCACCTTCCCTTAATTGGATAAAAGAAAAGTCGGTGGCGACTCTTACTATCCGCAACATTTGCAATAAAAAGAAAAACAAATTCCAAAGTCAGTTCTCCCATCGTATTACACTAGGATAGAACCCTAAGAGTATGATTTCCCGATGAAATCACTCATGAACCCTAAGAGTATGGTTTCCCGGTGAAATCACTCTTAAACCAAGCCAAACATAACCTATAGCCTCCTCTTGGGCTTCATACAAGGACCCTCAATGTCCCTCAGAATTTCTCCTCTTGGGCTCACAATACAAGGACCCTCGATGTCCCTCGGAATGCCTCCTCTTGGGCTTACAATACAAGGACCCACAAGCTTCTTAAAAGCATCCACCTAATCAATAATCAATTTCTCCTAGATATTTAGACATGTATAATCTATATGGAAGAAGTATATCGTCTATAACATCACATACAAATCAAACCTTTTTTCAAATCAAACTTCTTTTCAAAACAAACACTTTTTCAAAACAAAACATCTTTCTTAACTTATAAGTGGCAACGCTTGTATACTCAAGCAAAATGCCAATTGCTTACAATGAAAGATTCAACGTTTTTCAAACATCTTTCTTAACTTGTAAGTGGTAACACTTGTACACTTAAGCAAAACACCTAATGCTTACAATGAAAGATTCAAACAATCAACTTTTCAAAAATGTATGTGATGAAATTGACTAGATACATTTTTCATTAAGATGACATTTGTCTTTGTCTCTTAATAAAATCATCTTTGCTTCCACTAGCACATAAGTGGAAACTACGATTGCTCTGACTTTCTCAACCTCCTTTTGAGAATACGTAGGCACAAGGTCTCACCCTTGGCGAGCATACTTCTTTCTCCCTCAAACTAAACAAATCTTAGTTCCCTTAGATCTGAGCTATAGATGCTCTGATTCCCACTAGGGGATATGCATGCAGAGGATCCTAATGATCCTTGCGAGCATAACAATCATAACAAAACTTAGGTTCCTACCTAACCTGCCTTTCTTAAATCCCAAAGGAGAAGCTTTCCCGAAATAGCATAGCAAATAAAACACACAAACATAAAAAATAGGCATAAAAAAGTTCCTATAGAAAACTATAGATATATAGGGTGCTAATACCTTCTCTTTATATAACCAACCCCCTTACACTGGTCTCTCCCTAATGGGTTGCGTCTAGTTCACGCTAGTCGCACTGCATATCATATTTTAGGGTATTTCAACTTTCCACTTTTCCATCTTCTTTCTTGTTTGAAAACAATAAATCTTGGTGCTCGCGACATCTTTTAAAACAAAAAAAAATCAAAAGAGTAAATTGTTTTGAGTTGGAGATTCGAATTCTGATTCGATTCCCTCGTTCGTCACTTTTTACCGCAAACAGTTATTAAATAGAGTAAGGTGTTAAACATGAGACTTCACACACAAGAACGGGGGTGAATTGTATGGTTTAGAAAAACGGGGTTTTGACAAACTTTGAGAAGTAAAATCATAGTTTAAAAAAAATTTAAAACATTAGCAATGAAAAATAAAATGCAAAATAAATTGTGAAAATAAAAGGAGTTAAGGGAAGAAGAAGAACACCATGAATTATAGAGGTTCGGTAAAAAACAAAGAGACCTAGTCCTCTCCACAAGAATTCATCTTGAGAGTTTCCAATAATACTTTGAGAGCTTTTAGCAGGAAATCTCACGTACCCCCTTATACAAGGAAATAATGATTGATCTTCAACCAAATAATACAAAATGAAAAATGTGGGTGTTTGCATCTTTTCCTTAAAATATCATTGAGAGCGAAGTGGTCAATATTACTTCTCAATGGTGAATTGAAGCGGTAATTCATCTTACCATGAACTAGAACCTTCGAGATGTAAGTCTTCAAGCTACCTTATACCTTGAGCTCAAAACCTTGGTTTTACGGGCTAATATAAACCTGTGAGATTTTAACACCAGGCTAATCTCAGACTTGTGAAGCTTTTGATGCCGAATTGGTCTTCAACCTATCTTGGTTTTAGTGTTGACCAAGAACCAATGAAGATTTTAATAACTTGATAACCTTAAACCTATCCTAGGGTTTGAACATACAACACCCAAACCAAACATTTTAACAAGTTTAGCTTCTAACGACAAAAATCCATAATAAGGCATTATTCAATCAAGGTGTATACAAAATATTTTCTTGGTGAAATTTTCTATTCTAACCTTTCCAAAATTACAAAAGGAACCACTTTTTATAGTCCCAAGGTTGGCTTAAAAAGGAATTTCAAAATCTTGTGTATCATGATAATCTAACCAATTAGAGCATATTCATAATCAATTAGATAGTTGAAATAATCGTTTGCAAGTTCTCAAAAGGAAGTTTAAGATATCTAGTTGTTGCACATAATCAAGGCACTTTAAAAACAACTTAGGCCTCAAGTTTTCACATTTCTAATTGATTAGACAATTCAACAATTTTCATATGGCTATTTTGACTGCTCCTAGTTCATCTAGAACAACTTCTAGATGGTTTTCAAAATATTTTTTATGGTAGTATTTTTGAAAAAGCTAGTTTGTGTCTGCGCTTTAGCCTTGAACTTATGCGATAAAGCCATTTTGATTAACAATTGTTCACTCACTTACTAAATGTAGGATAACCTAAGTGCTTTCAAGTATTTTCCAGATACTGTCTCTTTTGTGGACTCTTGCTTAAGTGGGTTTAGATTATGAAACCTTGTTTTGCAGGTAATATGACATCTAATTTTTGATGATGACAACCACCACAATGACAACTATGATAAGTTAAGCATGAACAATTAAGCAAATAAAGATGAAAACCTATGTATTATGGTTTGATAAACATGACTATCAAATGAGGGAAAATTGAATAAAGACAACCTAAAGCCTCGTATTAAGAGATCTAAAGCAATGTCTAAATAAAGAAAAATATTTGGCAAAAGCTTGTAGAAAATGAGTAATCTCCTAATTTAGCAAGTGAGTGATCATATGTAAAGAAAATGGGAATGTTGATGAAAGCAAAGGCTAAACCACACACACACACACTAAAGCCTTTTTCAAAATTATTTTCCAAAAGAAAATATCTTGAAAACATTTAGAAGTTGTATCAGATGAACTAGGAGCAGTCGAATAAGCGATGGGCAAAATTTTGACTCTTCTAAACTTAAGGCCCAAGCTAGTTTTAATGTGTATTGATTATTTGAAATGACTAGATATATTAACTTCCAATTTTGAGGACTCACAATCCTTTATATGCATGATCTAATCCATTAATAAATTGGTCTAATCAATTAGCTAACAGTAAAATGAGTTAAATACAAATTCCTTTTTGGTCCAACCTCTTGCATATAAATAGAGATATCATTTCACATTTCAGAGGATCCATAATCATGTATTGACACTTTTATCTCTTATTATTTATCTCTCTAAAGTTTTATTTAACTTTCTCTACTAAATGTATCATCCAATTTCCTTTGTGAGAAAAGTTCATTTGTGAGTGAGAATATATTTATAATTGTGGAAAGGGTAAAGTTTTAAAATTCACCAAAGGGGTCTTTTGTATAAACTTTGGTTGAAAACTGCCCATTTTGGGATTTATATCGGTTATAAACTCATCATATAAAAGCTTATATTTGAGAATTCTATGATCAATCCTAAGTTTGGTTAAAGAATAACCAGTGTTACAATCTTCATAGGTTCTTGGTTAGCCTGGTGAAATCAATATAGGTTGAAGTTCACCATTGAAAAACCGCCAAGAAAATGTGAGATACTTTGGAAAGATACATGGAGTCTCTTCAAGTATCAAACAAAAAAAGATAAACACACGAGGCGAAGAAGATGAAAATATTAGTCATAGATGTTTTTTTCTAATTTTAGAAATATAGAAAAATTTGTTAGAACCTCTATGAAAATGATATTTTTTAAAGTTAAAGGATCAGAATAAACTCTGAGTATATGTTTACTGTGGAAAATGGTAAACAACCGCTGGTCCTCCCAAAATCCTAAAACTAAGGGTTACTTGCAAGTCGACCAGTTGATCTTAAGACATAAGCTAAGGTTTTTTGAGACTATACTAGTTCTGTCAAAATCCTTATCTAAGAAACGATTTTCTAAGATTAAGGAAACAAGTACAATGTCTTTCCACACTATAGTTAGACTCGACTGACTGGTGACTCCTGACCGACAGAAGGCGTATAAATGAAACAATTAACAATCTGATTGCCCACAATATGATTTGTACCAACTATGGTGACTCCTGACCGATAGAAGGATGCGAACTTCAAACTTATTCTAAATTAAGTAAATATCGACTGAGACTGAATCTTTTGTTAACTCGAAACTTGTAATGAAAAGAGAATCAACATAAACGATAATGCAAAGAGATTGCTGAAAAGTAAATAAAATGCAAGTAAAAGTTTCAGAAGAAATGACTGAAATGTAAAGGTTTTGCATTGAAATAAAAGTGGTGATTCACGTACATTAAGCACTCTTCACCAGATGTTGCCACCTGTTTGGCGCTCAAACGAGTTCATAAACTACTGGATAACTACTTAGAAACTTTGAATTTCAAATTTCCCTTTTTAACTAAACATCAACCGCTTCCGACTACTTTGACGCGCTCTCTCTTTGACAAAAAGGAAACAACAAAATTTTTTCTAAGTTCAAAATCCCTTATGGTCGACAAGACCAAATTTGACCATTTCCTTCGCTTTGCATGATTTGGTCGATTTGACCAATTTCCTCACATTTTAGACTATTCTCCTTGTGGTCAAATCCATTGCAACTTAATATTCTCTTTGATAATTGTTTTCTTTACTATGCCAAAACCAAACTTCAAACACTTTGTTCTCAATTCCTAAAGGGAAATTATTTCAGAAAGTCACCCTTAATTTGTGAGAACATCTGCATTTAATACATGTGCTTGAATACCTTGATATTTTTCAAGGTAACAAAATGCCCCCAGAGATGCCATTTTCGAATTTCGACATATATGAGATAATGGCATCTTTGAAGTGTCGGTCTCAACATTCGACTGAATCGTACCCACTACCTCCAAAAATGGACGTTACTATTCTGATTTTTTCGTGACGTCATGTAATCATGGAAACGTATCACGTTTTAAGTTTTGAGACGTACGATCATTAATTGTCCATCATCATTACGCTTTTAGTGGCAGACATGGCCCACCACTCCCGCTTTAATCTTGCAGTACGTGTTGATCGCGACTTTATCGTCTATAATAATCGGGAGACTGCAAGTATACAGCCCTATCGCGTAGTTTTAAAAGATATCGAACCTAAGGGACTATAAATTGAACTAACGTAATCCAAACTTGCTATGTAAAGCTATAGCTATCGAATAAATAAATGGGGAATTTTTGGGTAATAAAACTTAATTTTAATTAAAATAATAATAATGCGAATATCAGTATGTATTCATTAATTCCAAAGAATCCGGCTTTCCACTGGCTTATTTTCTAAAAATGATAATAATTTCTTTTTCAGCAAAAAGTATTTATTTAAAAATCTATTCTCAAACTTTCGCTCTATTGAAATAAATTATAATTTTAAACTCTAACGTATGCCGCTATCCCATTGATTTTAAAATTACTTTTGAAAATAAATAAAGTTTAATTGGTTTTAAAAGCAATCATGATCTTTAAAAACAATACCTAGTATCTACTATCTGATTTTAAACCTCAAACTGTCGCTCTATTGGTTTCTAATCTTTTTCAGTTTATTAACCTCAAACTTTCGCTCTGTTGGTTTCTAAACCTTTTTAACAAAATAAATTAGATAACTAAACCAGAAAAAGTATTTATTTTATAAAATATAATCAAGCCAGTTTATTCCGGATACTTTCAAATTAACTCATTACATACCGATATTTAAATAATTTAGCCAGACATATTCATAAAAACAAACATGAATAAATTAAAGGTTTTAACATTCATTAGTAAATTCATGGAAAACAAATATATCTCATGCAACAATTAATTAAATAAATAAAGCAATGTAAATAGAAACCTGAATTAAATAAATGCTGGAAAGAATCCTTGAAGCTGGAAATAACTCGTACAACGTCTCGGTTCTTCAACAGGAATTTAAATAACAATGCTTGAAAAGAAACTAGCTCTAAGAACAATGGAAAATAACTCTGGAAATAAAAATCTAAAAACTGGGAAAAGAAAGCTGAGAATCGGTGTGTCAAAATATGATTTGGAGAGGTCCTTTTATAGTGGTAGGAAGTAACCACTTGTTGAGAGATTTTCGTAGCTTTCTCCTAAAGAATCTCACGCCCAACTGCCTTGGTCGTCCCAGATTTTTCTCCACTTTTTCCTCCACGTTGAGACGGGCGTCCCACGCAACTCCTAGGGCTACGTGGAGCTGGGAGACGGACGCCTCCTTTGTAGGAGGGAGTCCGAGGCGGGCGCCTCACTTGTAGGAGAGAGTTGAGACGTGGGTCTCACTCTTGTACGTGGCATTTAGGGTTTGCTTGCATTTGGGCTTGGCTTTGTTTGGGCCTGGCTTTGTTTGGGCCTTTGCTTGCTTGGGCTCCTTGATCCACTGTTTTGCTTTGCACACCCCTTTTCTTCATTTCTTGCTCATTTTATCAAATATTTCTCTTAATTTCTTCACTTTGCTCAATTTGTCTAATTAAAATAAAATACCTGAAACAATAAAAATACCAGCGTAATATGGAAATAAAATGAAATAATTGAATAAAAATACTAACATTATTTATGAAAATTAAATCAAATATACTATATAAAATCGTGTTATCAAACTCCCCTATACTTGAACCGTTGCTTGTCCTCAAGCAAAAAGTAAAAATGGAAATCACTGAAGCACAGCTAAACACAGATATAAGATCATACATCAATTCGTATCAGGTTGCAGGTTGATTTTGTTAGAAAATCTAAGTCGAACTTAAACACTAAAGTTATCGTAGGAACACTAGACAACCCCACTTAAGCAGACCAATTTAAATCATATCACTATAGCTCAACCTATTACTATGTTCTATTTCACCCGTTTTCATTCTAGTGCAATCACATTAAGCCCTTTACCTTACACGCACATAGTGGAGTAACCGGTTAGTGAATTTGATCTTAGTAAGCCAACTAGGAGTTCTGGTAATTAAACATTTGGTACTCCCTTTTTCCGATTAAAAATTGCGGGGGATCGAATCGTAATTCGCCCTACCAAGTTCAGCACCAGGGACCACTGAACCAATTTATAATGGATTGTTTTGCATTAATTTTATAGTTTCCGCAACTGTTGGATTAAATGATCTGGTAAGGACCATCTAACTTAGTAAGTGCATCATCAGATAAAAGCAATTTCTTAAAAATATTTGATCAATCACTTATATTCATCAGTTCTCCACGTAGTTTGTGTTTACGGTGGTGCCGACTGCTTAATAAACTACTCGGGGCTAGTCTAGAACTAAGTTTTAAAGGTTTTGGTATAATGGGTACTTAAATCGATCCAACACATCGGGGGTTTTAAAGTGTTAAGACGATAGCAATTTTGCTAAGTTGCTCGAATTCTTATTTATAATAGGCAACCTTAATACTAGTTGAATAATGTTTATAAATGCGTTTTTTAAAATTGTTTTATTTTGTTCGTTATGGCTCAAGAAATGGGGGGAATTCGAGTAAGCACAATTTTTTGCATAAAAGATTAAAATTTGCATAAATAAGTATTTTATTGAATTGAAATTTGCAATACAAGAAAAGAAATAAAAGGAAAAGTACTACAAAGAGAGCAAAGGACATAGAAATGACCAAGGAAATGATCCGACTCCCCTATACTTAAAAGGAGCAATGTCCTCAGTGCGATAATAACGAAGGAGAATCGAAATGAAAGATGGGCGATTAAATTCATAGCAACAATAATAAAGCAACTTAAGAAGAATAATGCAACAGTAATAATAGTATAATATAATGGGCAACATTATAATAATAAAAGATAACATGGATTGCATGGAAATCAAAGTTGCTTACAATTTGAAGAATCAAGTATTTGGAAAGAAAAACATAATAATATAAAGGAAACATTGCAAAACCTAATAAAATGAAACGAAACTAAACTAAATAAGATAAATTAACTACTTAAGAACTCTAGCCACTAGATGGTCCTGCCTTAGGGGCAGAGGAAGAATGAAAGTAAGCGAAAACTTCTTGAAATTGCGCAGAAACTGTATCCATAAAACCAAAGAAGTCAGCTCGCAAACTAGTCAAATCGTCCCTCAAAGCCTGGTGTTCCACCTGGAGAGCGTGGATGGCAGTCGCATAATCAATGGTAGGAATCTCATGCATCACGGTGTCAGGAGCAGCAGAGGGACTGGTGGAAGCGTGCGGAACAGAGGGATCTGCCTCAGCGTCCTCTAAAACCTCAAAGTCTTGAGGAATCTCAGGAGTGCCTCAAATGCCGATAAGAAGAGAGATATAGAATAGAATATAAGACAGAGAAAAGAAATATAATGAAAAGAAAGTAGATAAAGAAAAGAAATAGATATATAGAATAAAGAAATAAAATAAGAAGAAAGAAATAAAATACGGTGGGTTGTCTCCCACAAAGCGCTTTGTTTTATGTCGTAAGCTCGACAAATAAAACTAAAGACTAGGCTTCTAATCGAGCGTGTGGCTCGTCTAGATTTATCGTTTGAGAATTTCCCTCGATTTCGGTAAGATGGTAATGTTTTAAACGCTGCCCGTTTACTATAAACGGTTCAATCGAAGGTCCCTTAATCTCTATTGCACCACTTGGATAAACTCGAGTAATTTCAAAAGGTCCAGACCACCTAGATCGTAATTTCCCAGAAATAATTTTAATCGTGAGTTAAAAAGTAATACGATCACCTATATTAAAATTCTTCCTAGATATACGCTTATCGTGCCATTTCTTTGTGCGCTCTTTGTAAATCCTAGCGTTTTCGCATCATCTAAGTTCTTCCAATTCATTAATATCCGGATACGCTTCTCTCCAGCGGCAGTATAACTTAAGTTCAGATTCTTAATGGCCCAATAAGCCTTGTGTTCTAACTCAACTGGGAGATGGCATGACTTTCCATAAATAAGCTTGAAAGGAGTGGTACCGATGGGAGTTTTATAGGCAGTTCTATATGCCCATAAAGCTTCATGAAGTTTAAAGGACCAATCCTTTCTGGACGTAGCGACAGTTTTTTCAAGGATTTGTTTTATCTCGCGATTTGAAACTTCAACTTGTCCGCTAGTTTGAGGGTGGTAAGGTGTAGCTATGCGATGTCGAACTCCATATTTTCCCAATAATTTTTCAAAGATTTTGGAAATGAAATGAGATCCACCGTCGCTTATAACGAGTCGGGGTACACCGAACCTAGGGAAAATGATGTTCTTGAATAGCTTAAGTACCACTCGGTTGTCGTTTGTTGGAGAAGCTATAGCTTCGATCCACTTTGAAACATAATCCACAGCCACGAGTATATACTTGTTACCGGATGAAGATGGAAAGGGTCCCATGAAGTCTATCCCCCACACATCAAAGATTTCGACTTCTAAAATGCCTTTTTGTGGCATTTCGTCACGTCTAGATATATTACTGCGTTGACACCGTCGCATTTAAGATGGTGGCATGTCGTCCTTCCATAAATTAGGCCAATAGAGACGGATTGTAAGATCTTTGCACATGTTTTGGATGTACTAGCATGTCCTCCGTAAGGTGCGAAATGACAATGTGTTATAATGTTTTCAATCTCTTCTTACGGCACACATCGGCGGAAAATTCCATCGGACCTCTCTTGAAAAGTAAAGGTTCATCCGAATATTGTTTAAGATCATGGAAGAATTTCTTCTTACATTGGTAGGTAAGTTCGGTGGTAGAACTCCTGCAGCAAGGTAATTTACAAAATCAGCATACCAAGGCATGAGGAAATAGCTAAGGTGGTTTCCATGAGTTTATCGGTTCTGTGTCTTCCAAGTGGGCAATCGTTTATCATCTGGAATTCATCATCAATCGGCACTTGTTCATGTTTAAGATTTTCTAGTCTAGAGATGATCCGCTACTACATTTTCGTTCCTTTCTTATCTTTGATTTCTAAATCAAATTCTTGCAGATAATATCCATCTCGAGTCTAGGTTTAGCGTCCTTTTGGTTAGGAGATATCTAATAGCAGCATGATCGGTGTATATGATAATTTTGGATCCTACTAAGTAGGAGCGGAACTTGTCTAATCGAAGATCATTGCTAAGAATTCTTTCTGTTGTAGCATAATTCATCTGCGCCGTCCGAGTTACGCTTGCATAATATATGACGTGGAGTCTTTTATCCTTTCCTGTCCTAAAACAGCTCCTACGGCATAGTCACTTGCGTCACACATTATTTCAAAGGTTCATTCCAATCTGAGTTTGCATGATAGGCAGAAATTAATGCTTTCTTAAGTGTAAACGCTTCTAAACATTTTTCGTCGAAGATGAACCCGTCTTTCATTAATAGCTCGTTAGGGGTTTAGTTATCTTAGAAATCTTTAATGAAGCGTCGATAAAACCGCGTGTCCCAAAAGCTTGGTTTCTAACGGTTTTGGAGGTTGAAGGTTCTCAATAACTTCGATTTTAGCAGAATCGACTTCAATTCCTCTTTTGGATATAATGTGTCCTAAAACAATTCCTTCTTGTACCATAAAATGGCATTTCTCCCAATTAAGCACTAGATTAACCTTCACACAACGTTCTAATACCCTTTCTAAATTTTCTAAACATTCTTCAAAGCTTTGTCCACAAACGGAAAAATCGTCCATGAAGACTTCCATAATATTGTCCAGAAAATCAGCAAATATTGCCATCATACATCTCTGAAAAGTTGCAGGAGCATTGCATAAACCAAATGGCATTCTTCTATAAGCAAAGGTTCCAAATGGGCATGTGAAAGTTGTTTTCTCTTGATCATCAGGATGAATAGGTATCTGAAAGAAACCTGAATAACCGTCTAAGAAACAGAAATGAGAATGTCTAGCTAAACGCTCCAACATCTGATCGATAAATGGTAAAGGGAAATGATCTTTTCTGGTGGCTTTGTTAAGTTTTCGATAATCGATGCACATTCTCCATCCAGATTCAACTCTTTTAGTTATTATTTCTCCCTTCTCATTTTCGACTACTGTGACACCTCCTTTCTTTGGTACAACATGCACAGGGCTAACCTATTTGCTATCAGATATAGGATATATGATTCCTGCTTCTAACAACTTCATTACTTCCTTTTTCACAACCTCGCTCATAATCGGGTTTAGTCTCCTCTGGTGTTCTCTTGAAGTTTTACAATCTTCTTCTAGCATAATGCGATGCATACAGATAGAGGGACTTATTCCTTTAAGATCAGTGATATTATATCCTAAGGCTGTTGGATATTTTCTCAGAATTTGTAAAAGTTTTTCAGTTTCGGTTTCGCCAAGATCTGCGTTGACTATCACTGGTCGTTCGAGTTCGGGATCCAGGAATTCATACCTTAGATTTTTAGGAAGTGTTTTGAGTTCTAAAGATGGTTTTCTTAAATTTTGTGTAGGATCAGGTGCTATAGCTAAGCATTCACTTAGATTACTACTCAGATTTTCATCGAGATTGTCTTTATTTTCAAGCTCAGCTTCTTTTCTACATTCATCGATGATATCCATGAAGTAACAAGTATCTTCAATTGCAGGTGCTTTCAGGAATTGAGAGAGGATAAATTCGATTTTCTCTTCGCCTACTTCAAAAGTAAGTTTTCCTCTTTTTACATCTATAATTGCACCGGCTGTGGCTAGGAAAGGCCTTCCAAGAATGATTGGAGTAACTTCGTCCTCCCTTATGTCCATAATAATGAAATCAGTAGGTATATAGAATTGGCCAATGCGCAGGGAACATTCTCAAGAACTCCTGAGGATATTTAATTGACCTATCTGCTAGTTGAGCGGACATTTTGGTTGGTGCGAGTTCTCCCATGTCAAGTTTCTTGCATATAGATAACGGCATCACATTTATCTTGGCTCCAAGATCACATAAGGCTTTATCTATGACAAATTTGCCAATTACACATGGAATAGAAAACTTCCGGGATCTTTGAGTTTAGGAGGCATTGTGTCTTGAATAATTGCACTACATTCAATAAGCATGACGGTTTCATTATCCTCTAGCTTTTCTTATTGGAAAGAATCTCTTTAAGGAATTTAGCATAAGAGGGCATTTGAGTTATAGCTTGGTAAAAGGAATTGTAACATTAAGTTGCTTGAAGATCCACGAATTTCTTGAATTGTCCCACATCCTTAGTTTTAACTAACCTTTGAGGGTATGGAATACGAGGTTTGTAAGGTGGTGGGGGTACATAAGGTTAAATCCTTTTGTGTGGTATCTTCACTATTATCTTTCGATTTTCCTTTTCGGTTTATCTTGGGTTTGATTGTTTAAAATTTTGTTGCATAGTGGGCTATTGTTTCTAGGATCTCAGTCCATCATACTCTGTCCGCTTCTTAAGATAACACATTTGCATGTCCTTTGGGATTAGGTTGAGGCTGTCCGGAAAAGAACCAGGAGCAGCAATGCTTGTTGTTGAGCTACTTGAGAAATTTGTGTTTCTAACATTTTATTGTGTGTAGCTAAAGCGTCAAGCTTGTTAGATAATTGCTTAATCTGCTCATTAATGTGTATATTCTGATTTTGGACATCCTTATTAGTCTGGGTCTGAGTATTATTGGTTTGGTTACGAGTAGCTATGAAATGCTCTATCATGACTTCAAATTAGACTTCCTAGGAGCATTAGACGTGTTAGGACCATTATTAGGATGATTTGGAATAGCCTTAGGATAACCAGGTGGTGTAGCAAGAGCTTGTCCAGGTGCATATAACGCGTTGTTATTCTTGTATGAAAAGTTAGGATGATTCTTCCAGCCAAGGTTATATGTGTTGCTGTAAGGATTATTACATGCGTAATTTGCTTGTTCAACTGGAACTCCTGTTAGAAGTGGGCATTACGGAGCAAGATGTGATTGAATACCACATAAGTCGCAAGTTTGAGCAATTGCAAGATGAGCTGCGGAGGCGATGGTAAGTTTCTCGAGCTTTTGGTGAGAGCTTCCACTTTAGCGTTGACTTGATCCGGACTATTCACTTCAACCATGGCACCTTTCGTTTGAGATTTCTCTCGCTAACTCTCTCCGTACCCATTGGTAATGGTTACGAGCCATGCTTTCGATAAGTTGTTTTGCTTGACATATGGTTTATTCATCGATGCGCCACCGGTGCGGCGTCTATAGTCAATCTCATATTGTACAAGAGACCATTGTAAAGCGTGTGAATGATTAACCATTCTTCTAAACCATGATGAGGGCAAAGTCTAAGCATGTCTTTATATCGTTCCTAAGCTTCAAAGAGTGATTCATTGTCCTTTTATGCGAAACCATTGATATTGGCTCACGAGCATAGCGGTTTTACTTGGAGGAAAATATCTAGCCAAGAATACTTTCTTCAACTCATCCCATGTGGTGATTGAGTTGGAAGGAAGAGATTGAGCCATCTTGAGCTCTGTCTCGAGAGAAAAAGGAAATAGGCGCAATCGTATCGCCTCGGGGTTTACACCATTCGCTTTTACAGTGTCTGCGTACTGCACAAACACTGACAGATGAAGATTCGGGTCGTCAGTAGGAGCTCGAGCGGTTCTGTGAGCGGCGGAAAAGCGAAGGTTTTAGCTCGAAATTGTTTGAGCAATAGCGAAGCAATACTATTATGAGACTCCGCTTGAGAAGGAACAGCGTAATCCTTAAGAGGACGAGGAGCAGGAGGTTCTGGATCAGCCATCTTCTTAAGTTCTTCAACGTCAGGAAGTTTGGTCGAAGGAAGATTGTTGCGTTCTAAATACTCTTGAATTCGTCTTCTTAATCTAAGGTAACGCTCGATATCGTATATAGGTATATGCAAAGGCGCGCCTTGAGAGCGAGTATTTGGCATACACAGAGGGAAAAGAAATAGTTGCTATAGTCTATACTTCGTAATAAAATTACGATATCAACTTGAATAGTCCCCGGCAACGGCGCCAAAAACTTGATCGCGACTTTATCGTCTATAATAATCGGGAGACTGCAAGTATACAGCCCTATCGCGTAGTTTTAAAAGATATCGAACCTAAGGGACTATAAATTGAACTAACGTAATCCAAACTTACTATGTAAAGCTATAGCTATCGAATAAATAAATGGGGAATTTTTGGGTAATAAAACTTAATTTTAATTAAAATAATAATAATGCGAATATCGGTATGTATTCATTAATTCCAAAGAATCCGGCTTTCCACTGGCTTATTTTCTAAAAATGATAATAATTTCTTTTTCAGCAAAAAGTATTTATTTAAAAATCTATTCTCAAACTTTCGCTCTATTGAAATAAATTATAATTTTAAACTCTAATGTATGCTTTCGCTATCCCATTGATTTTAAAATTACTTTTGAAAATAAATAAAGTTTAATTGGTTTTAAAAGCATGTGATCTTTAAAAACAATACCTAGTATCTACTATCGATTTTAAACCTCAATGTCGCTCTATTGGTTTCTAATCTTTTTCAGTTTATTAACCTCAAACTTTCGCTCTGTTGGTTTCTAAACCTTTTTAACAAAATAAATTAGATAACTAAACCAGAAAAAGTATTTATTTTATAAAATATAATCAAGCCAGTTTATTCCAGATACTTTCAAATTAACTCATTACATACGGATATTTAAATAATTTAGCGGACATATTCATAAAAACAAACATGAATAAATTAAAGGTTTTAACATTCATTAGTAAATTCATGGCAAACAAATATATCTCATGCAACAATTAATTAAATAAATAAAGCAATGTAAATAGAAACCTGAATTAAATAAATGCTGGAAAGAATCCTTGAAGCTGGAAATAACTCGTACAACGTCTCGGTTCTTCAACGAAATTTAAATAACAATGCTTGAAAAAAACTAGCTCTAAGAACAATGGAAAATAACTCGAAATAAAATCTAAAAGCGGGAAAAGAAAAGAATCGGTGTGTCAAAATATGATTTGGAGAGGTCCTTTTATAGTGGTAGGAAGTAACCACTTGTTGAGAGATTTTCGTAGCTTTCTCTAAAGAATCTCACTCCCAATGCCTTGGTCGTCCGGATTTTCTCCACTTTTTCCTCCACGTTGAGGCAGGCGTCCCACGCAACTCCTAGGGCTACGTGGAGGAGACGGACGCCTCCTTTGTAGGAGGGAGTCCGAGGCGGCCTCACTTGTAGGAGAGAGTTGAGGCGTGGGTCTCACTCTTGTACGTGGCATTTAGGGTTTGCTTGCATTTGGGCTTGGCTTTGTTTGGGCCTTTGCTTGCTTGGGCTCCTTGATCCATTGTTTTGCTTTGCACACCCTTTTCTTCATTTCTTGCTCATTTTATCAAATATTTCTCTTAATTTCTTCACTTTGCTCAATTTGTCTAATTAAAATAAAATACGAAACAATAAAAATACCAATAATATGGAAATAAAATGAAATAATTGAATAAAAATACTAACATTATTTATGAAAATTAAATCAAATATACTATATAAAATCGTGTTATCAAACTCCCTATACTTGAACCGTTGCTTGTCCTCAAGCAAAAGTAAAATAAATCAAAACCTGACTAAACACGGATATAAGATCATACATCAATTCGTATCAGTTGCAGTTGATTTTGTTAGAAAATCTAAGTCGAACTTAAACACTAAAGTTATCGTAGGAACACTAGACAACCCCACTTGCAGACCAATTTAAATCATATCACTATAGCTCAACCTATTACTATGTTCTATTTCACCCGTTTTCATTCTAGTGCAATCACATTAAGCCCTTTACCTTACGCACATAGTGGAGTAACCGTTAGTGAATTTGATCTTAGTAAGCCAACTAGGAGTTACGGTAATTAAACATTTGGTACTCCTTTTTCCGATTAAAATTGCGGGGATCGAATCGTAATGCCTACCAAGTTCACACCGGGGACCACGAACCAATTTATAATGGATTGTTTTGCATTAATTTTATAGTTTCATATTTGTTGGATTAAATGATCTCGTAAGGACCATCTAACTTAGTAAGTGCATCATCAGATAAAAGCAATTTCTTAAAAATATTTGATCAATCACTTATATTCATCAGTTCTCCACGTAGTTTGTGTTTACGGCGGTGCCGACTGCTTAATAAACTACTCGGGGCTAGTCTAGAACTAAGTTTTAAAGGTTTTGGTATAATGGGTACTTAAATCGATCCAACACATCGGGGGTTTTAAAGTGTTAAGACGATAGCAATTTT
Organism: Vicia sativa; assembly: GCA_021764765.1. Lineage (NCBI taxonomy): Eukaryota > Viridiplantae > Streptophyta > Magnoliopsida > Fabales > Fabaceae > Vicia > Vicia sativa. The sequence goes on along the minus strand of CM038794.1, from coordinate 21,419,778 downwards.
GCTAAGTTGCTCGAATTCTTATTTATAATAGGCAACCTTAATACTAGTTGAATAATGTTTATAAATGCGTTTTTAAAATTGTTTTATTTTGTTCGTTATGGCTCAAGAAATGGGGGGAATTCGAGTAAGCACAATTTTTTGCATAAAAGATTAAAATTTGCATAAATAAGTATTTTATTGAATTGAAATTTGCAATACAAGAAAAGAAATAAAAGGAAAAGTACTACAAAGAGAGCAAAGGACATAGAAATGACCAAGGAAATGATCCGACTCCCCTATACTTAAAAGGAGCAATGTCCTCAGTGCGATAATAACGAAGGAGAATCGAAATGAAAGATGGGCGATTAAATTCATAGCAACAATAATAAAGCAACTTAAGAAGAATAATGCAACAGTAATAATAGTATAATATAATGGGCAACATTATAATAATAAAAGATAACATGGATTGCATGGAAATCAAAGTTGCTTACAATTTGAAGAATCAAGTATTTGGAAAGAAAAACATAATAATATAAAGGAAACATTGCAAAACCTAATAAAATGAAACGAAACTAAACTAAATAAGATAAATTAACTACTTAAGAACTCTAGCCACTAGATGGTCACCCTTAGGGCGGAGGAAGAATGAATGGCGAAAACTTCTTGAAATTGTGACTATCCATAAAACCAAAGAAGTCACAAAACTAGTCAAATCGTCCCTCAAAGCACGGTGTTCCACAGGAGGCGTGGATGGCGTCGCATAATCAATGGTAGGAATCTCATGCATCACGGTGTCGAGAGCAGCGGAGGACCGCGTGAGCAGAGGATCCCTCGTCCTCTAAAACCTCAAAGTCTTGAGGAATCTCGAGTGCCTCAAATGCCGATAAGAAGAGATATAGAATAGAATATAAGACAGAGAAAAGAAATATAATGAAAAGAAAGTAGATAAAGAAAAGAAATAGATATATAGAATAAAGAAATAAAATAAGAAGAAAGAAATAAAATACGGTGGGTTGTCTCCCACAAAGCGCTTTGTTTTATGTCGTAAGCTCGACAAATAAAACTAAAGACTAGGCTTCTAATCGAGCGTGGCTCGTCTAGATTTATCGTTTGAGAATTTCCCTCGATTTCGGTAAGATGGTAATGTTTTAAACGCTGCCCGTTTACTATAAACGGTTCAATCGAAGGTCCCTTAATCTCTATTGCACCACTTGGATAAACTCGAGTAATTTCAAAAGGTCCAGACCACCTAGATCGTAATTTCGAAATAATTTTAATCGTGAGTTAAAAAGTAATCTGATCACCTATATTATAATTCTTCCTAGATATACGCTTATCGTGCCATTTCTTTGTGCGCTCTTTGTAAATCCTAGCGTTTTCGTACGCATCCTGTCTAAGTTCTTCCAATTCATTAATATCCGGGATACGCTTCTCTCCGGGATAACTTAAGTTCGATTCTTAATGGCCCAATAAGCCTTGTGTTCTAACTCAACTGGGAGATGGCATGACTTTCCATAAATAAGCTTGAAAGGAGTACCGATGGGAGTTTTATAGGCGTTCTATATGCCCATAAAGCTTCATGAAGTTTAAAGGACCAATCCTTTACGGGCGTAGCGACAGTTTTTCAAGGATTTGTTTTATCTCGCGATTTGAAACTTCAACTTGTCCGCTAGTTTGAGGGTGGTAAGGTGTAGCTATGCGATGTCGAACTCCATATTTTCCCAATAATTTTCAAAGATTTTGGAAATGAAATGAGATCCACCGTCGCTTATAACGAGTCGGGGTACACCGAACCTAGGGAAAATGATGTTCTTGAATAGCTTAAGTACCACTCGGTTGTCGTTTGTTGGAGAAGCTATAGCTTCGATCCACTTTGAAACATAATCCACAGCCACGAGTATATACTTGTTACCGGATGAAGATGGAAAGGGTCCCATGAAGTCTATCCCCACACATCAAAGATTTCGACTTCTAAAATGCCTTTTGTGGCATTTCGTCACGTCTAGATATATTACCGGTGCGTTGACACCTGTCGCATTTTAAGATGGTGGCATGTACGTCCTTCCATAAATTAGGCCAATAGAGATCGGATTGTAAGATCTTTGCACATGTTTTGGATGTACTAGCATGTCCTCCGTAAGGTGCAGAATGACAGTGTGTTATAATGTTTTCAATCTCTTCTTCTGGCACACATCGGCGGAAAATTCCATCGGGACCTCTCTTGAAAAGTAAAGGTTCATCCCATAATATTGTTTAAGATCATGGAAGAATTTCTTCTTACATTGGTAGGTAAGTTCGGTGGTAGAACTCCTGCAAGGTAATTTACAAAATCACATACCAAGGCACGGAGGAAATAGCTAAGGTGGTTTCCATGAGTTTATCTGTTCTGTCTTCCAAGTGGGCAATCAGTTTATCATACTGGAATTCATCATCAATCGGCACTTGTTCATGTTTAAGATTTTCTAGTCTAGAGAGATGATCCGCTACTACATTTTCAGTTCCTTTCTTATCTTTGATTTCTAAATCAAATTCTTGCAGTAGTAATATCCATCTCAGGAGTCTAGGTTTAGCGTCCTTTTTGGTTAGGAGATATCTAATAGCAGCATGATCAGTGTATATGATAATTTTGGATCCTACTAAGTAGGAACGGAACTTGTCTAATGCGAAGATCACTGCTAAGAATTCTTTCTCTGTTGTAGCATAATTCATCTGCGCTTCGTCCAGAGTTCTGCTTGCATAATATATGACGTGGAGTCTTTTATCCTTTCGCTGTCCTAAAACAGCTCCTACGGCATAGTCACTTGCGTCACACATTATTTCAAAAGGTTCATTCCAATCTGGAGTTTGCATGATAGGCGCAGAAATTAATGCTTTCTTAAGTGTCTGAAACGCTTCTAAACATTTTTCGTCGAAGATGAACTCAGCGTCTTTCATTAATAGCTCAGTTAGGGGTTTAGTTATCTTAGAGAAATCTTTAATGAAACGTCGATAAAAACCGGCGTGTCCCAAAAAGCTTCGGATTTCTCTAACGGTTTTTGGAGGTTGAAGGTTCTCAATAACTTCGATTTTAGCAGAATCGACTTCAATTCCTCTTTTGGATATAATGTGTCCTAAAACAATTCCTTCTTGTACCATAAAATGGCATTTCTCCCAATTAAGCACTAGATTAACCTTCACACAACGTTCTAATACCCTTTCTAAATTTTCTAAACATTCTTCAAAGCTTTGTCCACAAACGGAAAAATCGTCCATGAAGACTTCCATAATATTGTCCAGAAAATCAGCAAATATTGCCATCATACATCTCTGAAAAGTTGCAGGAGCATTGCATAAACCAAATGGCATTCTTCTATAAGCAAAGGTTCCAAATGGGCATGTGAAAGTTGTTTTCTCTTGATCATCGGGATGAATAGGTATCCGAAAGAAACACGAATAACCGTCTAAGAAATAAATGAATGTCTAGCTAAGCGCTCCAACATCGATCGATAAATGGTAAAGGAAATGATCTTTTACGGTGGCTTTGTTAAGTTTTCGATAATCGATGCACATTCTCCATCCAGTTCAACTCTTTTAGTTATTATTTCTCCTTCTCATTTTCGACTACTGTGACACCTCCTTTCTTAGGTACAACATGCACAGGGCTAACCCATTTGCTATCAGATATAGGATATATGATTCTGCTTCTAACAACTTCATTACTTCCTTTTTCACAACCTCGCTCATAATCGGGTTTAGTCTCCTCCGTGTTCTCTTGAAGTTTTACAATCTTCTTCTAGCATAATGCGATGCATACGAGATAGAGGACTTATTCCTTTAAGATCGATGATATTATATCCTAAGGTCATTGGATATTTTCTCGAATTTGTAAAAGTTTTTCGATTTCGGTTTCGCCAAGATCTCGTTGACTATCCTTTGTCGTTCGAGTTCGGGATCGAGAATTCATACCTTAGATTTTTAGGAAGTGTTTTGAGTTCTAAAGATGGTTTTCTTAAATTTTGTGTAGGATAAGGTGCTATAGCTAAGCATTCACTTAGATTACTACTCAGATTTTCATCGAGATTGTCTTTATTTTCAAGCTCGACTTCTTTTCTACATTCATCGATGATATCCATGAAGTAACAAGTATCTTCAATTGCGGGTGCTTTCGAGAATTGAGAGAGGATAAATTCGATTTTCTCTTCGCCTACTTCAAAGTAAGTTTTCCTCTTTTTACATCTATAATTGCACCGGCTGTGGCTAGGAAAGGCCTTCCAAGAATGATTGGAGTAACTTCGTCCTCCCTTATGTCCATAATAATGAAATCAGTAGGTATATAGAATTGGCCAATGCGCACAGGAACATTCTCAAGAACTCCGCAGGATATTTAATTGACCTATCTGCTAGTTGAGCGGACATTTTGGTTGGTCAGTTCTCCCATGTCAAGTTTCTTGCATATAGATAACGGCATCACATTTATCTGGCTCCAAGATCACATAAGGCTTTATCTATGACAAATTTGCCAATTACACATGGAATAGAAAACTTCCGGATCTTTGAGTTTAGGAGGCATTGTGTCTTGAATAATTGCACTACATTCAGTGATGGCATGGTTTCATTATCCTCTAGCTTTTTCTTATTGGAAAGAATCTCTTTAAGGAATTTAGCATAAGAGGGCATTTGAGTTATAGCTTGTAAAAGGAATTGTAACATTAAGTTGCTTGAAGATCCACAATTTCTTGAATTGTCCCACATCCTTAGTTTTAACTAACCTTTGAGGGTATGGAATACGAGGTTTGTAAGGTGGTGGGGGTACATAAGGTTAGATCCTTTTGTGTGGTATCTTCACTATTATCTTTCGATTTTCCTTTTACGGTTTATCTTGGGTTTGATTGTTTAAAATTTTGTTGCATAGTGGGCTATTGTTTCTAGGATCTCAGTCCATCATACTGTCCCGCTTCTTAAGATAACACATTTGCATGTCCTTTGGGATTAGGTTGAGGCTGTCCGGAAAAGAACCAGAGGAGAAGTGCTTGTTGTTGAGCTACTTGAGAAATTTGTGTTTCTAACATTTTATTGTGTGTAGCTAAAGCGTCAAGCTTGTTAGATAATTGCTTAATCTGCTCATTAATGTGTATATTCTGATTTTGGACATCCTTATTAGTGGTTGAGTATTATTGGTTTGGTTACGAGTAGCTATGAAATGCTCTATCATGACTTCCAAATTAGACTTCCTAGGAGCATTAGGCGTGTTAGGACCATTATTAGGATGATTTGGAATAGCCTTAGGATAACCGGTGGTGTAGCGAAGCTTGTCGGTGCATATAATCGTTGTTATTCTTGTATGAAAAGTTAGGATGATTCTTCCAGCCAGGGTTATATGTGTTCTTTGTAAGGATTATTGCATAATTTGCTTGTTCAACTGGAACTCCTGTTAGAAGTGGGCATTACGGAGCAAGATGTGATTGAATACCACATAAGTCGCAAGTTTGAGCAATTGCGACGATGATGCGGGAGCGATGGTAAGTTTCGAGCTTTTGGTGAGAGCTTCCACTTTAGCGTTGACTTGATCCGGACTATTCACTTCAACCATGGCACCTTCGTTTGAGATTTCTCTCGCTAACTCTCTCCTACCCCATTGATAATGGTTACGAGCCATGCTTTCGATAAGTTGTTTTGCTTGACATATGGTTTATTCATCGATGCGCCACCGTGCGGCGTCTATAGTCAATCTCGTATTGTACAAGAGACCATTGTAAAACATGTGAATGATTAACCATTCTTCTAAACCATGATGAGGGCAAAGTCTAAGCATGTCTTTATATCGTTCCCAAGCTTCAAAGAGTGATTCATTGTCCTTTTATGCGAAACTATTGATATTGGCTCGAGCATAGGTTTACTTGGAGGAAAATATCTAGCCAAGAATACTTTCTTCAACTCATCCCATGTGGTGATTGAGTTGGAAGGAAGAGATTGGACCATCTTGAGCTCTCTCTGAGAGAAAAAAGGAAATAGGCGCAATCGTATCGCCTCGGGGTTTACACCATTCGCTTTACGATGTCTGCGTCTTGCCTGACAACGGCGGATGAAGATTCGGGTCGTCGGTGGGAGCTCGAGCGGTTCTGCTGAACGGCGAAAAGAAGCGAAGGTTTTAGCTCGAAATCGTTTCGAGCAATAGCAGGAGCGGCAATACTATTATGAGACTCCGCTTGAGAAGGAACAGCGTAATCCTTAAGAGGACGAGGAGCAGGAGGTTATGGATCAGCCATCTTCTTAAGTTCTTCAACGTCAGGAAGTTTGGTCGAAGGAAGATTGTTGCGTTCTAAATACTCTTGAATTCGTCTTCTTAATCTAAGGTAACGCTCGATATCGTATATAGGTATATGCAAAGGCGCGCCTTGAGAGCGAGTATTTGGCATACACAGAGGGAAAAGAAATAGTTGCTATAGTCTATACTTCGTAATAAAATTACGATATCAACTTGAATAGTCCCCGGCAACGGCGCCAAAAACTTGATCGCGACTTTATCGTCTATAATAATCGGGAGACTGCAAGTATACAGCCCTATCGCGTAGTTTTAAAAGATATCGAACCTAAGGGACTATAAATTGAACTAACGTAATCCAAACTTACTATGTAAAGCTATAGCTATCGAATAAATAAATGGGGAATTTTTGGGTAATAAAACTTAATTTTAATTAAAATAATAATAATGCGAATATCGGTATGTATTCATTAATTCCAAAGAATCCTTTCCACTGGCTTATTTTCTAAAAATGATAATAATTTCTTTTCAGCAAAAAGTATTTATTTAAAATCTATTCTCAAACTTTCGCTCTATTGAAATAAATTATAATTTTAAACTCTAACGTATGCTTTCGCTATCCCATTGATTTTAAAATTACTTTTGAAAATAAATAAAGTTTAATTGGTTTTAAAAGCATTGCTGTCTTTAAAAACAATACCTAGTATCTACTATCTGATTTTAAACCTCAAACTGTCGCTCTATTGGTTTCTAATCTTTTTCAGTTTATTAACCTCAAACTTTCGCTCTGTTGGTTTCTAAACCTTTTTAACAAAATAAATTAGATAACTAAACGGAAAAAGTATTTATTTTATAAAATATAATCAAGCATTTATTAGGATACTTTCAAATTAACTCATTACATACCGATATTTAAATAATTTAGCCAGACATATTCATAAAAACAAACATGAATAAATTAAAGGTTTTAACATTCATTAGTAAATTCATGGCAAACAAATATATCTCATGCAACAATTAATTAAATAAATAAAGCAATGTAAATAGAAACCTGAATTAAATAAATCTTTGGAAAGAATCCTTGAAGTGAAATAACTCGTTACAACGTCTCGGTTCTTCAAGAATTTAAATAACAATGCTTGAAAAGAAACTAGCTCTAAGAACAATGGAAAATAACTCTGGAAATAAAAATCTAAAAACTGGGAAAAGAAAGCTGAGAATCGGTGTGTCAAAATATGATTTGGAGAGGTCCTTTTATAGTGGTAGGAAGTAACCACTTGTTGAGAGATTTTCGTAGCTTTCTCCTAAAGAATCTCACTCCCAACTGCCTTGGTCGTCCCAGATTTTTCTCCACTTTTTCCTCCACGTTGAGACGGGCGTCCCACGCAACTCCTAGGGCTACGTGGAGCTGGAGACGGACGCCTCCTTTGTAGGAGGGAGTCCGAGGCGGGCGCCTCACTTGTAGGAGAGAGTTGAGACGTGGGTCTCACTCTTGTACGTGGCATTTAGGGTTTGCTTGCATTTGGGCTTGGCTTTGTTTGGGCCTGGCTTTGTTTGGGCCTTTGCTTGCTTGGGCTCCTTGATCCACTGTTTTGCTTTGCACACCCCTTTTCTTCATTTCTTGCTCATTTTATCAAATATTTCTCTTAATTTCTTCACTTTGCTCAATTTGTCTAATTAAAATAAAATACCTGAAACAATAAAAATACCAGCGTAATATGGAAATAAAATGAAATAATTGAATAAAAATACTAACATTATTTATGAAAATTAAATCAAATATACTATATAAAATCGTGTTATCACGTGTCCTTCGACTTGACACGATTTCTGACTTGGGAAATCACAAATATTTTCTCCCTATTTTCTTCTTTCTTCAACGAGGTTATAAATACCCCGCTTTCTCATTTTCTTTCTTTTTCCTTCACTTTCTTCAACCTTTTTTCAGAGAAAAACCCAGAAATCCAAATTCACCATCCCTGTTCATTTTCTTAAAAGCTTCTTCAATGGAGAATACTGGAAACATCACCACTTCTCCAGCCATGGAGCTCCAGCTACGCCTTGTCGATGGCAAACCCTATGTGCCAGAACCTCCGTTTGTTGAGGATAAAACAAAATAAAATCACGGTACTTATTCCTTTCACTCTTGAAGGAGAACCCTTAGCTTTTAGGTCCTCTCCCTGGACACACCTTCTAAAATATCGTAGATGACAAAGGGCTTTTTCCCCACAGCAACTAGACCCATAATCTCCTCTCAAACCCTATTTCTTTGCAATACATTGATAGGAATTTGAATCCTCCTCCTCTAAATTGCCCTAAATTCGGTTGCTTAGATAGCACGTTTAGAAGCGACAAAGGAAAACTAGAAAATGGAATTTATACACCGTTGGAACTTTCGTTGTCGCCCTATTCTAGCAACATGCTATTGGATGATTTACATATTTGGGAGGGTTCGACAAATACTTTCCATACTAAGTGTGGTATGATTACTCCTACCTTGCTCGACGTTACTACCATTACGGGTTGAAACCTAATGGAATAGTTTTCAACCTTACGAATCTACGCTATGCCCATAAGATTTGATGTTGGCAAAAGTAAAGCCCAACATACAACAATTTCATCGGCCACCATCAACAAGAATCTGGCCCCATCACCGATGAAGAACACGTAGCATTTTTTACTCTGGCTCTCACGTTTTATTTTTTTCTCTAGATCGATGCGGTGGCGCGGTTTTCTTACCTTGCAATTGCAAAATGGTGAGAATGTTTCTTTAGGCCACTTATTTGGCCTCCTATATACCTCCTTAATAGAGGTTTACATTAGTGTTTTAAGTTGGCATTAATTTTGGTAAAACTAGGCTTTAGCAATGTCTTGATGAATGTCATGACATTGATTGAAGATAAATCCTACACTAAGGATGTTAAAGACAGCTTTCAGGCTGGAAGCTAAAGGCTGGAAATTCTGAAAAAGCGTCGATGTCATGCGAGATGTTATGACATTGATGTACATTCTGCGAGAATGTTTTTCGAGACTTTTGGGATATTTGTTGGTGCTAAATATTGTTTTTTGTTAGAAAGCATGCTCTCGTGGCTGCTAGGTTAATTTAATTAAACCTAAATTGGTTGTTGAAAAGACCATGTTTTAGGATTAAATTAAGTGAACCTAGCTATCTTTATGGAAGCCAAAGCGAAGTTTCGGATGCTTCTATAAAAATTCAACCACTTACAACGTGTTGCGCCTGGAGTTTATTGAAGATATAGCGGGTTGTTATTTGTGTCTTTATTAGGATTTATAACAGTTGGTATTTGTAATTCTAGTATCTCTTGTGAGCCAAGCAACTATCAATTGATAAGTGCCTTGGACTAGGATTTGTTGTAAGGTAGTTTATCACTCAAAGCTTTAAAGCACGAGTGTTTGTCTCTTGATTGAAAGCTTTGAGCGAGATCAAGATAGTTTATTGAAGTGTGTCTTCACAATTCAATTATTCAATAGGTTGATATCAACTGCTTTGTGATTGAGGGGAGTAGTAGGAACTCGGATCTAAGTAGGACTTAGGTTGAAGTTGCATTGGGTAGGTTTTAAGTGAAGGAGATAAACTGGCTGGTTTATTCCTGAATTAATTCTACTAATAGTGAATTTCCTCCCTGGCTTGGTAGCCCCCAGATGTAGGTGTAGTTAGACACTGAACTGGGTAAACAACTTATTGTGTTCTTTACTGTTATTTATATTTACTGTGTAAATTATTAACAGAGTGTCAGATAGTGTGTCATAACATTCTCTGTGACATCACGTATCTGCTGCCAGGAATTTCAATTGGTATCAGAGCAGGCACCCTACCTGTTATTTCTGGGTGAGATCTAGGGATAATAGTTTCTGGCATAATGGATAAGGAAGGAGGATTTGGAGGTAGACCACCTATTCGGATGGGTCTAATTATGAGTCTTTGAAACCTCGTATGATTACCTTTTTAAGATCAGTGGATATTAAAGCTTGGAGAGCTGCTGACAAAGGATGGAAACATCCCACCAAGCTTGAGAAAGATGGGACTACTATCTTGAAACCTGAGGAAGAATGGAGCAAAGAGGAAGAGGAGCTATGCAGGAACTCTAAAGCATTGAATGCATTATTCAATGGTATTGATGAAATATCTTGAGACTTGTTCATCAATGTGAGCTGGCCAAGGATGTTTGGGACACTCTCAAAACTACATATGAGGGGACATCCAAGGTAAAGATGTCAAGACTTCAGATGCTCACTACCAAATTTGAGAATTTGAAGATGAAAGAAGATGAGACTATCCATGAGTTTCACATGAATATCTTGGAGATTGCCAACACCTCAGGAGCACTTGGTGAAAAGATGTCAGAAGAGAAGCTGGTGAGAAAGATTCTCAGATCCTTGCCTAAGAGATTTGCAATGAAAGTCACTGCAATAGAGAGGAGGCTCAAGACATCAGCACCTTGAAGTTTGAAGAACTTATTGGATCCCTTATGACTTTTGAGATGGGAATCAGTGAAACTGTTGACCAGAAAAACAAGAGCATAGCACTTGTATCCAATTCTGAAGAGGGATGCAAGGTGGAAGATGAAGAAAAGATATCTGAAGCTATAGCCATGCTTGGAAGACAGTTCAACAAACTGATCAAGAGGATTGATCCAAAGTCAAGGTCAAATGTCAAGGACATTGCATCTGACATCAGCAGATCTCTTGACTCCAGCAGAAGATCCAAGTCAGAGAAAAAATGAAGTCAAGGCAGTGGAATCCAATGTCATAGATGTGAAGGATTTGGACATATTAGAGCTGAATGTCCTACCTTTCTTAAGAAACAAAAGAGAGGAATGACTGTTACTTGGTCTGATGGTGAATCAAGTAGTGACTCTGAAGAGGAATCAGCCAAACTTGTCACTGCATCTTCTGAAAGTGGCAATCCTGATAATGACTCTAGTGATGAGGAAGTGACCTTTGAAGAACTTGCTGATACTTACAGAGAATGTGAAGCTGGAAGCTGAGAAGAAGGAAAATACAATCACTATAAGTCATCTCAACAGTGAGATTATAGTGTTAAGTTCCAAGCTTGATCATATGACTAAGTATGTCAAGATGCTGACCAATGGGACTGATAAGCTGGAAGAAATTCTTCAACTTGGACAAACTGCTGGAAATAAGCATGGTCCAGGATATGTGGCTGAAAAGGAACCTGTTAGTGACAAGAAAAGGAAGAGGCATGGGAAACCAAAGCCAGAGCAGATGTCACAACATAAAACAGGAAATGTTCCTGGCTTAGGGCATGTAGATGCAAAGAAATTTGCTAATAGCAGGAAGAAGACCAGACCTAATAAGCCAATGTCAAAGCAGATGTCACAACATTGGGGTTAACATCAGGATCAGAGAAACATGAATAAGAAGTTTCAAAGATGGAGATGTCACCATTGTGGAAGGTTTGGACACATAAAACCCTTCTGCTATAAGTTACATGGGTACCCTAATCAAACTCCCTATGATAAGCCTAAGAACACCAAGGTACCCTACACTCAAAAGTGGAAGAAGAGGACTGCAGCATTGATAGCACATACCTCTCTTAGAGTGTCTGCCAAGGAAGATTGGTACTTTGACAGTGGGTGTTCCAAGCATATGGCTATAAAAACCTACTGAATAATGTCAAACCTCACTCCACCAGCTTTGTTACTTTTGGTGATGGAGCTAAAGGAGAAATCAAAGGTGTTGGAAACTTGGACTGCTCTGGGGTTCCAAATCTAAATGGAGTCTTCTTGGTAAAGGCTTGTTGCTAACCTCATAAGCATAAGTCAACTATGTGACATGGGATTTAAAGTCAACTTCACTAAGTCTCGAATGTCTTGTAATCAATGATAAACAAGAAGTAGTTATGAGAGGAGTCATATCAAAGGACAAGCACTACATGTGGAATAAAGAACACCAACCTCTCATGTGCTCTCAGACAAGGATGAAAAGGAGGTAAAGCTATGGCATCAAAAACTTGGACATCTATATCTCGGAGGAATGAAAAAATCATCACTATGGAGGTCGAGAGGATACCAAAACTCCATATTGATGAAGGAAGGTGCATGGTGAGTGTCGGTTTGGAAAGCAAACGAGAATGTCACACCCAATGTCTGAACATCGACCACTTCTAAGGTCTTGGACACATGGACTTGATGGGGCCTATGCTTTGAAAGCCTTGGTGGAAAAAGATATGCCTATGTTGTTGTGGATGATTTCTCCAGTTACGGATAAACTTCATCAAAGAAAATCTGATGTTTTAATGTCTTTAAAGAGTTATGCAAAAAAGAGAGAAAAATGTATTGTCGAATAAGAAGTGACCATGGAAAGGAATTTGAGAATAGCAAGTTTGATGAATTACATTTCTCGAGAGGATCAATCATGAGTTTTCTTCTCCTATAACACCTCAACAAAATGGGGTTGTGGAAAGAAAGAATAGGACTATACTGAGAAATCTGCCGAGTAATGATTCATGCTAAAAACTTCCTATTCATTTTATATGCTATGACTTGTTATGTTCACAACAGGTCACCTTAAGAAAGGAACTTCCTCCACCCTATAAACTATGGAAGGAAAAAACCAACTGAAAATACTTCCATGTGTTTGGTAGCGAATGCTATATTCGACAGATCGTGATCAAAGGAGAAAAATGGACAAAAGTGATGAAGGCATTTTTAAGGATACTCCACTAAACATATAGGGTATTCAATTCCGAAACCAAAGATATGATGGAGTCTATTAATGTCATTGTTGATGATCATCATCAGGAACACAATGTCACATATGATGTTGAGACATGGTTTGAGACATCACCTCAAGTACCTGATAAGGAAGATGTACCTATTCCTACTCCACCAAAATCTGAACCAGAGGAAGCAAACAAAGATCCTTCCATCAGAATTCAGAAAGATCATCCAAAGGAGCTCATCATTGGAGATCCAACCAAAGGTGTTGTTACAAGGTCCAGAGAAACTGTCTCAAACTCTTGCTTCGTGTCAAAGATAGAGCCAAAAAATGTTAAAGAAGCTCTATGTGATGAATTCTGGATTGGAGCAATGCAAGATGAATTGAACCAGTTCAAGCAACATGAAGTATGGGACCTAGTTCCTAGACCAGAAGGAACAAATATCATTGGTACAAAGTGGATCTACAAGAACAAGTCATCGAAAAACTGTCACGAAAAAAAAAGCAAGACTTGTTGCTCGAGTTTACCCAGGTTGAGGGATTGACTTTGATGAGACCTTTGCACCAGTGGCTAGGCCAATCAATCACTTTACTTGCCCAAAATTCAAATTATTTCAAATGGATGTGAAAAGTGCCTTCCTAAATGGCTACTTAAATGAGGAAGTATATGTAGAAACAACCTAAAGGATTTGTGGATCCAGTTTCCAACATGTCTACAAATTAAGGAAAGCCCTATGGACTAAAGCAAGCCCCTAGGGCATGGTATGAAAGGCTAACCAAGTTCCGGACAAAGGATACAGGAAAGAAATAAAACACTCTTCATTAAGAATGAGGAAGGTAAGATAATGGTGGCTCAAATTTATGTGGATGACATAGTATTTGGTGGAATGTCGACTCAATGGTGAAACATTTTGCCAATCAAATGCAAGTTTTGAAATGAGTCTCATGGGAGGCGACCTACTTTCTTGGACTAAGTCACACAAATGGAAGACTCAACATTCCTTTCCAGCAAATATGCAAGGAATATTGTCAAAAAGTTTGGAATGGAGAATGCCACCATAAAGGACTCTGCTCCCACACATGTGAAGTTGTCCAAAGACACAAATGGTGAAGAGGTAGACCAAAGTTTGTATAGAAGCATGATAGGGAGCTTGTTGCCAGCAGACGACATTGCATTCTTTGTTGGGGTATGTGCAAGATATCAAAAACCTAAAGTAAGTCACATTAACGGTGAAAAAATTACGTATGTGGTGGAAGCAAATTATGGTATCCTGTATTCCCGCAAATGAACCAATTCCCGGTTATTGTGATCTTGCCATTGCTGACAAGAAAAGTACCTACGGAGGATGCTTCTTCTTGGAAACAATCTTGTTTCTTGGTTCAAAAAGCAAAGCGTGTGTCCTTGTCCATTCTGAAACATAGCGGTATGCATTGTTCACAAATGGTCTAGATGAAGCGAGATCTTGTCGAGTACAATGTCACACAGGATGTCATGACATTGTCTTGTGACAATTTGTGCTATTAATATTTCAAAGAATCCTATACAACACGGTGGACTAAGCACATTGACACTAGACATCACTTCATCGAGACCTTGTGGAGAGAAAGTGATTAAATTGGACCATGTAGTCCACTTCAACGCTGACGTCTTTACTAAAGCTCTCGATGCTAGTCAATTTAAAGCCCGGGCATTTGTATGAGGAATGTAGCAATCAAGATTGCTTACAAGGAGGGAAGAGACCTTTATTTCAATTAATTATGAGTGGGTCACTTCATTATTTCCCTCTTATTTTTAAAGGTTTCAAGAATATGAAGAACACCTCCATATAATAGCCTCCTATTGAAAGTATCATATCCTCTCCAAAAAGATACTCTCAAATTCTTTGTCATTCTTGGTTTGGTTTCTCAACATATCTCGGAGAAATATGTCTTCTTCATCCTCTTCATCCCAAGACTCTATCCATCTCCCACCATGGCGGAATAACTGCGCTCTGTTGAACCTATGAAGCTCTCTCCTCAACGTTCCGCCTGCCATCGCAGACCAAACCACCGTCCATCAGTTCTTCCAGGTAAGATTTGCTCATCCTCATCTGTTCCTCTGAGATAGCCAATAGAGAAGGAACTATGTATGTTCAAGAAACCATTGATAGGATAGTCACGGGATCCTGCATGAAAATCTCTACATACACAGCATTTACATTTCCCTTAACCAAGAACACCTAGCCCTAGTTTAGCAACTGATCTAGATGTCAAACAGAATGTTATGACATCTGATGATCACGTCCAGGCATCTCCTATGGACTCTGATATTGCTACTCCTGCTGATTCCTCTGTCAAGGCAAAGGGTGGTATCTCTGACTCTTAAGTTGAGAAGATGACCAGTGGACACTGCCTCAAGAAGCATAGAGTTAAATCTGTTGGTAGCTCGAGACCCAAGAGGACACAAATTGCCAAGAAGAGGAAGGCCCCTGAACCTGCAGAGTCTGATCAGGATTTTGCTTTCAAGACTAAGGCTGAAGTGTCAATCAGTAATGTTGTTGATGATGATGACAATGCTTCCAGTGCTTCATCAGGAAAGAGAGCAACTGATCTATTGCTGTGATTTTTGTTTGTTATGATTGTTCTTGTTCTTTTTCTTGTTTCTTGTTCTTGTGTTGTTTTTCCCAATTATGTTTGGATGATTGTAACTTATTGTTGACAGCATTGTACTCTTGACAATTGTTGGTACCTCCTTTAATTATTTGCTTGTTTGCTTGGGGAAATTGTATTGTTTCCTTTGGCCCTTTATGGCTAAAAAAGGGGGAGAAGAACCACTGTGTGATAATGGCTGGGAATTTTGGGGAATTGTATGGCCTGTTTAAATTTTGTATGTGGGGAATTGTGGGATTTCTGTATGGGTAGAATTTATCTTATCTCTAGGTTCTAGTTTCTTTAAGCTTAGAACTAGTTTGTCTTCTGCTGCATAGGTACTCTGATGTGTTAAGTAGTTTTAGCCAAAAATGTGCCAAAGGGGGAGTTTGTTAGTGTTTTAAGTTGGCATTAATTTTGGTAAAACTAGGCTTTAGCAATGTCTTGATGAATGTCATGACATTCAGAGATTGAAGATAAATCCTACACCGCTAAGGATGTTAAAACGGATCGAGCTGGAAGCTAAAGGCGTCTTGAAATTCTGCGAAAAGCAGTCGATGTCATAACAGATGTTATGACATTGATGTGACATTCATTCTGAATCTGTTTTTTCCCGAGACTTTTCAGGATATTTGTTGAGCTGCTAAATATTGTTTTTCTGTTATTAGAAAGCATGCTCACGTGGCTGCTAGGTTAATCTTAATTAAACCTAAATTGGTTGTTGAAAAGACCATGTTTTAGGATTAAATTAAGTGAACCTAGCTATCTTTATGGAAAAAGCGAAGTTTCGGAATGCTTCTATAAAGGGAATTCAACCCTTACAAGCGTATTGCGCCTCTGGAGTTTATTGAAGATATAGCAGGTTGTTATTTGTGTACTGTTAGGATTTATAACAGTTGGTATTTGTAATTCTAGTATCTCTTGTGAGCCAAGCAACTATCAATTGATAAGTGCCTTGGACTAGGATTTGTTGTAAGGTAGTTTATCACTCAAAGCTTTAAAAGCACGAGTGTTTGTCTCTTGATTGAAAGCTTTGAGCGAGATCAAGATAGTTTATTGAAGTGTGTCTTCACAATTCAATTATTCAATAGGTTGATATCACTGCTTGTGATTAAGGGAGTGAGTAGGAACTCAGATCTAAGTAGGACTTAGGTTGAAGTTGCATTGGGTAGGTTTAAGTGAAGGAGATAAAGGCTGGTTTATTCACGAATTAATTCTACTAATAGTGAATTTCCTCCACGGCTTGGTAGCCCCGGATGTAGGTGTAGTTAGACCTGAACGGGTAAACAACTTATTGTGTTCTTTCTTGTTATTTATATTCTTGTGTAAATTATTAGCAGTGTCGATAGTGTGTCATAACATTCTGTGACATCACGTGTCTGTTGCCGAGAATTTTAGTTTCTAACCAAATCAATAATTTCAACCCTACTAATCCAAGAGAAAATGTTTTGGTGCATGGTCCCTTTTGACTTCTATAGTTGTGGCTGAATGTCACTTTTGCTGAAGATATTAAATCTTTCAAAAGTAGGAAAATAGGGCGCCCTAAAACCAAATGCATATAGTTTGGCAGCGTCTTACGCCACTAACCCCAATCGACAAAACTCTCCTATCCGAGATCTTCAAACTACTATTCAACATTATGTTGACGGAAATTACACCTTCCATGGCTCCATTCTCTAATGGAAAAAGTGGCCCAGAGTGGCTTACCAAATTATTCCCACCAGTGGAAGATGAAGACAAGAAAATATCTTTAATCTGCTGGAGACGTTTATTGACTCCCCAATTCTTATTTTACGTATTGTCGGTCTAAATCCAGTTTGGTTGCTTATCATTCCAACTTGGTGGCTCGACAATTTGGGTTTTGTCAACTTGTTCCCAAATATCATTCAACTCTCATGAGTTCTTGGCCGACATCGTCTCCGACCAACCTTGGGAAGCGTAAAGAAGACGCCGAAAACCTATGAGACAAGGCCTATACTTACTTTACAACTTTTCAGCCATCATTCTCTTGTACCAAGGAATTTGAGATTTGGTGGAAGTCATATTATGCTAATTTCATTGGTGATTCCGACGGAAGATAGTGAACTAGCGCAACTTTTGATAATTTTGAACAAGGCGACCACATGTAAGGCCACTAACATCAAACAAATTCAAGCTTTTCGAGTATTTTAGGGTAGTGTATCTACTAACTAACCTTCAGACCATATCGATCGGCACGAGAGTTAAAGGAGAAGGTAAATGATAGGATTCCTGACTAAAAATTCACAGTTCTGTGAAAGACAAATATCTTTACGCACTTCATTTTGGAAACAATAAATTCCCTCCTTTATCGACTAGCCTGTTGGCTTTGGCTTTTCGCCCACCTATCCTAGATTGGTGGTATAGCTCTTGGTCGAATGTGGAAAATGCTTATAAGAAAAAGGCTGACAGAGTGGTACCAACGAAGCACTGGTTTCATGACTACCCAGGTTTTCTGACTATTTCCCCTCAATATGTACGAGAACTTGTTGTTGTGCCAAATGGTAATAGCTTCTGGAAAGTTTGCTTTCTTTGCTATCTCAATTTTTCCATTTATTTGACTTCGCCATTTTTTCTTTTAACTATCCCTCTTTAGGTGGTACCACCAAAGGCTCCTGCCAACAAGGCTAACCCTTTGACAACAAAGGTTCGACTTTACTTCTTTACCAATTATCTTTTGTAACTTGGCATTTCTAATTTAGCAATATTTTTCCAAATTATACCTGATCATACACCCTCTAATGATGAATTGATTCTTCCCTCGCTTAAGAAAACTGGTTCCTCTGTAGGTGTATATGCACATTTCTAATCATCTCGATTTTATAACTTGAAACGTACTAATATTTTCTTTATCTGCCAGAGTCAAAAACGCTCATCGGATTTGACTGCTCCCTCTAATACATCCAAAAGGTCCAAGAAGGACAAACGACACAACACTGAGAAGATTGAGGTATATATTTTGTTGACTCAAATTCTTCTTTTTCGACTGACGTAATAACTTTGACTTATAACTTCTCTTGATACTCAGCCATCACTTGATGTTTAGTCTCCTCAACACTCCCATAAATCCAAAAGCCACAAGAGGAAGAAAACTTCCTCTTCTGAAGACAAAGTGGAAAAGAAGAAGAAAAATAAAGCCCTTTTGGCCCAAGACCTTGGAGCAAAGGTCGAAAATCAAGTCAAAACAACAAAGCGATGTCGAAGATCACCCTTGTCACAAAAGGAGAGGTAAAGTGATCTTGGCTAAAAAAATTGAAGCTAACCTAAATTTAGGCGCTGATATGATAATAATAAATACAACCATCGTCACTCCGATTCGTGCCCCCATAACTGATGACGCTCACAATCCACTAGGGGACGTTGTTCTTTAACATCGAAACGGTGAGCACAGTAAATCTCAATCCACGCCACATGTATTTACTAAATTTTTCCCTTCTTTTCTTCTTTGTTTGCCAAATTTATCGGCTAACATATGTATTATTCCTTTAGGTTAAAGCTTACGGCCTGATAAAGTGTGATTATACTCAATGTGGAGGTTTCTTCACCTCATCATCACCATACTCTCGATGTAGCTGGTGAGTTCATTGACTTGGTATTCGGTTACTCTTAGTGAATCGATTCGATCACTAGTCACGCCAAACATGAAGGTTATAGTTGACAAGCTCGACTCTATGTTGCTGCGGTATAGCGGCAAGCAAAGAGTTGGTATTAATTTTACCGGGTGATATATACGGTTAGGTTATATCGTATCGTGTCCACAGATTGGTTATTGATTAAATCGTTCGATAATTCTACCGTTAATGAGTTTGGGATTAAAAGAAATGAAAATAAAAACGGAAAGTAAATGAACAAAAGCATATAAGGATAGACATTTATCCGGAGCGAATGCAAACTACCGTAACGGACTTAAATCTACCACCCATGTCATACTAAACCTCGTTACTCGTACGTGTCATCACATACCTCTCACAACCTTGGTTATTTCTAACCCAAATTGAGAATCCTCCTAAATCATCTCAATAGCCATGTTTGGCCTATCTCGACAACCACAGTCAATGCGTCACCTCCATAACCATCTCTAGCATACTTCACTAGCGGAGGCATTAAGTTCGGATACTCTATAGTGAATGTTAGATCTAAACCCATTTCTAGTATTCAGAAACTAACAGATAATCATCCTAGGTAAGAATCTAAGCAATCTATCTCTAGTAAAGCTCAAACCCCTAACATAGAGTAAAAACCTAAGACAATCACCAACACAGTTAAGTAAAAGCAAACTTTATCGACGCCAAGGGCAATAAATATACATGAGTTATGGTAGAAATACATACAAACCCAACAAAGATACACAAATAGGAGAAGAGATAAACCACAGATCTACCTGGTTGTCGAGCCAATGAAGAGCAATCCACCTCCATCATCCATGACCAAGCCCTAATGTTGTTTTCTAAGCTAATCTACAAAAATGAAGGTTGATGGAAATGAGGATCAAAACCACCCCAAACCATAACCTAGAAATCTGTTTTGAAAATTATTTATAAAATAAAATCTTGCATATCGCTAAGCGCGCTATGCGACATACTTTGCCAAAAGCCGCCTTACAGCTAAAGCGCCTCAAAACCGCACTAAGCGCGTGTAACACTTTCTTCCTGAAAATATGCAAATATGCAACACAAAAGAGATACAAAACTATTAAATGGTACATTATGTCAAAAACAAAAAGCGTATTTACAAAAAAATTGGGGTTATTCAACGATTATTAACAAAAAAAAGCAGATAAGTGCCACAAAACATATATACAAAATAACTATATTTTGGCACTTATCACTCTAGTCTTCGATTCCTGCGATTGAGGAGGCGGATAAAAATGCCACCACTTCAAACAAAGCGCCCAACTTAGAAAATTCTCCTCCACTGAAGGCAATCCTCAAATTTCTACTAAAGAAAAGTTTGAATCTCCTTCACCTTCAAAACAAAGGAAAACGATTCTCCTAAGCCTTGGAGGAAAAGCAATTCGACTCTTCAACGCCTTCATCGAAATTGGGGATAAATGCTGCTACTCTTGAAGGACCATCAAGGCTACGTAGCTTTGTGAGTTCTCTCACTTTTTCCTCCGATTCCGACCACTCTCAAGCGCATAATGACAAGTTAGGACCTAAGGCAACAAAGGTCAAGAAATTGACAGACAAAATTCGAACCTATGCTCTGAGCCCTTAGTTGCCTACAATGCTTCATGATGATCAAGCTGTTGGCTCGAAATTTTAGATGCACTCACCCGTGAAGGCCCTTGATATTTCGACTCGGCTAAGCTCGTGGCGGCGTTGAAAAATTATTTACTCTATGCTTGTAAATGTCGAACTCATGAAAGAGCGAGAAGTTGGTCGGACGCAGCCTTTGTGAAGGTGAATTTGGAAGTGGTGGTACAAGCTTACAAGGAGATCAACGGGATAATGACAATGATTGAGAAAAAGCAAGAATTGAGTCCTAAAAAGAAAAGAGCTGCTGAAATACGCATTCGACTTACTGATTTAAACAAATAAATTTCTTAGTTAAATGAGGAACTGGAAACCATTTCTACACAAGAGGAGAAGATTAACGAAGTTATAACTCCTTCTCAGATGCAAGTGAATAGGATGACCATGGATGCTGTAGCTGCAAGCAGTGTAATATCGACTGTTGAAATAGAGATTATCTCTCTTAAAGCTAAAGCAAAAACTTTGAAGACCACGCTTTGCGTCTCCAAGGAGAAATGCTATCTTTCCAGAACAAATTTAAGCATTTCTAATTATTGCAATCATCTTTGATTTCTTTTGTAATATTCGAACAATGGCTTCTTAGCCACATTTAATATAATGTCTCTTTTTGCCTTACATAATATGTTATGCATGTTTAATTCGCTGGTTTCGACATAACTCTCTCCAGCTTATTTATTCGACAATTATCTATTCTGTCGAAATTTTAATTTCTTGAAGAATAGGCTTATACTTCTTTAAGTACTTACCATTTACCCTTAGAATTCGTCGATATGGGGCTAATTCTTCAAGCTCATAGGCATTGTTGGAAAAAACTTGTATCACCTTAAAAGGTCCTTCCCAATTTGGAGACCATTTCCCCAAGATTCTATCATTTCTGTCCATAGACAATATTACTTTCCAAACTAAATCATCGACTACGAATACCTTATCCTTTACTTTCTTGTTATAGGCTCTGGCAATTCTTTCTTTCTGTTTTCTCAATGAATCAAGAGCTAACATCCTCTCCATCTAAGTCGACAAGCTAAATGCGCTATCGTGTTCGATAATCTTCATATGGTATTTCATCTGCCTTTGGATTCTTCTTGTATATATGTATCTCCACGAGCAACACATCATCATGTCCATATACAAGTTGAAATGGAGTAGTTCTCGTTGCTTCATTAGGGAAGTTTTACACGCATAAAGGCTTGATCTAGTGTTTTATGCCAATTTATTGGTTTCTTTCCTACATGCTTCTTTATTAGGCTAATGATTACCTTATTAGCGAGGCTCAACTTAGCCGTTTTCACGAGCATAATAGGGGTAGAAGTTAACAATTTAATTCCAACCTTTTGCATAAATTCTTGCATTTTAGCCTAGTAAACGATCCTTGATCGGTTGTAATTGTTTATGGAATTCCAATGACATATGATGTGATTTTGTATAAAATCAATAAGACTTCTTAGTCGACATTTGTCAAAGCCACAACCTCGACCCATTTGTGAAATAATCAATGCCGACTAAAATGTACCTTTTGTTTTGAAGAAGCTGGTTTTATTTCTCCAATCACATCTAAGTCCCATCCTCTAAATGGCCAGGTTTCATAATTGCATGTAATTCGCTTGCGAGAACATGTTGTATCCCCATGCATTTGGCATTCTTGGCAACCTTTAGCAAACTCAATGCAATCTTTCAACATTGAAGGCTAATAGGCCTTTGCGCACAAAAACTATTTCATCTTGTGTCCAACTTGATGTACCACATGCTCCACTATTCACACTCGAGGCTGCTACATATGCCTCACTTTCTCCAAGGCATTTAAGCAATACTCCTTCAATAGTTTTCTTAAATAATTCGTATTCTATCAAAACATAAATGAGGGCACAATATTTGATACGTTACATGGAACCCGTGGGGACCGCAAATACTCAACCAACTAATTTCACTAATCATCCTCTTGCCCATTGTCAATTGTTAAAATTTGAAAATTTTCATCTATTAACTTTATGATTGACAAATCGAAGGAGATAACAAAGTTGCTCGAACTTTCTTTCTTACGAATAGGTTCTTCATTTTGATCTTTCTTGTATCCGAAGCCTCTTGCGCTAAGTCATTAGATTCTTGATTTTCTCGTCGGGTATATATCGAATATTCACTTGTTGGCTGTTTGAGCAACCTAATGGTGATCACAAAGTACATGATTAAATTCTCTTTGACACATCTATATTCTCTTAATACTTGTTTAATCACCAATTCAGAATCACCCATAATTTCGACATTCCTTTCCCCCACTTCTAGCAGCAGTTCAAGTCTTGTTATTAAAGACTCATATTCTTCTTCATTGTTAGTACATATGTCATCGATTGCATACTTGAACTCTGTTGGAATTCCATTGGGAGAAATTATACTGCCCCCTATTCCAACTTTATGTTTATGACTAGAACCGTTGAAGTATAACTTCCATGGCACTAAGTCAACATAATTTTGGGGTATACCAACCATTGAATGGTCGACAAGGAAGTATGCCACTACTTGCCCTTTCATTGATTTCAAGGGCATATACGTCAACGAATATCCTGTCAATGCTAAATCCCATTTACCAATTCGACTATGTAAAATTGGTTTGGACAACATGTGCTTAATAATATCAACATGAGAAGACACATACACATCAACGGGCATTATATATTGCTTGATTTAATACAAAGAAATCTGGACATATACATAGTTTTCTATATCACTATACCTAGTTTCGAGGATCATTTAGTATTGACTAAGGTAATACAGGTCTTTTGACACCTTTTCATCCTCTTGAACTAACATACTTCCTATAGTCGAATCAAGAAGGCGCAATATCTGTCTCATAGGTTTATCTCTAACGGGAGGTGCCAATATTGGAGGATTCACTAAATATTCTTTGATTTTGTCAAAAGCCTCTTGATGCTCCTTTTCGGATGAAGTCCTCGTTCTTGATCGAGCGATGGTAAAAACACTTTACTTTTCCACTAAGTTGGATATAAACCTCCTTAGAAATTTATTTTACCAACAAAGTGAAGTTCCTTTTGGTCGACAGAGGCTTGGCGTCCATAATGGCTTTGGTTTTGCTTTGATTCACTTTTATGCCCTTTTATGCACCACAAAGCCAAGAAAGTCACTGCCTGCATAAAAGCACACTTTAATGGATTCATTTTCAATCCATATTTCCTCATTCTTTCAAAATATTTTTGAAGATGTTGCGGATGAGTCGATTCTTGTTCGACTTTATTACAATATCATCAATATAAACACTGCATGAAATTTTAATAAAATCATGAAACATAAATTCATTACCCCTTGATATGTTGCTCCGATATTTTTCAAGCCTAATGGCATGACAACCCACTTATAGGTTCCCAATGCACACAACGAAACACCGTCTTTGGCACATCTTCATCGCAATAAAATTTGGTTATTATAGCGCCCAATATTTGATTATTTATTTAATTAAATATCTACGTATATTTCTGAATAATTAGTATTGTTGTAGAATGTCAACAATTCATTATAT
Source organism: Vicia sativa (assembly GCA_021764765.1). NCBI lineage: Eukaryota > Viridiplantae > Streptophyta > Magnoliopsida > Fabales > Fabaceae > Vicia > Vicia sativa. The sequence goes on along the minus strand of CM038794.1, from coordinate 21,395,426 downwards.
GAGGATAGGCGATTAATTGATTTAAGTTGCGGAATAACATTATTATTAAATTGGTTGAATTAGTTTAGGAATTTTTAGTAGAAATAAGTTAGAATTGGTGTTTGGCCTAAAGATGGTGTTGCTAAGAAATAAGGGGTGTGTTGTCTAAGTCCATCTAGATTTTAGAAATTATTAAATAAAATAGTATTATTATTATTAGTAGTAGGATTAAAAAGAAAAAGAAAAGAGTCATTAGAAGAAAGAAAGAGGAATAAGTTTTGGAGAACACGAGCGTGAGAAAGTTACTAGAGCCAAGGTTCAATCCGATCAAGGTTTAGGCTGCCATCAATCCAAAGAGATAAAGGTGGGGTTCTTGCTTTATAATTGAGAACATGATGGATGATAGGTTTGAGGTTTATATATCTTCTTTGGTTATGTGTCTTGTTGTTGTTGATTTGATTCTAAATTGATGTTTGATAATACATGGAATTAGTTGATTGAATTGGTAAATATTGTTTTGTTTGATTCCCCATGTTGCTAGTACCTTAGGCTGAATCTTTTTGGTTTGTAGGTGTTTGGATGCCAAAATTGGGAATGGGCTTGAGGAAGATGTTGTTTTGAGAAAAACCCAATCATCAAGTTGAGTTCTAGCATGGTGGTGTGATCTGTGAAAGCTGACTTTGTGGATTTTGTATCAAATATGCGGATAGAAGTCGCCACCGACTTTTATTTTATCAATTAAGGAAGGTAAAGTGTGAAAAAGACCTTCGTTAGATTGAGTTCGGAGAATGGTTATGAAAAGGGAAGGTATTAGCACCCTTTCCATCCGTAGTTATCTGGGCTCTTAGTTGCTCTAGATCACTTTTAAAATTGCTTTACGTGTGTTTGACAAGATGTTTTGAAAAAGGCATTTCGCTTTGACTTTGTAATGACTCATGTAGAATTATACAAAGTGTTCGGAATGTTTTGTTTTGAAAAGAGTTTGAACTTTGAAGAAAGTGTGGTGTGAAAAGCATTTGATAGAGCAAGCAACTAAGAGACTTATTCCCACTCGGGAATTGGTCGTTTTGTTGTACTTCTACATTCCTTTAGAATAGCGCTAGCCATACCATTAGTTAGTAGGTAGCTCCATTCGTTGGATGTGGCGGGACATTCGAAGGGACATCGGATGGTCATAGAAGGCAACTTGTAGGAAGTATCCTAGCACATTGAAGGGACTATCATCATTTTCATAGGCGACAATCGGGGTCAAGATCATGTATTCGAGGCGACATCGTGGGTCTTATGATCTTTGTATCGAAGGGACTATGATGATTTATTTGGAAAGCAGCGGTGCTAGAATACCTCTACGTTAGGGGACATGACCATTTGTAATCGAAGGCATCGAGAGAAATTACCCTAAGAGTGCGTGTGTGATAAGTGTGTTGAATTCAGAATATATCTTGCTTGAAGATTAGTGTGAGCTATGTCCAATTATTATCTTGCCATACACGCCTAGTTACTAACAATTGATAAGGGTGCGGAAAGTAAAATGCGGATGTAAAATGCGGAAGGTAAACCTACGCTATTACATGGCTTTAGGGCGATACATAATTTAAACTTGGAAAATAAAAGCCTAATTTAAACTATTACAACCCATGAGCAATTACATTATTGGAAAAATAAAGCGATAAAGAAAAAGCAGAATAAGAATGACACATGAAAAAGAATAAGAAAATCACGAGATGAATTGAATAAGAGGAAAAATGTTAGAAAAATACAAATTTAATATGAGAAAATTATATATACTGGAAATAAGATAAATATATTAAAATAATTTTTTGGGATTTTTTGGAAAAGATTTAATAATTAAAATGCAATTTATAATGATTTAAATGCTAAAATAAAAATAAAATAAATATGCATGCAAAAATTATATTTTTTTATTTATTAAATTAAATAAAGGTTTTTAGAAAAATAATGTAAAAGGAAAAAATGTTTTTGGTATTTTTTAATGCGAAATAAAAATCATGAAAGTTAATTAAAATGAATGAAAATATTGAAATAATGTGAAAAATATGAAAATAGAGTTTTGGAAGAGTGTAAAAGGTTATGCGAACCGAGAATCGAGCAGAACATCCTTTCAAACCTGAAAACCACATGAATGGCTGGCGTGTTACCTTTTTGAAAGGAATGATTTGAAAATAACACGTTAAGCCTCTTGATCTCCTCACTTCGCGCCATCGATCGTCTTGACCTTTTGAATTTTCAAAATCCAGTCGGCCTTTCTTGACGCTATGTCCTGGCTAATATCAAAAATGCAGCACACATAATATAAATACATTCTAAAGCCATGGTTCGATTGGAAACATCATTCCGAATGCAATGGTACTAGTCTCGAGGTCCAATTTTTCCTATTTTGTGAAACCCTAAAAGCGCACGAAAACCTAACAATGGCATACGTGTTCCCGCCATGGAAATTCGATTAAAGCTCCCGAAGCTTGCAAACTCATCACTAATCACAAAAACAAACACAAATCAAGTTAATAATGCGTGAATGATAGAAATCGAATTTTGAAATTTCAAGAACAAACCAAATTCGGTTTTCGTGATTCTTGATGGTTTTGGCAAAGTGAAGTGCAAATAGACTACGGAGATGTCAAGCAATGTGTTGGACACCTCAAAAACGATTGAAAATGGTGGAAATAGGATTCCCACTTGCTTCAAACACGATTTTTCACTTTTGGAATAGGGTTTGTAGAGCAATTTTTCGTTCTTTCTTGATAGGTATGCATCATATATTTATCTTGGATGGATTTGGAATGGTTTTGGAAGAATTGATCAACATTCAATGGAAATCAAATTTTGATATTCTCATGAAATCAAATTTTCAAATTTTGTCAATTTCAATCCAATCTTGCCAAATTTGATCCAATTTGAAATTGCGGCATTTATGGGTTGATTGGATCACAAAAGCAATAAAATCAATCTTCAATTAATTTTGATTTTATAATTTATTTTAAGATTTAATTTGCATTTAAATAAATAAATTACAAATTAAATAGAAAAATAAATCAAAAATTCGTGGCATTGAGGCTTGGACATTCCTAATTGCATGAGAACAAGTTAGGCTGAAGAAAAAGTAGGCCCATTTGCAAAAGATTTGATTTTTGAAGTATCTCTCTTTGTGCATTCTTCAAAATTGCCCAACTTGTGAATGGTGTAACTTGCTCAATTTTCCACATTTTGAGTGTTCTTGGACTTTTGGAAGCTCTAAAGTCCTCTAAACAATGTCTTTGGTCTCATCTCAATTGGAGTTACCATGCTCAATATATCTTCAAACAAAAAATTTGACTTTTGTTGACTTTGAAAATGACATAATCTTTTGAGCTATACCTCTCAAATGAAGCATTTTTGGACATTCTTGTGAGACATGAAGTTGTAGAGAATTGAATTTCCTTCAAAACAAGAGGTGGTGGAAAAATTTACGAAAGTATGAGAAAGTTATGATCGGTCAAAGTTGATTGACTTTTCATCTAGAAACCTAATTTAGAAAGTTTGGCTTTTGAGCAAATCTTGAGTTTTCTTGATGAATCATGATCAACCCTTGATCAAATGATGAATGTAACTTCAAAATGAGAATGTTGACCAAAAATCAAAGTTTTGTTGTATGTTGACCACGATTGACTTTTGTCCAATACACGATTTTCAACCATTTGAGCAATTACACAGAAACTTGACTTGTGAGGCTTGAAACTTGACATGGAGAATCTTTGAAGCATATGAGGAGGCATGAAGGCCATTGGAGATGTTGAAATCCATCTTGACTTGAGAGATACCAAACCCTAGTTTGGGTTGGTTGTCTAGGAGAGGTTTATCGATCGACTCTTGAGAATCCTTGAGTATGGATGTATGAAATCTCTTGAGTAGATGGAGGGCAAATTTTGGGGTATGATGACCTATTCAATCTTCTTGTACTTGGAAGGTTAGATTGACATGCTTCTTTCGCGACACGGTAGAAGATGATTGAACACTAATACACACAAAAATTGCACTGTTGGTGATGATGCGAATGGGCTTCTGATGCCATTTGGACTGGATACTTATTTGCGGGCAGGTAAATGCCCTAGACTCGAGGTTGTTGATAGGAGAGTGGAAGATGAGCTTAAGATGCCATCAAAAAGGTCGATCTTTGAGGGAGTCGTATAAGACTTTGTAGATGTTAGGACGGAGAGGAGATGGGCTTAAGATGCCATCAGAAGGGATAAATCACGTTAGACTTCGTGTTCACTTTGAATAAGGTTATTGGTTTGTATTGATTTTTAACCATATCGATATATGCTTACTTGATAAAATAAGATGCATCCAAGGCACTGAGTCGTACGCTAGACTACTAGTTCTTTGTCAGAATAAATCTTGGTGTCGATTACTACGATTGTAGTTGGCAAAAATGGATAGCTTCCTGTTGTGCATCGGTGTTGATCCATTATCGGAGGATAACCGGCGGTCTCTCGGATAGTTTTCCGTCGGTTCGGGCTTAATCTGGACTAGTCGTGGGAGGACAACCAAGGCGGTCTTTCGGATAGTTTTCCGTCGATTCGGGCTTAATCTTGGACTGTTTGCGTCGGTGACTTTCACAGAAAACAAGAAACTTTGATAGAATATTGGTTAGTTTTATGCAATATATGATGGCGGTGTATATGAATGACATATGCATGAATTATGACTTTATGAAAATGTATGAATGATAGATGTTGTGGTATTTCAAAACATATCCATCTTGAAGAAGGTGCGGATGTTACATTTGAAGATTTACGGCTCCTGCTTGGGGAGTGGTGGGTGAGATCCACTTTTGAAGGAGAAGAAAGATGTCCGGATTCTTCGCCACTACTCGACCAAGTCTTGGGCCTAGGTTGTTGAGGAAGGTAGAAATTTGAGAGCTCGTTGTTGGAGATCTCATATATAGACCTACCGAGAAGTGCGTCCAAAGACCATACCTTTAGGGCGCTCTGGAATTCCAGTGTAGATCTTCTTTGAGAGCCCTAGAAGACTGCAGTCCGTTGTAATCTCGGGGAATAAAGGTATATGCTTCCTCCGATGCACTATCGACCAAGTTTTGAGTCGGATACATTGCTAAGAAGAAGGGGAGGATTGAGAAATATCAGCTTTAGAAGAAGTGTTCTTGCGGCGATGCGCGTTGCTCGATTGAGTGGAATCACTTTGCTTGTGGATTAACATATACTGGGGATGGTGTGTTGTGGGTGACACCTTTATGCTGCAAGGGAACTATTTGTTGACTTTCGTCATCATCGGCCACCAGGAACACATGTGCATGCACATTTTTCGTATGTTTGCGAAGAGATTTTTATTGTCAAATCGTATAGCCATTCAAAGCAAGCGTTGGACTTATTGCAAGCGACAACGTGAAAATTGTAAAGAGCAGAACTTGCATTTATTTTGAAATGTGGCGTATGCCAGTGGTTTGTACAAGAAAAGTAAAAGCTACGGGAGCAATCTCGTTAAGTCCAACTATGCTAGTACTCATATATTTCAACTATCTCATCTCCTTACATCGGTAGAAAGTGAGTAATGATCTTCGCCATTTGAACCTTGAATGCTAATAGTAGTGCAGGCGGTGATCGGAAGAGACATAGTCGTCGCTTAAATCCTAACTTTTGCCTAGACCGCCTTTCGGGTTTTGGTCTCTGGATACCCTTTTTGCCAAAGCCGCCTTCTCGAGGTTTCGACTTGCGGGTGTACATGTTTTGCATATATCCTTAATTTTGCCGAACCTTTTGGTTCGCGGGATCTATATTTTGCCTAGGTTCGTGGACCTAGCGGGTCTCTTTATCGCGTAGTATTTTTTGACTATGTCTGCGTTCACGGTGTGGGAAGTCTTCACCATCCATGGTGCTAAGTATCATAGCTCCATGGGAAAATCTTGTCTTGACTACAAATGGTCCCTCATAGAGTGGAGTCCACTTGCCCCTGGATCACCTTGTGGAAGAATGATGCGCTTGACTACTAGATCACCGACTTGGTAGACTCGGTGCTTGACCTTCTTGTTAAATGCTCGATCATTCGTTTAAATCATCCCATGGCGGATGGGCCAGTCGTTCTCATCAATCAAATTAATGCTGGTCAAGCAGTGCGGACCCGATCGTCTTCGCTTAACTGCCCTCCGGAGGACTCGGTTGAGGTATCTAAACCTCGATGGGTAAGCGGCTTCCATACCAGTATCTGAGAGAGAGGGGTTGCCCATCGATGTTCGTCTTTGTGGTCGATAACCATGAAGAGCAAATGGTAACATCTCATGCCAATCTTTGTAAGTAACGTCATCTTACATATAATCTTCTTAATGTTCTTGTTGGCGGCTTCCTTGCGCCATTCATCTTAAGTCGATAAGGAGAAGAGTTGTGATGCTTGATCTTGAGCTGCGTGCGAGTTCGGTGATCATCTTGTTGTTGAGATTGGGCCGTTATCTATGATAACCCTTTAGAGTGCCATACCGGCGAGATAAGGTTATGTTTGATGAATCGAGCCACAACATTCTTGGTAACGGATCTGACGGTACTTCTACCCACTTGGTGAAATAATCAATTGCCACAAGAATGAGCGATGTCCGATTGGGCGGTGGGCTTGATTTCTCCGATCATGTCAATGCCCCACATTGCAAAAGGCCAAGGAGTGTTAGAACATTCGAGAATCGGAGAATACGTGTACTTTGTGCGCTCGTCGGCACTTGTGACAAGATCGAGCATAAGCGGTGACAATCGGCTTCCATAGTGGACCAATAGTAACTGTTCTCAAAATCTTCTTAGCCATGGTGTGTCCTTTGGAGTGGGTACCAAATTAAGCCGTGTAACTCTTCCATGATACGCATTCTTTGTTTACGGTCTACACGGAGTAAGCACAAGTCGTGGTTCGCTTGTATAAGATGTCGTTCTTGAGAAAGAATTTGGATGCAAATCTTCTCATGAACTTCTTATCATTAACAGATGCCCCATGATATTCTGAGTCTCAAGATACCTTTTCCGTCCTTAGTACCAGGTTTCTCTTCTGCGTCAAGCTCACAACAATCTGGTTCGTCGAAGACCTTTCAATGATGATCAGGAGCCTCGTTGTCCCATCGACCTTGAACATCGCAGTAGCTAATCGTAATTCTCTTCTGGAATATGATTGAAAGTGATCTCTTCAAGTAGAATCAAACTCGAACATGCTCACGGAATGAGTTCGGATGCTATCCCTCGCCTTTATCGGTGATCACAAAGTGAGTCTCCATGAACTTGATTCTTAAGTCAATAGCGACTTTGATACCCAATGCCGCATTACTCGGCCATGTTATTAGTGCAAGCTGAAACAAAGTCGGCGGTGAAAGTATGTCCTTTGTAGGGGATGTAATGATGGCGCCAATGCCATTGCCAAGTGCGTTTGAGGCTCCATCAAAGACCATAGTCCATCGGGATCCTGTTCCAGTCCTTCGTCAGGCACAGTTCTTCCTGTCGATGACTAGTAAAACATCTTCATTGGAAATTGACTGCATAGGTGATAGTCATCTCGGCGATGAGCCAAATGATGACTACTACACTTCCTTTGATCGCTTTAGAAGTGTCTTGGATGTCATATTCGGTCAAGATCATTTGCCATCTTGCTATTCTTGGATTTGGTTTCTCAAAGATGTATTTTATCGGATCCATCTTAGAAATCAACAAGGTAGTGTGAGTCAACATATCTTGTCTTAGTCGAGCAGCCAAAAGCGTTGCAAGTTTTCTCGGTGTGAGTATCTTGTTTCACAGTCGGTAAACTTTTGCTAAGGTAGTATATTGCATGCTCTTTTCGACGGACTCGTCATGTTGCCCAACACACCCATTGAGTTCTCTAACCTTTGTCAAGTACATGATAAGAGGTCTTCCTTGGTAGGCATCGGAATAGGAGGATTACGTAGGTACTCCTTGATTTTGTCAAAAGCGATCACGATCGTCGTTCCATTCTACCACTTGATCTTTCTTAAGTAACTTGAAGATTGGCTCACAAGTAGCGATTAGGTGTGCAATGAATACGGCAATGTAGTTCAATCGGCCCAAGAAACCTCGACTTCCTTCTCGGTGCGGGGTGGCATCTCTTGAAAGCTTTAACCTTGGAGGTCAACCTCAATACCTCTTCCATGACTACAAACCCTAGAAGTTTTCGGATCGACTCCAAGGTGCACTTGTTAGGATTAAGTCTCAACATGACTTCTTCAATCATCAAGCGTTTTGAGATGATCAAGATGTTCTTCTTGATGCTGTGATCGAGCTATCATGTCGTCGGCGTAGACCTCTATCTCGTGATGAATCATGTCATGAAATAATGTCACCATAGCGTTGATAAGTGGCACTGCGTTCTTGACCGAGCAGCATAACCTTGTAGCAAAAGTGCCCGTTTTGTAACAAAGTAGTCTTCTCCATGTCTTGAGAGCCATTTGATCGGATTGGCAAGAAACCATCCATGAAGGAAAACCTTATCTTTGCGGTGTTGTCTACGAACATCAATATGAGGAAGTGGGAAATCGTCTTTCGGACTCGCTTTGTTCGAGATCTACAGTAATCCACACATTAGTACTTTACCATCCTTCTTAGGCACGGGTACCACATTAGCAACCCAGGGATGGAGTAACGACTAAGAAACAGCGTTGAAGCCTTCATAACCTCGCTTTGATCTTCTCGACATCTCGGGATGCATCTGACAGACTTCTTTCAGGGAAAAAACCTTCTTTTAGCGGCAATCGATGAACCACAATATCAATGTCTAAACCGGCATGTCTTCGTATGACCAAGCAAAAACCTCAATATAGTCGTAGCATACGAACCAACCTTTCTTTAACACTTTTCTCAAGACCCGTTCCTATCTTGATCTCTTTTACATCTTCGTGTACCCAAATTCACAACCTCACTTCTCTTCGTGTGGTTGTATAACTCGCTCTTCTTCTTTATGGATCGGCAAGTTCTCCACGGCACTTCACAATCTTCCTCACTTTCGTCTTGACGGTAGATCGGATTATCGAAGTCATATTTAGCACTAAGCATATTTGTTATTAACGAGATTCGGAGTGATTACTGCGATTATCACGTGGGTGTGTGTAAAAACACATAGCTTTTTGAAGGGGTGATAAAGTAAAGAAAGAAAACAATTGAATGCAAAGTCCAGCGATTTATTGAATGAAAATACATGCAAGCGACGGATAATAACCCTACATAAGCGAGCCATGATGCCGGGCAAGAACACTAGGCTTTCAAAGTTTATTGTTCAAAACATAAAGAAATACGAAAAGCAAAACAAAACAAAAGCAATTACTCACGGCTAAAGGAGATTGGTATAGCGTCTTGGTCTTCCATTCTTGAGCCCATGATACGGAGTTGGGAGGATCCACTTGCGATGTCGAAGTCATTGTCGTTGTCTTCTATAGCATGGATTCCACTCTGGTGATCACGGAAGGAAGTTGGCGGCACGTTCGCGGCGTATCATCTTGACCCTTGATGGTGAAGCCTAAACGGTCTTGTCGATTTGAAGGAAGATCGAGGTGACCCCAAATAGTACTACTTTCCTTCTTGACGGTTTGAGCATCTTCGGTGAGAGCCATCCTAGGCGGACTTGTGTAGCTTCGAGGCAGCGGGCATGACTACGGGTATTGTTTCAAAAGCTTGCGAGGTCTCGAAGAATTCACCTTCCATCTCGAGATATCGAATGGTAGATGGTGATAATATTCTTCTTCACCACATCTTGTAACCCTTCCCTTTCACGGGTATTTAGGTTTACGATGCAAGGTAGAGTAACGGCCTTTGCCCATATCCAGGAGGCGTCCAGTAGGCAAAGTAGGCGAGACGGATGTCCAACAAAGAAAGTGAAGTCAAAATGCAGGAACCGACTTTGCGGTAGAATAGCTCTCAAGTGCGTTCGCTTAGAACCATCAAAAGCTCTCGATAATGTCCTTTGGTCTCGAACCAACCCTTAACATCAGTCGATCAAAAGCGATCTTCGGAAGGATATTGAGGCGAAGCAGGTATCCACGCAAAACATGAGATAGAATGCGCCCTTGCATTCAACAGAGATGTGCAAGGCTTTGTTGTGTTTCTTTCTGGCGAAGTCAAATCGACATCGGAGAAGCCTAGGCCGTTGTTGGCGGCCAGGGCTAGCAATACAAACTTGGTGATCGGTGGTAGTGTCTTGCGGCACATGAGCATTCTTGAGAAACTTCACCAAGGCATTAGCATGAGCCTCGGAGCACAAGAGCAAAGCGAGCATGGAAATCTTGGGCGGTCATCTATTGTTCCACAACATTGTAATCACTCTTCTTGATGATCTTGAAATTTCCTCCATTTCTTGTTTGGAGGTGTCTTGATAACTTCCTTTGGTATACGGTTGGCGGGATGAGTCCTGGTTCTTTCCCTCTGCTTGGGGATATTGGTGGAATAGTGGAATGGTAGTCATGATGTCTTTGGAGGAGATCTGGGAGAATACCCTTCGGTTGGTCACCTTACTGATCCGGTGATGTTGTCAATGTCGGGAATAGAAACTCAATGGTAAGATCTTCAATGTCGAGAGGATCTTGCAGCGCCATGATAGTAAACATCGACTCCATAATTCCAAGGGATAGCTTGTCGGAGGAATATGGAACTGGTCTTGGAGAAGTGATAATGAGAGTGCCACTACAGGCCGCGAAGTCGGAAATTCTTATTGTGTTAACATCGGCATAGTCTTGAGGAAATCGTCACCCCATCCGGTCGCCTTAACATCTTCAATAGGAATCTTGTAACTATCGGGAGTGTACTTCACCATGTAATCATATTTTCCACTTGGCTGCCCAAGGTATCCCACAGATGGTACAGTTTCGTTCGCATTGTCGATCTTCAACTTAGACATTTCTTCCACGATTTACGCGGGTGGTTTGAAATAGTATCTCACGGTTATCCATCATGCCTTGAACCGTCTTCTCAACCAAGCACAACCATCAGGCGGATGGGCACCAGACAATTCTCTGGGCATCTGGATTGACACGGCTTGCAACAAATTCTTCTTAACAGTCATCAGAGGAATGGTCAAGTCATCTATGTTGAAAACATAAGTATCGTCTGTGACATTGGAACTCTTGTCATGGTTAGGCATAGGCGCATTGATCACATTGGTCTCAGCGGAGGATCAAACTCAATGCCTTAGCGATCATATCTTGAATCTTGTTCTTGAGCCCAACAATTGTCGTTATCGGTGCCACAGGCTATTGGAATGGTAAGCACACTTAGCATTAGGATTGTACTTCGGAGAGGAAGTGTTGACATTCTGAGGAGGATCCCTCAAGGTAATCAGCTCTGCTTTCAACATGTGTTGCAAGGCTTGCGACAAAGGCATGTTGATCTTAAATAAGCTGTCTTGTGGCGTTACGCTCTGCAGTTGTCTCATTGAGGTTGTCTTGATGTAGGATTGGAGATCTAGCCCCCCAGTTGAAGCAGTCGGTCTTCTTGGCTCGGCTTTTACGACCATACACAGCATTAGCTTCTTTCTTACCACCAAAGATCTCTTTGACATTTGAAGATGTCTCTACTGAATCTTCCTCTTGATACGACGATGCGCTCTTTGTCAATATCACTCGGTGAATCCGGATGAAGAATTTCCAATCGGATGATTGAAGAATGGGCTGTCGGTGTTCCCATAAACATATCAACCAACTCCACTATTGGACAAGGGTGGTTGAACTCTGCTGCTAGATCTCTCCATTTACGAGCATACTCCTTGAACTTCTCGTCACGACCATAGACATGCTTTGTAGTTGCATGCGAGTGGGTGTCAATTGACATTATACTCATCTTATGCATGAAAGCATCATTAAGTCACTCCAAATGCGGATCACGGTCATTCTCTAGTGATAATACCATTCCAAGCTGGGTTAGGACAAACTCTCTTGAAAATAGTGCATCCGACTTTCTATCATCGGTGTAGGGATTGATCTTACGGACATAGGACTTCAAATGCAGCTTAGGGCAAGACATGCCATCATACTTGGCAAAAGTAGGAACTTTGAACTTGGGAGGAATCACAACACGAGGAACAAGACTCGGATCATCAAAGTTCGGCCGGACATCTTCGGGTTTTCCACAGCATTGACGGTCTTCAGTTGCTTGTACTTGTCATCTTCATCAGTGTTGGCTATAATCGAATAGTCCTCTCTCCTTTCTTTGGCTCACTGCATCACCTTCATCACCCTTGGTACTCCTCGGTATGGACACTTCCTTGGAGGCTCGATCGGTGACCACCTTTGGACCCCTTTGAGCGTCTGCCCATGTTGAGGAGACCAACAACCTTCTTCTTGTTGATGAGCTTCTTCAGATCTTCTTGGCCTTGGACCAAGTTGGTGAACATCTCTTTGGCCAGGCATTACGGGCTTGAAGATCTTTGTGGTCTGTTCAAGAGCCATTTACGCTAAAATAAATAGCGAGCAAATGAAAACCAATCTCAATGTACAATGATGCAATGTTATGCTATGCTATGCAATGTTTATCACGAATACAATGCAATGTTTTCAAGGACCTAAGAGATTTAAATTTGTTAAACAAGCAATGAACAAACATTTATTAGTACTTCTCATTATTCTTTTTCTTTTTAAGTACAAGAGATAGTTCAAAACAATAAAAGAAAACATAAACATCCTAAAGCTCTAAGTCTCCACAGTAGCTTCCTCTTGGTGCCGATGTAGGCGTTGATGTTTAGCTCCTCGTGAAGTAGCTTGGTCAACTCTAGCACTTTCTTCTCGCTTGCATAGCACTGAGCTTCAAGGTATCCCTCTCTTCTTTAAAATGAATCCGGGATCTCTTCAAGTCTTCAAAATCGGTAGGCATGTCGGGATGGAGAACAACATAAGTCGTCACCTATAGCAACGAGTTCCATAATTCTTGGTAAAGCAGGCGTGAATGGCATCATGAGGTTTTGAGCTCGACTCGCACCCATTTGAGGTAAGGTTCCCAAGGAATGGAGTTCGGTGCCCCAAAGTCTTAGTATCGATCTTCTTTACCATGCCCCATGTATAAACCTTAAATCGAAGTGCGGAGATCGTGATTGTGTCGAACACAACATCTTGGAGAAGCATATCATGTGGACCATCTCTTGAGCAAAACCAAAGTAGAGCTAGAGAAGGGTTGTAATAATACCTCCCTTATACCAAGTAGCGGTACATTAGGAATTCTCCTGCAACTCTCGATGAATGTGAAGTCCTTTTGAGAGAAAAGATTCAACGGATATCGGAATGAAGAGTGACATCAATCTTTGAGACCATCTCAACCTTTGTTCATTCTTCAAAAGCGATGGAGGAAGGTGCGAAATAAACCACCTTGAAAGTAACGGTATACAACACAGGAGTTCCTTGTCTCTTAGTAATGCAGTGTGGAGAGAATGTAGGATGTCTCCAAGTAAAGTAGAGCACGGATTACGGGTGAAACAACTTGATGGCATTGACATCTATGAATTGATCCGAGTTAGGAATAGAACCAAACCATAGATTAGCAAGGCCACAATGTTTTCAAATGCATGGAAACTCATAACTTTGAGAATTCTCGGGCTTTCTTAATTAGGAACTTGGAAAGTAAACCCTTAACTCCACTTCTAGTTTCCCAATTGGCTTCAATATCAGAACGAGATGTAAGGCGATGCAATGTCTTCGTACTTAGGAACCTTTTCTAAACGGTGAATGGCATTTGATCAAGAATAGGTATCCCAGTAGCTTAGAGAACTCTTCTAAGGTAGGAACCAAGCGATAATGGAAATGTAAAGCAATGGTGTTTGGATCAAAGAAGCGAATAGGACATGCATCATATCTTCTTCAAAACCGGAGATAACCAAATCAAGTAGATAACCATGTCTTTTGATGAATGAGAGCATGGTCGAAATTTGAAACCAATTCTTTGAGTTGAGAAGGATACCCATAAGTTGATTGGATAGTCTTTCTAGAAGCCATAATCCCTACAAAAGCGAGCAAAGATAAATCCCTAGGTCCTTGAAATAGTTAGAAATGATATGCAATACGAATGATGTCATGATGTCATGTTTAGCACACACAAACAATTCACACAATGAGCCTAGGTTAAAGGCTTGCATGAGGTATAGGTGATTACCCACCAAAAGTTTGAGTTGGTTCATCTGTCCTATAATAATGCAAAGGTTCTAGGAATCTCATATCTGAATCTTTCTAAGTAGGCGCTTATTTCAATCTGGCCAAGTGGTCGTCGAAAATGTCCCAAAGTCTAATCTCAATGGCGTAGCAGTATCAACCAACCTCGGTCTACACCAAAGCCGGCCATCTCACTACCTTCTAATGGCCAAGATGGGTCAATTAAGGTTCTAAAAGTTTAGTTAAGCTTGATGACACCACATGAAGCCAAATACTATCTTCAACTTGGGAATGAAGAGTATCGGGACAACCAAAGTGTCACGCTAACGTGCCATCATGTTGACGTTTAGTTATCGTCTAGCGGTCGCGATGATCTAATGCTACTTACCTAAAAAGAAACGGATCGGGTGTAGGATCCCCAACAATATAATACCCAAGCAACCCTTAAAGATAAAGCATACAAGTCAAACAAAAAGCAATAAAGGTTATCTAGAAATCCCTAAGGCAATTCTCTCTTTTGGGTGCTTCCCAATGAGTCTCGATTAGTGATACGGTGAAGCCCGACTTTGTAGGATTTTGTATCCAAATGTGCGGATAGCGTCGCCACCGACTTTTATTTTATCAATTAAGGAAGGTAAAAGTAACGAAAAAGACCTTCGTTAGATTACGAGTTAGAATGGTTATGAAAAGGAAGGTAATAGCACCTTTTCCATCCGTGAATTATCTACAGGCTCTTAATTCTACTAGATCACTTTTAAAATTGCTTCTGTGTTTGACAAAATGTTTTGAAAAAGGCATTTCGCTTTGACTTTGTAATGACTCATGTAGGAGTGTATACAAAGTGTTAGGAAATGTTTTGTTTTGAAAAAGTTTGAACTTTGAAAAAAGTGTGGTGTGAAAAGCATTTGATAGGCAACAACTAAAGACTTATTTACCCTTTCGAATTGGTGGTTTTGTTGTACTTCTACATTCCTTTAGAATAGCGCTAGCCATACCATTAGTTAGTAGGTAGCTCCATTAGATTGGATGTAGCGGGACATTCGAAGGGACATCGGATGGTCATAGAAAGGCAGCAAAGTATCCTAGCACATTGAAGGACTATCATCATTTTAATGGCGACAATAATCAAATCATGTATTCGGAGAAGCGACATCGTGGGTCTTATGATCTTTATCGAAGGGACTATGATGATTTATTTGAAAGCAACGGTGCTAGAATACCTCTACGTTCGAGGACATGACCATTGTAATTGAAAGGCATCGAGAAAATTACCTAAGAAGTGCGTGTGTGATAAGTGTGTTGAATTCGAATATATTATCTTGAAGATTAGTATGAGCTATGTCCAATTATTATCTTGCCATACGCCTAATTACTAACAATTGATAAATGCGGAAAAGTAAAATACGAATGTAAAATCAGGAGGTAAACCTCGCTATTACATGGCTTTGGGGCAGATACATAATTTAAACTTGCGGAAAATAAAAGCCTAAATAAAACTATTACAACCCATGAGCAATTACATTATTGGAAAAATAAAGCGATAAAAACGCCCGAATCGGAGCAACTTTGTGAAAGAATAAGAAATCGGAGAAATCGAGATGAATTGAATAAGAGGAAAAATGTTAGAAAAATGCAAATTTTAATATGAGAAAATTATATCTTTGGAAATAAGATAAATATAATAAAATAATTTTTGGGATTTTTGGAAAAAGATTTAATAATTAAATGCAATTATAATTTTAAATACTAAATAAAAATAAAATAAATATGCATACAAAATTATATTTTTATTTATTAAATTAAATAAAGGTTTTAGAAAAATAATATAAAAAGGAAAAAATATTTTTAGTATTTTTAATGCAAAATAAAAATCATGAAAGTTATTAAAATGAATGAAAATATTGAAATAATGTGAAAAATATGAAAATAG